>CM067326.1:48522997-48977997 GCA_034376525.1 Nicotiana benthamiana
CATTTTTCTAGGGTTTACCCCAAAAAATTTATATAATCTAATTCAAATATCAATAAGAAAACAGATATCTCATGATTATAAGAATAATCCTAACATTTTGCATAGTTAATTCACAAAACAGTAGTGCAGTTTTTCAGAAAATCACATATATGTAATTCAAAAAACGCACATAAACACCATATTCTTGTTTCATGAAAAAATTAGTTATCTAATTAGATGTGAGTGGGCTCTGATGCCAATTGATGGATTATAATAAGCAGCGGAAGCAATCCCAGTATCAAAATCACATGTAATCTAAACAACTAGCATAAACGAGATATCACGGGTTACCTTTTGAAGCGTGAACATATCTCTTCTACTACGTGAGCCTTCAGTTCCATAACTTCTCAATGGAATCTCCATCACCCGTACAATCGTGATCCTCGAACGTTCCACGGTCTTGTACTGTGTTACCCAAACAATACCGGAAATAGTAATTTCGTGTGAACAAAATTTCTAGGAAAACTTGGCTGAAAATATCAGCCACCATCTTCTTCTCTCCATAAATGAAAAACCTTAAGACCCTTTCCCAAAACCTGTTGGGTTTTCTCTTCCAGTAGAAAAAGGATTCCTTTATTTCTTAATATTTAGGCACAATAGGGACCACATAATTTAATTAACAAGACTTCAATTATGGAATTAATTTCTAATTTTTGAAATTAATATCTACCATAATTAATTACGAATTATTCCACTAAAAATCCGTAACTGCACTCGTTATCCAACTTCGAAATTCATCCATTAAATCTTATTTAACTCCCCATGGTAAGACTCAGATACTAATCAAATAAATTAAATTACTGACGATTTAATTTATTGATTATTTCCTTTAGACTTTCGTTTAACTTATTTCATGTGTCGGACACAAAATTCACCGGCCGAGTTTACACATGAAAACTTAATCTTTCATAAAGGTGTATCATAAATCTCTAAACTGAGACATGAATTCCATCAGCTAATTATTACTTCGCCAATGTACATTATTATTATCCAATTTACCAGGAGTATTGACCACGAAAGAATCTCGCCTTTTAATAAATCAAAACAATAATAATATACACAGCTGATAATAATTATATCAAGATTAAAAGTATAAGTACATTTAATGGCTAGAGAGTTTATTTTATTAAGTCAGTATAAAATATTTATCTCTATCTGGTCCGTTCAATATATTTAAAATGTACTAGTAGAAGAAGTTGGAATTAAACCATTCCCATAATCAAGATAAATTATATTTAATCTTGTGCTACAATCATTCCTGATGGTTTGTCCAAATCAATGTAGATTGTGAACTCAAACTTTATACTTATAAGAACCGATGATTTAATCTTCCGTGTATAAGTAAAACTCTATACACTAAATCATCTACTATATAAGCAAATGACACAGACTAATATATTATTTATTTAAAATATTATTAAAACTGAATAAACAGTTATTTTATAATAAATACTATATCTAAACCAAACTCATGGTTAATAGTATATATCCCAACATTATAAACACATGACTAAGGATACAAAGGAAAAAATAGGAAACTTGAGTGTGATAAGAGAGAATGGAATGGTTTATTTGAGAGCGACTTGCAAATTTTTTCACACTCTGCAAGCTTAGTTATTGTATATAGAACGCTACGAATTATAATACAGACTTAAAATACTTTCAGAATGTTATGAAATAATATAAGAACAAGAACAATAATACAAGAACAAGAACAATAGAGAGAAAAGTAGAGAGAGGAGTATTCTTATTGATACTTTGAGATGGTTTACAATAGAATAGAACCCCTATATTTATAGGGAGGTGGTGACTTAGCCACCAAGTAGTAAACCCTAGAATCTCTCTAAATATAGACATTCACCTTAAATAGAGTTCTATTTATAACACTCCCCCTTGAATGTCTATTCAATAATGTGCCTCGTTAAAACCTTAACTAAAACAAAACCCAATGGGAAAAAATTATAGAAAAGGAAAAAGAGTACACATGTTTGAATATGCGCCTATTGGTTGCCTCGTTAAAAACCTTGCAAGGAAAACCGAGTGGGACAAAACCTTGTAAGGGAAAAAGAGTGCAACGCGTATTAACTCCCCCTGAAAGGAGCATCAATTCACATCCTTGAGTATTTGCATTCCAATCTTGTGCACCATCTTCAAAACGATCTTTGGTAGAGATTTGATAAATAAATCAGTCATATTGATTTGAATAAATATTCCGCACCTTGAAATTATCATTCTTGATAGATATGAACATCTTCATATAATGTCGTGGAATGACTCTTCAATATCTCCATAAAGGTATTCTCGATGCCATCATGCTTATAGTTATAGCAAGATACATATGTACACAAGTTGCACTTAGGATGTGGTACTTCAGGACCAAGAATTGTATATGCTTCAAGCAACTTCAATCTTTCATGGATTGACATATAAGTTAAGTCATATAAGCCACATAATAGACTTTAGATGCATATCAAGTTTTCATGTCATGCTAAACAAATAAGATATCGAAAACTGATTACACATACCATTGACTTTATACTTTCAAGTACTTGAACTACATGTCCAAAACTACATGTCTTTCATATGGAATCTGTTAGAAAATACGCGTAACGCTAGAGGGGGGGTGAATAGCGTTATAATAAAATTTAGCGTAAACTTGCGGAAATTAAAATTTACAGGAAATAAATAAGTGCGTTAAATAAACAAAAAGGAAAGAACGCACTGATATATTCTGGTTCACCACAACACGTGGCTAGTCCAGTCCCCGAGAGACTCTCTCGAGATTTTCCACTAACTTGTTAAGCTTACGGGTGCTCAACAAACCTTTACAACTTAAGGACACAAGCCTTAACACCTTTGCTCGGAGATACAACACTCCAAGACTTCAACCAAGGAAACACAAGTTCCTTACAACAAGAGAATTACAATTCTCTTACAATTGTATAAAGCACTAAAACACTCAAACAATATACTCCTTTATGAGTAGGTATGAGTAAAAGAAATAAGCTCTAGTTCACAACAACTTTGGACAAGAATATGGCTCTCAAAAGCTTTATGAAATTGAATATAAAATGATAAACAAAAGTATGCAAGCTTATAGCAATGTAATGATCAGTTGTAGTATGTTGTTCTGTTTAAAACACTGAAATGAAGCTGTATTTATAGTTGAAAAACTTGGCATTACCGTTGCCTAATTGCAAATTAAGAGTTGCTGATTTTACTCACTGACAATCGATTGTCAAACCCCAACAATCGATTGTCTGCCAGTCAGATCAAAATTCAATCCCAGATTTTACGCTTGATACTCGATTACTTTCAATCCATAATTGATTACTGGTAACGTTCAAAAAATCCTTTCCAGATTTTACCACAAACAATCGATTGTCCAGAATCAACAATCGATTACTCAGCAACGTTCAAAAAATCTTTTCCGGATTTTAATTAAAACAATCGATTATACAGAATCAATAATCGATTACCTGACGGTATTTGAAAACTTTACGACAACGGTTAGCTTCACAATCGATTGCACAAAGTCAACAATCGATTACTTATCAGTTTTTGAAAAACATTTTAGACACTGTCTCTTTGACAATCGATTGTCCAATGTAACAATCGATTATTTAATAAATTTAAAAATCACTGGAAGACACTGTCTCAACATAATCGATTGCCATTAGTTCATAACCGATTATTCTGAGTTTTGAAAAACTTTGATGGACACTGCCTCAGTCACAATCGATTGTCATTAGTTCACAATCGATTGTCATGCAGGTTTGAAAAACCTGATGCTCACTGTCTTACTCACAATCGATTGTCATGCAGTCTTGGCTTAAAGCAATCGATTATCATAAGTACATAATCGATTATCTTAGTCCAGATTTTTAAGGCATGTCTAAAAATTATTTTGACTACTGTAAATATGCATGATTTAAAATCATTTGACATTAAATTAAATATGCATGATTTTGGAAAATAGTTTTATGAGAGAAGCTATGTTACGAGTCAAGTTGTAGGATCAAGATCGCAATTAAGAATGACTCAATTAAACTATAAAACTCTGTCTTGAGCTTGAATCTCGTTGTATATCAATTGTGCGCTTGTTTCTTGAACTTCGTCATATATCAATTTTCGCTTCGTTTGTCATTCATCAAAACCTATACAAAAGAACACACGTTTTAGTATATTGCATTGAGAACGTGTTTCCAACAATTTCCCCCTTTTTGATAATGGCAAACATTAAGCGGGACATGCAAGACGAGCAATTTATATTGACGATTCAAGACAAGTATATACATGCAACAAGTATGCAATTTGTTCCCCCTCAATTTGAGCTTATAACTTGAGAATGCATCATACCCGTTATCTTCCCCCTTTTTCCATTAGCAAAAATAATAATAAGATGCCAAAGATGAAATAAACCTTGTTTATTTATTGGAAAGAAGGTGTGATTATTTAAAGAGAGTATAATAGCTCAAATGATAGCATTACAATCGATTATTGATACGAGATAATCGATTATTAGATGAGGGAAATAGATTTTTCTGAAGAAGACTCGATTCTTGCGCGTCATGCTTTATAATTCCCCCTACTTTTAGGGCGATACCTGCAAAAAAGAATTAGACGTATCCAACGCTCAAGTTAGAAATCATGTAAAAAAAATGCAATGCATGACTTAGATCAACGTGGAGTCAAGGATCCCGAGTTCACTGCGAATTCGGAAGAAGGACTCTTTCTCTAAAGGCTTTGTAAAGATGTCTGCCAATTGGTTTTTGGTTTCAACAAATTCAATTTCGACATCGCCTTTGAGAACGTGATCTCTAATAAAATGATGTCTAATTTCAATGTGTTTCGTTCGCGAATGAAGAACGGGGTTCTTCGTCAAGCATATGGCACTAGTATTATCACATCTAAGAGGGATATGATTAAGACTTAGGCCATAGTCCAAGAGTTGTTGTTTCATCCATAGGATTTGAGCGCAACAACTCCCCGCGGCTACATATTCAGCCTCGGTTGTGGACTACGCAACACTTACTTGTTTCTTGCTAAACCAAGAAACGAGAGAGCTACCGAGCAAATGGCAAGTGCCACTAGTGCTCTTGCGGTCCAATTTGCATCCAGCAAAATCGGAATCGGAATAGCCAACAAGTTGGCATGAAGAGCCTTTGGGGTACCATAGACCCACATTTGTAGTACCAACAAGATACCTTAAAATCCGTTTTACCGCAGTAAGGTGAGACTCCTTCGGACACGATTGATAACGAGCGCATAAGCACACGCTAAACATGATGTCCGGACGACTAGCAGTAAGATAAAGAAGAGAGCCAATCATACCTCGATACTTTTTGTTGTCGACTTCCTTACCTTTCTCATCTTTGTCTAGATGATCGGATGTGCTCATGGGAGTTGCCATTTCTTTTGCATTGTTCATCTCAAATCGTTTCAGAAATTTTTTGCAATATTTGGTTTGACAAATGAATGTACCTTCTTTCATTTGCTTTACTTGTAATCCCAAAAAGAATGTTAACTCACCCATCATAGACATCTCAAATTCGCTTGTCATTAAATCGGGAAATTCCTTGCATAAAACATTGTTAGTAGCACCAAATATAATATCATCTACATATATTTGAACTAACAAAATATCATTGTTTTTATGCTTAACAAAGAGAGCTGTGTCAACTTTCCCCCTAATGAAATCATTTTCCAAAAGAAACTTACTCAATCTTTCATACCAAGCTCGGGGAGCTTGTTTTAAACCATAAAGAGCCTTTTTGAGTTTGAAAACATGATCGGGAGATTTAAACTCTTCAAAACCGGGGGGTTGTTCAACATAAACATCTTCTTGAATAAAACCGTTTAGAAAAGCACTTTTCACATCCATTTGATATAAAATGAAATTCATAGAAGATGCAAATGCAAGCAATAAGCGAATAGCTTCTAATCTAGCTACGGGAGCATATGTTTCCTCATAGTCAATACCCTCTTCTTGATTATAGCCTTTTGCTACAAGCCTAGCTTTGTTTCTAGTGATTATACCATTTTCATCTAGTTTATTGCGAAAAACCCATTTCGTACCAATTATGGTCTGACCTTCGGGTCTTGGCACCAAATCCCAAACGTCATTGCGCTCGAATTGGTTAAGCTCCTCTTGCATTGCCAAGATCCAAAATTCATCCCCAATTGCTTCTGAGATGGTATTGGGTTCAATTTGAGAAACAAAAGCAGTATGTTCTAAGGTATTTTTGAGAGTGTTTCGGGTACTTACCTTGTCTCCAATGTTGCCAATTACCTGTTCAAGAGGGTGATCTTTGATCGTCCTCCACTCATTTGGCACTTTTGTTTCTTTTTCCAATTGTGGCGCTTCTTCCGTTGGTTGTTCCTCAGTTTCATCTTTATTTTCCTTAGGTGGTTCCTCTTGTATTTTGTCTTTCAAGCTATCTAAGATACCTGCAAGATCAAAACCGGAATCCTTTCTCGCCAAGCGAGCATTATTTTCGGAAAATACAACATGAGGGGATTCCTCCACAATTTGGGTTCTTTTATTAAAGACCCTATATGCTTTACTACGTGAGGAATATCCAATGAAAATACCTTCATCCGACTTAGCATCAAATTTACCCAATTGGTCTTTGCCATTGTTATGAACAAAACATTTGCAACCAAAAACTCTAAAATGGGAAGTATTTGGTTTTCTACCCTTATAAAGTTCATAGGGAGTTTTCATGAGTATCGGCCGAATTACTACTCTATTTAGAACATAGCAAGCGGTACTCACGGCGTCCGCCCAAAAATGTTTGGGTATCTTAGCTTCGTCGAGCATGGTTCTAGCCATCTCTTCGAGACACCTATTTTTCCTTTCCACCACCCCATTTTGTTGTGGTGTACGTGGAGCGGAAAAGGTATGCTCGATTCCGAGTTCGTCACAAAAGTCCGCAAAGAGATTGTGATCAAACTCTCCCCCATGATCACTTCTAATTGAAGTGACGGTTGTTTCTTTCTCATTTTGAACACGCTTAAGAAAATATTTAAAATTTTGAAAAGCATCACTTTTATTGGCAAGAAATAAAGTCCAAGTAAATCTCGAGTAATCATCAACAATCACAAAAGCATATTTATTTCTTCCTAGACTTTCAATGCGCGAGGGACCAAATAAATCCATATGAAGTAATTGCAATGGTCTAGAAGTTGAAACAATGTTTTTAGATTTGAAAGATGCTTTTGTTTGCTTCCCCTTTTGACACGAGCCACAAATAGAGTCATTTTCAAATCTCAAATTGGGAAGACCAACAACTAAGTTTTGAGAAATCAATTTGTTCAAAAGATGCATATTGATATGTGCTACTCTACGATGCCATAGCCAAGTATCATCCTCTTTACTCATTAGACAATCAACATAATTGGGTGAGGAATTAGCAAGATCAACCATATAAATATTATCCACTCTAAAACCACGGAGGATAATTTTGAAATCACTACGTCTGAACACTAAGCATTCATCCGAGTCAAATAAAGCAAGATTTCCCTTGTCACACAATTGGCTTATGCTCAAGAGATTATGCTTTAATCCTTTAACAAGTAATATATGCTTAATAGAGGAATTTTCATCCTTATCGACCGAGCCGATGCCGATGATCTTTCCTTTATTGTTATCACCGAAGATAACACTTCCTCCTTCTTTGTGCTCTAATTGAAGGAATTTGGATTCATCTCCCGTCATATGCTTGGAGTATCCACTATCAAGGTACCATAGTACACTTGATCCCTTCAAGCACACCTACAAAACAAATTAATGTTCTTTAGGTACCCATGCCATCTTGGGTCCTTGGGGGTTAGGCATATTATAATGATGCGATTGAGTAATATGTCTATGACGTGTAAAGCATGCAGGAGCAATATGACCAATACGTCTACAATAATGACAAGTCACATTTGGGTTATGCATCCTTCTAGGTTCATAGTAACTAGACGGATGAAAATTTCTTACACTATGACTATTTCGCATTTCATGAGAATTATTTCTCCTACTATGAGCTCTAGGATGGGCAGCATTTCTAGAGTGATTGTTTCTCGGTTGAAGGCCATTTCTAGGTCTTCTCAAAGGTTCAACATTTGGCCTAAAATATGCATCATTTCTAGGGTAACTATTTCTAGGTGGTAAGTCATTTCTAGGTCTCCTAAAATGTTCAACATTTTGTCTAGCATGCATATTGGTTCTAGGATTGCTATTTCAAGGATAAGCATTTGTTTTATTAGTCCTAGGTTGAGCCTTAGGTGGTTGGGGTTTGGCTTCAACCTTTTCTTTAACCTCATTCTTAAATCCTATGCCATGCTTGGTTGATTTCAAATTAACAAGGACCTCATTCAAATTCTTGTGGGAAGAATTAAACTTATCTAAGGTACCTTTGAGTCTATCTACCTCATTTTTGAGATGCAAGCAAGAAGAACAATGTTTAGTAGAACTTTCGGGCTTATCGGCGCTTCTTTTTCCAAAAAACTTGTTTTCCTCTTTCAGCTTTTCATTTTCTAAAACCAGTTTTTCTAAATCCTTTTCTTTCAAAGAAAGCTGTTTTTGAAAATCCTTTTCTTTTAATGAAGCATTTTCTTTTATGCCCTTAACAGTTTTTGAAGCCTTAATAAACTCAGCATATAATTCATCAAAAGCAGTTCGCATTTCTTCAAGAGTAAAGAAGTTTTTAGACGAAATTTGACATACCTCATCTTTGTTGTCTTCATGTGCCATAAGGCAAAGATTTGCTGCTTCGTCTTCTTCTCCTTCGCTTGACTCATCTCCGGAGTCGCCTCCCCAAGAAATATATGCACGTTACTTTTTAAAAGGTTTCTTCTCCTTTTTGATGTTTGGGCAATTTGATTTGATGTGCCCGGTTTCACCACATTCATAGCACTTGATTTGTTCGCCTTGCTTTTTGCCCTTGCGTTCATACTCCTTGCGCATGAACTTTTGAAATCTTTTGATAACGAGTCCAAACTCGTTGTCTCCTTCCTCATCAATTTGCGGTTGGCTTGTGCTCGCCTTTAGAGCTATTCTTTGCCTCCTTTGATCATCAACAAAAGGGTTAAGAATAGTAGATTCATAGGTCTTAAGGTTACCTCTTAGTGCGTCGATGGTGACGTTTGAAACGCCAATGAATTCTTGAATTGCATCGGCCTTTGATCTCCATGCCGGTGTGAGACTTCTAAGAATTTTTCGCACGAGCTCTCTATCCGTGAATGTTTTCTTGAGAGCATGTAGGTCATTTACGATTATTGAAAATCGCTCAAACATTTCGTCCACCTTTTCACCTTCCTTCATGTGAAATAATTCATAAGAATAAGTTAGGAAATCAATTTTTGCTTCCCTTACCTGGTCCGTACCTTCGTACGTTACTTCTAGCTTGTCCCACATCTCCTTTGCCGTTGTGCAACACGATATTTTCCTGTAATCGTCAGCATTAACAGCAAAATATAATAAATTAATTGCTTTAGCATTATTTTGAACCTTTCGGATGTCATCCGCGTCATACTCATCCTCGGACTTGGGAACCCATTCGTTTTCCACCTTCTTTGTTGGAATTTGGTTTCCCTTCATTATCACCTTCCAAAGGTGAAAGCTGTTGGACTGAACGAAGATCTTCATCCTCTCCTTCCAGTACGTGTAATTTGTACCGTTGAATAGAGGTGGTCGTTTGGAGCACTGTCCTTCATCAATTCCTGCAAAAGAATCACGAGTAGAAGCCATGGATGGTTCTCTCAAACTGTTAAGTTTTCAGAGAGTTGGGCTCTGATACCAATTGTTAGAAAATACGCTTAACGCTAGAGGGGGGGTGAATAGCGTTATAATAAAATTTAGCGTAAACTTGCGGAAATTAAAATTTGGAGGAAATAAATAAGTGCGTTAAATAAACAAAAAGGAAAGAACGCACCGATAGATTCTGGTTCACCACAACACGTGGCTAGTCCAGTCCCCGAGAGACTCTCTCGAGATTTTCCACTAACTTGTTAAGCTTACGGGTGCTCAACAAACCTTTACAACTTAAGGACACAAGCCTTAACACCTTTGCTCGGAGATACAACACTCCAAGACTTCAACCAAGGAAACACAAGTTCCATACAACAAGAGAATTACAATTCTCTTACAAGTGTATAAAACACTAAAACACTCAAACAATATACTCCTTTATGAGTAGGTATGAGTAAAAGAAATAAGCTCTAGATCACAACTTTGGACAAGAATATGACTCTCAAAAGCTTTATGAAATTGAATATAAAATGATAAACAAAAGTATGCAAGCTTATAGCAATGTAATGATCAGTTGTAGTATGTTGTTCTGTTTAAAACACTGAAATGAAGCTGTATTTATAGTTGAAAAACTTGGCATTACCGTTGCCTAATTGCCAATTAAGAGTTGCTGATTTTACTCATTGACAATCGATTGTCTGCCAGTCAGATCAAAATTCAATCCCAGATTTTACGCTTGATACTCGATTACTTTCAATCCATAATCGATTACTGGCAACGTTCAAAAAATCCTTTTCTGATTTTACCACAAACAATCGATTGTCCAGAATCAATAATCAATTACTCAGCAACGTTCAAAAAATCTTTTCCGGATTTTAATCAAAACAATCGATTATACAGAATCAATAATCGATTACCTGACGGTATTTGAAAACTTTACGACAACGGTCAGCTTCACAATCGATTGCACAAAGTCAACAATCGATTACTTATCAGTTTTTGAAAAACATTTTAGACACTGTCTCTTTGACAATCGATTGTCCAATGTAACAATCGATTATTTAATAAATTTGAAAATCACTGGAAGACACTATCTCAACATAATCGATTACCATTAGTTCATAATCGATTATTCTGAGTTTTGAAAAACTTTGATGGACACTGCCTCAGTCACAATCGATTGTCATTAGTTCACAATCGATTGTCATGCAGGTTTAAAAAACCTGATGCTCACTGTCTTACTCACAATCGATTGTCATTAGTTCACAATCGATTGTCATGCAGTCTTGGCTTAAAACAATCGATTATCATAAGTACATAATCGATTATCTTAGTCCAGATTTGTAAGGCATGTCTAAAAATTATTTTGACTACTGTAAATATGCATGATTTAAAATCATTTGACATTAAATTAAATATGCATGATTTTGGAAAATAGTTTTATGAGAGAAGCCATGTTACGAGTCAAGTTGTAGGATCAAGATCACAATTAAGAATGACTCAATTAAACTATAAAACTTTGTCTTGAGCTTGAATCTCGTTGTATATCAATTGTGCGCTTGTTTCTTGAACTTCGTCATATATCAATTTTCGCTTCGTTTGTCATTCATCAAAACCTATACAAAAGAACACACGTTTTAGTATATTGCATTGAGAACGTGTTTCCAACAGAATCAATTTTGCTTGAATTTTATCTCTTCCATTTGGCCAATATTTTGTTTGTATTCGACAAACTTAAGATCCTCATCGATATTTAGCGCTTATCATAGATGTCGTCGACGAACATTTTATATCGGTTCCAGTAAATTTTCATAAAGACATAACACGGAGATCTCTTTATTCATATATTTAGGTACCTGAATTTCTCATGAGATTTTATGAAGTGTTATGTCATGTGATCTTCTAGATCTCTTGCCTCCCCATTATGATCACTTCGATCATTTGCTCATCTTCTTCATTAAGAAGTTATTTTGAAACCGATTTGTCTATACGCTTTAAGCGTATCAAAGACTTTGTCCTTCTGGGACTTAATATGAGCATTTGCAGTGAGAATATAGTTACTTTCTTTGGGTCAGCAAATGCGTATAGCATGCTTTGCAATATGTTGCAATTGAATTATCCTTTTATGAACTTCAGGTTCATATTATGATATTCGAGGATCTATATATACAAATGATAATTCATCCCATGTAACCTTTTCTCAAGTGTTTATCATGTCTCCCCCTCATGTTAGAAAAGCTAACTTGTTTCCTCAACTTTGAGAGTCCATCTTTGTGCATTATGGTGTTAATGAAAATATACACCGCACATCAATAATAATAAGATGAAATTATTTGGTTCCTGACCCTGAACCACTTGTGAGGGGAGAATATAATATACTCTCGTATACAACGTATATCAAACTGATATATATAACTTTGTTCTCATAAGAAACAGTTTAGCTATTAAGTGGAGGCACTCAATAATTATCTTGCTAAACCAACTATGATATAAACCAACTTATCAAGATGAACTATCTTGAATAGAAAATCTGGAAATTATGCTCGAAGTTATATTACTGAGCAATTTACCTCGCAAGCACCGGCCAGGCTGCGGGTTAATAACAATCGCGCATGTAACCATATCATAGATGCATCATATGTGGTATACATGGCAGGTGAATGGACCCATATTCACCTTTGATATTTCCAGAATTTATGGGATTCAACCCGAACTCTTTAGTTGGTCAATCAATTAATGAGAACAAGTAATATAAGGGAATTCGTAAAGAACTTTCTAGTTCTTTAATATTTACCCATGTGAATTTTCTATTACTGCACATCATACTTAAAATGAGATGGCTAACCCGAATGCCAACTGAATAAATTATCAATATTGATAAACTTCAAATTTACACCATGACATGTGCAATTATCAATAAACTTCAAGTTTATTATGGTATGGGTTTTTATACCAATAAATATCCACTTTATTCTGGCATTCTTTTGTTTGTGTAGTACAAACTGGAGAATAAAGCGGGTAGCTTTTCATATACAAATTATCCTGCTACAAGTTGTAGTAATAGAAGATATCAAATCTTTCCTTTATTTATAGTCTCAATATAATCAATCGCTTTCGCATATACTTTGGAAACTGAATAAGTTTCTTTGAGACTTACTACCACACAATACCTTATTGGTAATCAATTGCATTTCTCCAACATAGTAATAATTGGCTCTTCTAGAGCTCTCAATTAATTTGTACTACCACAGATTCATCAACATCCATGTGGTGAATATCTCTTTTAAAGAAATAGTTATACCATTATGGTCATGGTCAAAATTATATGCAAGATATGTTTCTTGCATTATCGTTGTCCTTTAATAGTCATATTTCCAAAATATTTTGGCGTACAATAGGTACGTGACCAACGATCATTCATGCAATAATAATGACATTATTTTCATATATCATCTCAAACCTCCTTCTAGGGGTGAGTGTGGTATATTCAATACCAATTTAATGTTCATATTCTTCCAATAATGAATATGTATTCGTGAATCAGATGTTGTCACATTCACTGCGGGGATATGTGATTTTGTTATCCTTTTCAAATCTGTAAATGCGTCTGGCATTTGATTTGCTATTCTTTGCAAATGGATAATATTTTGCACCTCTTTTTCACAAATAGAGGTATGTGGATCAAGATGAGATAATGATGCATTTTTCCAAAAAATTTCCCGTTTGGTTTCACCAACTTCTCCCCCTAATTTTGGGAAAAGTGTCTCATCGAATTGACAGTCTGCAAATCGTGCAGTGTACAAATCCCCTGTCAATGTTTTGGGGTAGCGAATAATGGAGGGCGATTCAAAACCCAACATATATTCCTAACCTTCTTTGCAGACCCATTTTGGTGCAATATGGCGGTGCTACAGGCACATCTACTGCACATCCAAAAATTCTTAAATGGGATATATATTAGGTTCATGACCCAAAACTAATTGCAACGGGGAATATTTGTGACAATTCGTCAGTCAGAGACGAACTAGCATTGCTGCGTGCAAAATGGCATGACCCCAAACCGAAGTGGGCAGCCGACGAACTAGCATTGCTGCATGCAAAATAGCGTGACCCCAAACCGAAGTGGGCAGCCTCGTTTTCATGAGTAAATGAGGTATTCAAGATTATTCTCATCTATTGTCTCAACATGATATCCATTTTGAATGATATCTTAAAAACTCAACAAGTTCCTCTTAAACTTGGAGGAGAACATTGCATTCTCTATGATAAATATTGTTCCTTTAGGCAGTGTTATAGTTGCTCTTCCGGAGCCTTCAATCAATTTACTACTACCAGAAATTGTAGTAACATCTGCCTTACACATACTTAAATGAGAGAAATATTTCTTAAATAGATTATTTTGTGTGTATATATAATGCATATAACGTATATTAACAGTGTTAAATGCCTACCGTGTGACGGATATATAACATTGATTTAACAGTATACAAGGAATAGTTTGTGTTGTGATGTAACTGTAATATTGCGATATTCACTAATATTAGTGCACATGCTATAATTGTACAAAATAACTTGTGACAGTCAAGTAATGTCAGTCAAATATTAAAAATAATGCAGTAATGTGAGAACTTATATTGAGCGTATTGTACTGCATAACATTGTTGTAATGGATTTACAATATGAAAATGAAGACAACTTAATAACAAAGCTATAACTAAAAAAAAATTAAACATGTCAAGTGCAATAAGTAAATAATTGCATATCACAATGTTGAGTGAGGAATAAATAATGAATATGAGTAGATGAATTACAAACATATAAAAGTTAATAACATTGTAAATAGTTATTATAACAATATCACCCAATAATACATAATTAAAACAGTTAACATAAACTGTTGTTAACATTTTGCCTCATGTACAGTAAGAATTATATTAGACTGTTTCGCACTAATTAGTCCACCATGCAATTTATTTTCCCCTCAGGGTGCTCAAAGAAGTCTGCCACATCCAAGTGGGTGATGTCAATATTATTGTTAGAGACACAATTGGTTTCAGGGCCTTTACTCTTTAGAGATGCTTGATAAAGCTCAACCAAATGTCTTGGTACACGGCAAATTCTTGACCAGTGCCCTTTTCCACCGCAACGATAATATATAGTTTATGAACTATTTGCTTTTGGATTCTCATCATATCGTGCTTGTGGCAGAGTGACCAACTTCAGGTTGTCATATCTCTCCTTTAAGCCATTCCACAAGATAAGTGGATCTTTGACTGTGATATATTCAATTTTTCAAACCTTCATCAAGGTGATGGCGCAAGAAAATCAAGGCCTTAGCATAGTCTTGGGTGGATGCATTATTTCTGTCTTTAATGGCGTCTCCAAGACCCATTGCATCCAAAATGGATTTCAGCATCCAACACCCATGTCATGTAGTTCTTGCCCGAATTTCAAGGGCAACGAACTTTCTTTTCATAATGTCAGACATAATCAAAACCAAATTAGGAAGAGAGAAATACCTTAATTTTTCTCAAGAAGATTCTTGAGACGGTAGAGTCTCGTACTTTTTTAGAATCACGAACACGGAACCGAGATCGAAATCTCGAATTTCTGTTTCCAATCTTTCTTTCACGTTTTCTTTTTCTGTTTTCTTCCTTTTCTCTCTTCCGTTTCTGTTTCTTTCTTCTTTGTTTCCAACGTTTTAATTTCTTTAGTTTTTCAATGTTTCCTTTTCCTTTGGTTTTTTTTTCGGTTCGTTCTTTTCTTCTTTGGTTTTTCAACGTTTCTTTTTCCTGCACAAACAATATTGTATGTTTGTGTAATATGAACAATATCAAATATTAAATTTCAAATACTAAAGTGAGAATTTATAGGAAAAATGAAAAAGACACTCCCTGGACAATTGAAGCAAATTGATTCACATATAAAATACTCGAGCTTCCACCATCAACGTAATTGATTCTATGTTTGCTTATCTCGGTTGTTAAGAGGCTCGTGCTGATAACGTATTATGAAATAATATAAGAACAAGAACAATAATACAAGAACAAGAACAATAGAGAGAAAAGTAGAGAGAGGAGTATTCTTATTGATACTTTGAGATGGTTTACAATAGAATAGAACCCCTATATTTATAAGGAGGTGGTGACTTAGCCACCAAGTAGTAAACCCTAGAATCTCTCCAAATATAGACATTCACCTTAAATAGAGTTCTATTTATAACACAGAAATCTTTCTTTTCAACCTTGTAGGATATTTCACAGGGTTTCATCATTTACATGGCCTCAATAAAGGTTTCTTCTTTATTTGTTATTTTCTTGAATTATTGATCTGATCTTTCTGAACATATATAAGTAATTATTAACAACAATGCCCAATAATCCCATAGTGTCTGAAAAAATTAATTATTAACTTAATTTATAAATTCATGTAATCCTATACAACGTCATGCTAATACATATTGTTTCACCACAAAAGGACTACTAGACAAAGTGTACACTAAAATGGATTAAACACGCATATACACAAAGGATACCACTCATTTGCCAAATTATGAATTTTTACAAGCCAATTGATGAATGATTTAGAATTTTCATTTTCCTAAAATTTGAGCCGTCAAGTTTAACGGCCTAGGTAACTGCCTTGGGACAAATCGACACGTATACAAAATCTTATTCTGACACCAAATACAAAGAATCGCTAATCACCTGCCACGTATAAAAAGAATCATATTTCTCTTGTCCCTTTCGGCAGAGAGCAATACATAAGTCACTGTAATTTCTCCACATATAGAAGTATAGTGGGGTCCTACTGTATATAAAACCCATAATATACTGCCACGTAGAGATTTATTGAGTTGTATGATAGCAAAAACTGCGAAGTTAGTGAAGGTGGTGATAGGTCATAGACTAATATATAGTCCTATATGAAGGAAAATGTGATAGGAGGAAACTTTACTGCTCAGGTAGTTTTGGGTAAAATAATGAGAAAAGAGAGCATGTGCAATGGCTTTTTTTAACTGTTGGTTGATTATGGTAGGACAGTGTTGTCGTTCCACACAATATTGGAAAGTAAATAATGGAGGGGACGTTTCATCATTCAACATTACCTGAAAGCCTAGTTATATGGTACTTTCCGATCTTCTTTGCCCAGGTTGTTTCTCGCTACCAAATACCTATGAAAGTACTGTTAGTTCCTAGCTCCTTTATTTTTCTTTTTTATTTCTAAATTTTCTTATAGGTGAGGTGTGCGGTGAATATAGTTTGGATGGCTGGATGCGTGACATAATGTGGAGTTGGAAGATAGAATAACACCTGAGCCGGGCCGGGGTCCAAAAGTCTAAATAGGGGATTACATATTTTCCATCTCATTGGGAGCGGAATAAATTTGTACTTCAATCTTTGTTATATATTTGTTAATCATGAGAATATTTTTAAACACTCAATCTTTCAAAATTATATATATTACACATTATTTTGCCTATATGACACACACGTCCTTTACACTCAAATAAGGCGAATGAACTAAAAACTTTTGTATTTGAAGCCTTATAAAAATGCAACATGTCCAACTTTTTTCCATTTCTTTTTTTATTCATCTCCTTCATTTTTCTTCCTCTGTTAATGCTCACAAAATCTCTTTCTGGTTTTTTGTGTTACTTTCCGAACTTTTCTTTTCATTTTTCAACTAGTAAATAAATTATTTTAGGATTATTAAGAGATTGGTGTGAAATTGTTGGCTCAAAAAGTGCAATTCAATTAGACCCAAAAATTTTCGATTCAAAAAGTGCAATTATTGGCCAGAAAAATCAAGAGAACAGTACCAAAATTGTTTAATATATTTCAATATTGAATTAGTTGTTGATTAGAAGCTCCATTTCAAGTTGGAACTCATTTGGAGATGAAGAGAGTTGGATTGAAACTAGTTGAAGAATGCCAAAAATAATGTTTTGAATTAAGTGTTGGATCTTAGACTTAAAGAAGTCTAAGCTCGACTTTAAAAATTTTGATAACTGAAATTAAGATGAAAGTGGGCGCAGCCATGGTGGTTGGTCTTGGGAAGAAGATGAGTTCCCTTTTCTTTTTTTGCCTGGGTTCTTTTTTTTAAAAAAAATTCTAGAAACCTTTTTTATTTTTTTAACTTAACAACACATGTCATGATGATATTCGTGTATGACGTACACCTATTTAAACGAAATGGTCTAATATCAAAGTGGTGTATAATCGATATAATTTTGAAAAGTTTATAACAGGAATTTGGGGTACAAATTCCAGTGTCATTTTATGTATTCTGCCTTTATGTAAGTATTATAAGTTTTTTAGAATAGTGGTTTTCAGAGGTGGATCCAATATCCGAATCGTATGAGTTCAACTTTTAAGGTTTTTAGCATCGAACACGTTATATTTTTAAAATTATGGCTTTTTATCTACTATTTTTATAATTTTAATAAATTAGTACATATAAAGTTTTATTCCGAGTCAAAACTTATGGGTTATATTAATCTCGTCGAAAAAATATTACATCTATTCGTAGTGCTTTTCGGGCAAGCTCACGTACACTTTAGACTATTCTATCGAGTATCTGCTATCCACAAAACTTTGACAAATGAAAATAAATCACCACTCCTTACTCTTTAAAGTTATTCCATACATTCGTCTCCTCCTCTTGAAGATAGACATTTCCTAAAGTGCAACCTGTTGAAGATATGGATAAGATTTAGAAATATATGTTCCCATCTAATTAGTTATTAATTGATATTGATGAAGATATAAGATCTTTATACAAGATCTTATTGTATTTGAAGTAAAGTAGAACTCAATATATCCTAGGAAGAGTAGAACATCTAGGCAGTTATCTGTTTGTATATATAAATATACGCTTAATGCACTCACTGTAATATACAGAATACGAGAATATTCTTTTCTCCAAAATAACTAAGTTTCTACATGGTATTAGAGCTTTAGCTATTTATTGCGCAACTCTACTCCAGATCTAAAAAAAATGACAAACTCATCTTCATCAAGCCAAACACCAACCCCAGCAACCACACTCTCAACTGCCTCACTTCACCATCTCATTGCCTCATGCCTAATCAAGTTGAAGTCATCAAACTATTTGATTTGGGGCACCCAAATGTTGCAATTGATTCAAGCCATAAAATTGACTGGTTTCATCAAAGAAGGCAAAGCAAAGTCAAGCACTATTGTGACTGTGTGTGGAGGATTAACCATTACTGAAATTGTAGAAGTGATGAATGCTTGGAAGGAAAATGATGTCTTGCTGCAATGTTGGATCTCAGGTACAATCATAGAAGAAAGTATGTACTTGATCGTTGAATGTTCCTCAGCAAAGGAAATGTGGGACAACATTGAGGAAACTTATCTCCAGGCAACAAAAGATAAGGAATTTCAACGTAAACAACAATTGCAGAATCTCAAACTTGGTCCCAGAATAATTGATGAATATCTAAAGGAGTTCAAGAACAATTGTGGTGTTTTAATATCCATACACAAGAATGTGGACGAGGAAAATAAAATAATTAACTTTGCTGGAAGATTAGATCCTAAATATAAGACTTTTAGGACTGTGATGTTAGGGAAAGCTCCTTATCCCACTTTGAATCAATTTGTAAATTCTATGAAAGGATTTGATATGAGGGAATATGAAGATGATAATCAACAGAAAAATTACAACATGGCTTTTCAAGTGCAAAGAGCAAATGGAAATAAAGGTCATGGAGGTTCTCGTAGAGAAGAGGAAATTAGAGTTTTTCATCCGGCGGAAGAGGTTTTGGACCTGCTGGTCAAGGAAATTCTCAAGGCACTCAGGCTGCTCATAATCAAAACCAATAGAAAATGAAGGAGACTGCAGCCTGTTAGATATGTGGAAGGAACAATAATACGCCTATTAAGTTTTTTTTATAGGTGGGATTTCTCCTATCAGGAATAACAAGACTTTCCTCAATCCCTTGCCAAAAAGAACCTAAAAATTGAGAAAGATCAGGATGAGAACCTATATGTTGACCCATGTGCAACCACTCAGATGTCAAACTCCATAAGTAATCTGTAAAAATTCAAAAGTTATAAAGGCAAGGACAGAATTATAGTAGAAAATGGCTTAGAACTTGGTATAACACATGTTTGAAGTACAAAAATATCTGGATTAAAAAGAATTAAAATGCTTGTAGTACCCTTAACTTAAGAAGAATCTTATCTCAGTTAGTAAGCTAAAAAAGGACAATGCCTACATTGAGTTTTCTAATTCTGATTTTGTTGTATAGACAAGAAAAAAAAGATGTTGTTGGCCATAGGATCTAATAAAAATAAACTGTATGCATTAGAGGATAACAATTTGCAGGCTTTGACAGCAATACAAAGTTGGAAGCATTCCGATAGTATATGGCACACAAGACTTGGACATCCAAACCTTAGATCAGTGAAAGTTTTAAATATCTATAAGTGAATTAATGTTAATAGTTGGAATAAGAATCATACTGTTTGTGTTAGCTGTCAACTAGGAAAAAGCTATAAATTGTCATTTCATTCATGAAATCAGATTGAGAAAGAACCTTTGGTGAAAATTTATTGTGACTTATGGGTCCTACTCCTAATGAATCATCCTAACATATGAAGTATTATGTTATTTTTGTTGATGATAATATTAGGTATACCTAGGGGTGTGCATTCGAATCGGTTTATCGATAAATCGAATCGATTATTTTGTTATCGGTTTATCGGTTCGATTTCGATTTCGAAAATTTTCCTTGTCTGTTTATCGATTCGATTCCGATTTTGGCCATTCGATTTATCGATAAATCGATAAGATATATTAAAAAGACAAATATACCCTTATTTCATAATACTATTACTACCATATCCCTATTCCCTTCGCTGCTTTGCTGCTTGCATATAATACTTATATCATATTATCATATACTTAAACCTATTTTTATTTTTCAATCCAGCGCCACTTCTCCTCACTCTTCAGTTCAGTGACTGAACTTCAGTCACCATTCTCTTCAGCGCCGGCCGCCACTCTGTTCTATCGCCACTCTCCAATCGTCACTGTCGCTGTTGTTCCATCGCCACTCACCGATGTCGCTATGGACTCAATCTTCACTTTCTGGCAGGTACCATGTATTAACTAGTTGTTGTTTTTTGGTTAAATCTGATATAAGAGCTGCAATAGAGTTATTTTTCCATTAAGTCCTAGTTTGAGTCGAGCTTAGTTGAGTCTATTTGGATATTGATTGTTGCTGTCAGGTTTTACAAATAAGTTTGATCTTTGGTTTGAGTGTATTTCTGATTTGATATGTGGTGTTTCTGTGTTGGTTATTGTTTTAACTACTCTATTACTGCTGGTGATCTGTCGTTGGTGTTATTGCTGTCTTGCTGCTGCTGTGGTATTGCTATTGTATTGCTATTGCTGATCTTTCTCTTTCTTCCACTGTAACTCATTTCCAAGAACCTGTTCGAATCAAGTGTTGTTGTAGCTTAGAAGTTGAAATGCTGAAAAAATTGCTTCCTGGAACCTGTGTGTTCAGTTGTCATAATAGAATTGATAGTGGATAAACTGCATTTCTGTAGTTTTACTTTGATTTGTGTTATAAAACTTGGACTGCCTAATTAGGATTACTTCTGCTAATTTGGATTGTGAAATTTTCACTTAAATTGGACTCCTTAGGACTGTTAATTCGTGATTATTAGTTATAGACATAGTATGGTTTACTATTGGTTTCATTGTTAATACTGTGTTAAGGATACAAAATCGGGACTGGCTTGAACTCGTAATTGATTTAGAAGTCAGCATTTAGTGCCTATTTCAGTTTCAGTTTAAATAAGTGTTCCAAACAGTTCAGCATGGCAATAGTTAATACTAGCAGCTTAGTTATTAATGTCACTCCCTTGTTTAATTGAATTCACTTTTCCCACGCCGTTTGTCGTTTTGTTTTCCTCTGGCAGAAAAAGCTTATAGAATTGCAGCAAGAGTTCAATGAGGAGAGCATATTACTACACGTAAGATTAAAAGCGAGGAGTGCTGACTTCGTCTTGCTTTGCTTCATTCAACTCGTTTAAGACTGTAAGTTGCATTATTCATTCACTTCACATGGCTGAAAATGATAATATTGATAAAGTAGCCGATGAAAGTAAAGATTCTAAGTCTACAGTTGCAACTACTCACTCGACAGTTTCAAAACAAAGGAGAAAACAATCTTGGGCATGGGAATTTTTTGAAGAAAAAGTTGATGCTAAAGGAAATAATAAATATGCATGTAGATTTTGTGGACAAGAATATTTTTCGACAAAAGGCAAAAGTACGACACAAATGAATGGTCATACCGATAAATCTCCAAAGAATCCTTATAAAGTTGAAAAAGGTCAAAAACTATTACAATTTCAAACATTACCGGGGGGTAATAAAGGTGATCTTATTCCATGAAAATTTTGATCAAGAAGAGTGTAGGATGGCTTTATGTCGTATGGTGATTGTTGATGAACTTCCGTTTAGTTTGTTGAGAAGGAAGGCTTTAGGAAATTTATGAAAGTGGCACAACCTTGTTTTCATATTCCTTCCCGTACTACTATTACACGAGATTGTTTTGCTCTTTTTAATGTGGAAAAAAATAAATTAATGAAGTTTCTTAAAGGAAAAAGTCAAGCAGTAAGTCTTACCACTGATACATGGACTTCTATTCAAAAAATTAACTATATGTGCATCACAGCCCATTGGATTGATAGTGAATGGATTATGCAGAAAAGAATTATTAACTTTTCTACAATTACTAGTCATAAAGGTGAAGATATGGCAAGGTGTATTAATGATTATTTGCGTGAGTGGGGTTTGCAAAAGATTTTCACTATCACAGTTGACAATGCTAGTTCAAATGATGTGACGGTGGAGAAGTTATCTGACAAATTAAATGATTGGGGAACCAATTCCATGAATGGTCAACACCTTCACATGAGATGAGTGGCTCATATTGTAAATCTTATTGTGAAAGATGGTTTAAAAGAGTCAAATATTTCTATTGCTCATGTTAGATGTGCAGTCAGATACATTAGACAGTCTCCTGCTAGGTTGAGGAAGTTTCAGGAATGTTGTGAAAGTGAAAATATTGTCATAAAGTCTTTATGCTTAGATGTTCCTACAACGTGGAATTCCACCTACTTGATGTTGAGCAGGGCTATAGAATATGAGCGTGCAATTAAAGAATATTCTGATCGTGATATCGGCTTGTCAAGTTATCTTATGTTTGATGCTATTTCAGATGGAAAGCCTGTAGGTTTGCTTACAAGAACTGATTGGGATGATGTAAAGAGAATTGCACAATTTCTTGAAATATTTTATAATCTCACTTTGAAGGTGTCTGGATCACTTTATGTAACATCAAATGCCCATTTTCTTGCAATTGGTCAAGTCGTTGTTTACTTAAATCGATTAATTACAACTGAAGATAAACTTTTGGGTGAAATGGCATCAAGTATGTGAAAAACATTTGAGAAGTATTGGGGTGAACCAACAAAAATGAACAAAATGATTTTCATTGCTTGTGTTTTGGATCCTCGCTACAAGTTCAGTACTGTTAGTTTTGTACTTAAGAGGATGTTTGGAGATAAAGGGACAATTATTGAAAAAGAGGTTCATACTTATATGAGTTCATTGTTTAATGAGTATGTCTCTAAGTCGGTCTCAAAAGATATTGGTGGTGAAGTTTCTACCTCTTTTCCAAGCTCTTCAACTCCTGGTTTAGGTGAACTTTTAGATGAAATAAGGAAACATAAAGCTGCAAGTGGAGGTGTAGATTATAAAACAGAATTGGAAAAGTATCTTGCAGAAGATCCTGAAAATGAAAGATCGGACTTTGATATCTTGGTTTGGTGGAAGGTGAACTCACCTAGATTTCCTATTTTTGCTAAGATGGCTCGAGATGTGCTTGCTATTCCTATTTCAAGTGTGGCATCTGAAAGTACATTTAGTACTGGAGGGCGTATTCTTGACCAATTTAGGAGTTCATTAACTCCTAAATTGGTTGAAACTCTAGTGTGCCTTCAAGATTAGCTTCGGAGTGAATAACTTCCTGTAAATATTGAGGAAGATTTAGATTTTCTTGAGACACTTGAGGAAGGTATGTATATTTTAATAAATTTTATTATATTGCTTAAGATAGTTTTTTTTTTAAGTTTAACATTGGCTTCTATTGATATCAACAAATGTACATAAGAGTGTTCTTAGTGGTAGTATAGACTAACTACCACTTCCTAAACAACTATACTGCTATTACAAATCAAACTAGGAACTAGGGATAGTAATTAAGTTGTCGCAGCCCCTTTAACCATTTCTTGCATCTTCTGCCACGTGCATGAATAAGAATTGCAATCTCTCGGCACACAGGATTGTCATCAAATGGTTTCTTCTCAAATCTAATAGCATTCTTGCACCTCCAAATTAATGATACAGTAGTAACAAAAGCACTGGCTATCACAGCCTTTTTAAATTGTTTACTCCTAGCATTGCAGCATATCCATGTCAACTCATTCTTCCAGCAACCAATTCTTTTATTGTATCCCAGCCAGCAACAAATCCTGGACCAAATCCTACTGGTAACTGGGCAATCAAAATACAAGTGCTCAAACTCTTCAATGTTTTGATTGCAAAATACACAGGCTTCATCAACACTGATGCCAAATTTGAGTAGTCTGTCAACTGTTGGCAATCTACCATGGGCAGCCATCCACACAGTAAATTTATGTCTAGGCAAGACATTTGTGGTAGCCATCAAGCTCTTCCACTCCATTCTAGGATAAACTGGAAGTAAAGAAAGGTATAAAGAATGGATTTGGAATTTTCCAGACTTACATAAACTTGAAAGTCTAGACAGGAGATCTCCTTGCAGATTGTTAGCATCCATAACATGAATTCTGCAGTCAATATCTTCCTAGTTATCCAAGAAGCATTTTTTGGACTAGCCATTGTTTCAATGTCTTCATTCTTTATGTAATAAAAATGAATCCATTTGATCCAAAGGCAATCCTTTTTTCTTGCTAGATCCCAAAGTAACTTAGATACAACAGCTTTGTTCCAAGTCTGAATGTCAATGATATTTAAACCACCAGCAGTAACAGGTCTACAGATTTTATCCCAAGCTATCAGTGATCTTTTGGATACTGTTCCATTGCCTGTCCATAGGAATGATCTGCAAATGGCTTCAATTGCTTTCACCACCTTCTTTGGCAATATAAAAATCTGGGACCAATATGTTTGAACTCCAAACAATACTGATTTGATAAGTTGACATCTGCCAGCATAGGATAAGAATTTGGCAGACCAACATGTAATTCTATCAGTGATTTTCTCAATCAAAGGCAAATAGTGATGTATACTTAGCTTCTTTGAGTGTAAAGGAATGCCCAAGTACTTGAAAGGGAGATGCCCTTCACTGAATCCCAAGTCCTCAAGAATAGCCTCTTTTTCAATCTGAGAAATGCCAGCAAAATATACAGCACTCTTAGACTTGTTGGCTGAAAGTCCAGATGCTGCAGAGAATGATAAGAATGCATCATGCAGTAATTGAATAGATGTTAGATCAGCTCTACAAAATAGCAACAAGTCATCTGCAAAGCAAATATGAGAACAGTTGAGCTTCCTGCATCTAGGATGAAAGTTAAAATCACCATTCTTATGTAATTGATTAAGGTTCCTGTTGAGATACTCCATTGCAATAACAAATAGGTAAGGAGACATAGGGTCTCCTTGCCTAATACCTCTTCTGGCTGAGAATGGTTTAGTGAGACCTCCATTAATCACTAAGGAATAAGTAACAGATGAAACACAAGCCATAATCCAATCCACAAATTTTGCAGGAAATCCAAGGTCAACCAACATCTGTTTAAGAAATCTCGATTCAATAGTATCATAAGCCTTCCTTAAATCAACCTTTAGTACACACCTAGGTGATATACCTTTCCTGCCATATCCTTTGAACAGTTCATGACTGAGTAGAACATTATCTAAAATACTTCTCCCTTCTATGAATGCTGACTGTCCTTTTCAAATAATGTTGTCAATTACATCTTTCAATCTTCTAGTAATGACTTTAGAAATAATCTTGTAGAGAGTGGTGCAGCAAGCAATGGGTCTGAAATCCTTAACTGTTTTAGGAGTTTTAACCTTTGGAACAAGAGCAATAGCAGTAGTATTCAGCATGTGTGGCATATGACAAGTAGTAAAGAATTCCTTAGTAGCAGCAAATATATCCATCTTGACAGTCTCCCAGTTTTTAGTAAAGAATTCCACAGGAAAGCCATCAACACCTGGAGCTTTATCATTTGGCATATCTTTTACAGCATCAGTAATCTCTTCCATAGTTACCTCTCTAATAAGAACCCTTTGCTGATCAAGGGTAAGACATACTCCCTCTTTAACAACAGCAGAATTAAGACAAGGTAGTTCAATAGGTCTATCCCCCATCAAGGATTTGAACACTTCAATAAATTCATGTTCAATAGCTAGAGGCTCAGTAAGTTTAACACCTGTTTCTGTATAGATAGAAGTAATATTGCTTTGGCTGGATCTTATCTTCCACTGTGCATGAAATTATTTGGTATTAGCATCACCACAATCAATCCAATTAGCCTTTGATTTCTGTCTCAAGACTTGCTCCTCTACATTACTCCACTTCTCTATGTTAAGAAGTGCTTCCTTCTCTGCATTGAATAAGTGAGTTGAACCAGGGTTCCTCATCATCTGACTTTGAATAATGTCCAGTTGCTCCCTTGCATAAATCAATTTCTGCTGATAAGAAGCCATGTGCCTATTGAGTCCCTTCAGCTGCTGCTTCAACTCTTTAAGTTTATGCCAGATTTGTTGCATTGATGATCCTTGCCCTATTTGGTTCCATACCTGCTGTAGAATATTATCAAATTGAGGATCCTCCATAACAGTGTAATAAAGCCTAAAAGGTTTAGGATGAAGAAGCCTTTGCCTTCCAAACTTAATAAAGATAGGAGTATGATCAGAGATTGAATGATTCAAGAAATCAGCTTCCACATGACTGTATTGCTGTAGCCATTGAAAGTTCCCAATTGCCCAATCTATCTTACTATATACCTGTTTATTTGTCCAAGAATACCTCCAACCTTTTGATCTGACAGGAGTAAGATGAAGGTCATATATCAGCTCTTTGAAATCCTTTACCTCTGCATCTGTTACAGGAGATCCAATTCTGTCCTCAGTTGATAAGACAGCATTGAAATCTCCACTTAATAACCATGCATCCTGGCCAGGGATGGAAAGACCCCTGAGATCACTCCAAAGCTGCTTCTTAAGTGAGATTGTATTATAGGCATATATGACACTCAGTTGGAATTTAATTGCTGAGGCTGTATCTTCAACACTGCAATGAATAAACTGATCAGTGGTACCTAAGATGTGAACCTGTAAATGTGACCTCCAAAGTAACCATATCCTGCCATTAATTGCTTTGGGATAGTTGTGATGAAACTTCCATCCTTTAGCAATTTTATTAAGTATACTATGAGTTTTTGGTTCCTTTACTCTAGTTTCAATGCAACCTAGAATATCAAGCTTATTCTTCAGCAGAAAGTTTTTTAATTCTTTCTGCTTATGGGCTTTGTTAAGCCCTCTAATATTCCATGTAACAACAATCATGAAATACTAGACAGCCCTAAAGAAGGCCCAGGATCCTGCAATTGGCCTCTCCTACCCTCATCCAGAATTCCATTATTAACCATCTCTTCTAATTTCTCCTGCATTGCGCCATCACTATCCACAAGCTCCAACCTCCCAAGCTCATCCATAGCTCCAATACTAGCAGCCATATCAGTACCAATGGGAATTCTTTGAGAGTTATCCATATTTTGATCAGCACTTATTGTAGTATTAGCGGCAGCATTTCCTTCACTAACCAATGATAATGGATGCATTGGTTGAGTAGGAACTACTGTTGCATTGACATCATCTTTAGCCAAAGAGGTGGTTGTTTCAATGTTTCCTTTTGGGATCCATTTCTGCCTTGGCTGTTTGTTCCTCACCTTATTTCTAGCCAGATTTGCTTGAACTTCCTGCTCTTGTTTTCCATCAGTATGACTGTTATACCAACAGTCCATTGCATTATGCCCAAACTTCAAGCAATGGTTACAAAATTCTGGTTTCCAATCATACTCAATGTCTTGGATTTTCAAACCAAATGGAGTCTCAATTTCAATTTCCTCAGGTAAAGGAAATGCTGCATCAACTTCCACCAGTACCCTTGCAAATGATATCTTCTCAAAATGAGCTGTAACTTTATCAGTATACAGAGGTTTACCAATAGTACTAGCTAATTTACTGAGTATTTCAGGGGACCAATATCCCAAAGGTAATCCAGGAAATCTCACCCAAATAGGAATTGTGCTGAGGATGCCATTTTGCATAGAAAAATCAACATCCCAAGGTTTCAGAATCATCGGCTTGTTCCTATATGAATAAGGACCAAATTGAAGCACTTGGTTCATATCCTCAGCGGATTTAAACCTAAACACACAATAGCCATCTCTATGCATTAGAATTTGCAGCTTAGTCACAAAATTCCACACATGAACCACAAAATTCTCCATGGCTCTCTCATTAGGATTATCACCAATGATATAACCAATAAGAGAATTACTCCAATACTCAGTTTGTGGTTTCAATTCATCCATATTGATTTTAACAATCTTCTTTCCATCCTTATCAGTAGGAGGAACAAATGTTAAAACCTTCCCCATATTATGTTTACCTCTAACAATCTCAGCCATAGTAGGAGGTGGTTGCTCAGCAACTGCAATGTCTGAAAATTGAAGCTTCCTCACAGCTTGACTATCTCGATCTGCATCAATCACCTTCAATTGAGTCTCAGAACTCGTAATTTCCTCTGCATGCAAAGGTAATTTGGATTGGAATTTCTCTGGCAAAAAGTTTCCAAACGTCAAAGGTTCAAGCTCCTTCATTACTCCTGGAGCTGGAGTGACGATCTGAGGTGGAGAAGGAAGGGGTTGTCGCCGGCGACGCGCCATTTCAATGGAGGAAGCGTCGTGCTAACGTGCACTTTTTAGGCGTACTGTTCCATTGTAACGTGCGCCGAGAGCTCCCTTCTTCTTTTTTGTTTGAAAAATCCTCAAACAATATATTAATTGCTTGACTTGTTAATATATTTTCTTATTAGATTTTACTAATCTTGGCAAAGAAGCTTCCACCGATGATGTTTGCTAGAGTTTGTTAGTTGCTATGGAAGTTCTCTATTCTAAATTTTTCTTAAGGCTTTTCCTATTGATGTCCTTCTAGATTATTTCAAGTATTGGTTACCTATATCAACCTACTGAGTAGTAACTGGGTTATTCTTCAACTTTGAGGGGAAGTGATATGCTGGTGGTAATATTGTCGCTGCCTGTAATTTTCTAGGGCAAGGTATGGTGCATTATCTTGGTTGTTGTACTTCACGCGGAATTTGTTCATATTCTGCTTCATATATGGTTATAGAAACTTTTAATTTTTAAACGACGATAATAATGGTATAGTTGGGTTGTGGTTTTATTGTTCTGTATTTAGGAACTTAACAAGGGCTTGTTATACGACGACTAAACTAATTGCACATCACTCTGTCTATCAAAACTATATATTAGCAGATAATTTTTAAACTATATATATGTCTTTGTTTATTAGCAGTATATCATAGCTTAAACTGACAAAATAAAACAAGATTATTGTGTAATAATTTATAAACTATAGTACATGTGTGCTGCCTCAACTGAAGAGTAAGAAGTCCATTCGATTGAAATAGCCTCAGCTCAGTGAATATCAAATACTCTGTTGACTGATTATTGCTGCTTTCTATATGGAATTTAGGAACATATTAATCTGGAAATGAAGTTAGCTGATTACAATCCAGTTATACTTTGTTTTGTGCACTAATGTCACATATCTATTTTGGTGCTGCTAACTTTAGTATACAAATAATTATTATAATTATTCCCCGTGACATTATGGTGTACAAACCTTTTGATTGATCTTTAAAAAGATTGCCTCAATAGTAAAGTAAAAAAAAAATTTGTGCTTCCATTTGTCCA
The DNA here is from genome assembly GCA_034376525.1 of Nicotiana benthamiana. Classification (NCBI taxonomy): domain Eukaryota; kingdom Viridiplantae; phylum Streptophyta; class Magnoliopsida; order Solanales; family Solanaceae; genus Nicotiana; species Nicotiana benthamiana. The sequence continues at coordinate 48,552,878 of CM067326.1, forward strand.
AAGCTCGATTCTTTTCTTAGAATTTATCTCATTTAAATTCTTGGTTTCTCTTGCAGTTTGTACATCCAGTCAAAGGCTGTTTCTTTTGACATTTGCCCTGATTGTAGAAGCTATCACTACAAAAAAAAAAAAAAATAGAACTTTTTGTTCTGCTATCCAATATTCGGAAACTGTCCACAATAAGAGCAGGGAAAGGTAAGTACACTTATAAGACTAATGGTACATTGACCTGAAAAAGGAGGAACAAAGACAGGCATGCAGTATACTGTCAACTAACAACTTTGTGGACAGTATGGGATTTGAGTGTGGTTTAAATTCCTGTTTGTTTTGTATTAAATGGACTGTTGTTAGGATTTTGATTCAACAAGTTTTACTTCTCAAGTATAGTTCTGGTTATAGTTAGTTCTCTCTTAGTTGTAACTAATTTAGCGTCAAGGGAATCACTTTATCTAGAAATCTGGTGGTGCAATCCAGATACTTGGCTTATTGGTGTTATCGTTATGTTTGGGCTTTCAAAGTTTACAATTTGGTGGTGTAAATCATTGGCTTATTGTTTGTTATCGTTATGTTGGAGCTTCCACAATCTGGTGGTGTAAATCATTGCTTGGGCTTTCAAAGTTTACAAAGTGTGCAGCCCGCCTATTGGCTTATTGGTGTTATCGATAATCGAATCGATAAGCCCCAAAAATCGATAAATCGAAATCGAAAAATTGAAACCTTATTGAAACGATAACGATAAGCATATGTAAAAATCGATAATCGATAAGTAATTATCGATAAGGATAAAAATCGAATCGATAAATCAAATGCACACCCCTAGGTATACCTGGATTTATCCCTTGAGAACCAAGTTCAAATTCGTTGAAACATTTCTTAAGTTCCCAAAAATGGCAGAAAACAAATTCTCAAGGAACATAAATATTTTTCAGTGTGATGATGGAGGAGAATTTTATAGAACTGATTCATTAAACACTTGGACAATTGTGGTATTGTGAAGCACATTTCATGTCCAAATACACCTGAACAAAATGGCATTGCAGAAAGAAAGCACATACATATAGTTGAGATTGGTTGACAATGCTATTCCATGCCAAGTTACCTCTATTTATTTGGGTCGAAGCCTTTTTAACTGTAGTCTATCTGATAAACAAATTTCCATCCTCGGCGCTCAAAATGCAGACATCATTATTTAAATTATTTGGTGAGCATCTAGAGTATAATAGTTTGAAGGTATTTGGTTGTAGATGCTCCATATTTGTAAGGCAAAAATAAGTTTTCACCCAAGACATATCCTTATGTGTTCGTTTGTTATAGCAGTCTTCACAAGGAGTATAGGCGTTATCATCCAAGTGGCAGGAGAGTATATGTGTCCAGGTATGTTGTCTTTGATGAACAAACACTACCCTATGCTCAGATGGACAAACAAGGAGGTAGCACAACTGCTTCCAATCATATAGCAACATATTTTGAGATTTTCTCTAAGGCTTCTAACTGTGATGTTCTCCAAATTTGGATGTTGAAGCGACACTATCTCAGCCTTCAGAGGAAGTGTTATTAGGTAATCAGGAAACACATTCTCCACCTTAAATTGCAGATATATATCTTGAACATGTAAATGTCATTCATACTGCTGGAGACTGAGGGTCCACCAGACTGTATAGAAAATCGGGTTCTCTGTATGTTTCCTCTGAAAGTACTGATGAACCAAACTGTATAGGGATCTGGTCCTATATCAGTTTGATACAGTGCTAAGTTTGTGTGAGTCCACTAGATATCAGAGTACCTGGTCCTTTATCGGGTTCTGTTGTGAATGATAGTAAAGCTGACTGTAAATAAGGCCGTAGATTTTTACATGGAAAAATCCCACACAAGGGGATCAAAAAACCACGACCTATACCTATACGCTTTTAACTTCACTAACTTGCATCTATCCCTATTACAAGCCACTTTACAATAACTTTATTGCAAAGACTTTAACAAACTTGTGATGCTCTCATTATAAGCCACTCTATGACTATCCTAGTTATAAAGAATTTGACTAACTTGTGGTGTTTTCACCACAAGCCACTTTGTCACACTACCGTCACAAAGGCCTTGACTAACTTGTGATATTTCCAACACAAGCCACTTTGTCACCCCTACGGTTACAAAGGATTTTTCATATGAATCAACCTAATCAATGCTTCTAAGAAAGCTGGATAGGAGTTACAATGAAGAACAAATTACAAAGACTCTACAAACTTAAGGACTTAAAATATCTGGATCTTAGATCAGTTCCTTGAGGTTGCAACAACATTGTTCTTAACAGTGGTTCTTGAACACTTGAGAGAATATTTTACTTTTATAAATTTGCAAGCGTTGGAACCTAAAAATTGTGCCTTGCAAGACATCCTTAGTGATGTCCAATATCATTGGTAATGTCCAATATAAATGGAAAATGGTTGTTGCACTATCTGATGCATTGTTGCAGTTAGTCACTTTCTACAATTGCTTTCTAGTTGTAGTTGACTTGTGCTTCTGTCATAGAACCCTAAGGGACCAGGCCCCTATTGTGTTCCATTTTTACAGTAGCGATTAGTCAGTCAGTTGCGTTTCAGCTTTATAGGTTACTTGGACTCCTGTCAGAGAAGTACCAAGGGAATAGGATCCTGATCTGGTTCTTGTGCACACCGCCCAGATTGTCTTAAGTTGAGTAACTTGATTGATCCTTTGTATAGAATCATTGTAGATACACCTTGAGAATGATCACTTAAAGTGATGTGAGCACTTGAGTTGGTTAGAGAATGAGTGCGCACTGGAAACAATGTAGTGCAACATAATCTTCATTTCCAACTATGTCCAATTGACTTTGTACTATCGTAAGGAACCCACAAGAGTATCAGGTCCTTGTCTGGGTTCCTACCTCCTAAAACTGTAGCAAGTTCTTATTTGGTTGGAATCCGTTAGATGTAGTGTAATCCAAGTAAGTCGGGTTTTCTATTCGGTTCTTCACATTAAGTTTGTTAGATTATCAAAACACAAGGCAATGATATTGAAAAACTATCAGTCCTATCAATTTCTCCCTTTTTGATTATGACAAACTTAGCATTGAAAATAAGGAGTTAGAGTACAGAGAACCAGATTGAATGTCAGGAGACCACAAGTTCCCCCCGACTTTATGCCCTTACTTACAGGTATTTCCCATATGTTCCCCCTGACACTTTACTATCATTCTTGGTCTTTTATCTGGTTCCATACAGAAAGTTTGTTAGATCATCGAAACATAGATTAAAAGACCTTAAGCCTATCTGTTTCCCCATTTTTTATGATGGAAAATTTTGAACATTGATGACTATTTGACTTAACCAGATAAGGTAACCACAACTTCATATGTTCCCCATGACTCTATTCTTTCCCCTGACATATGTTCCCCCTAACTCTACTCTTCCCTGTTTTTGCATCAACAAAAAGACACAATCAGAGAAAAAGGCATAAAGAAGTCCAGCAAGGCTCACTCATACCACATATGTGCACATAATCATAATAGAAAAGAGAAGAAAAAGGGAAACAAGCATTGTACAAGCAAAAGAAGAGATGTTTTACTGATAAGAAATTTGATTGTTTCAATAGGAACAGCACGGTGAAATACAGCATTCCATCACAAAAAAAACAAACAAAAAGAAAAATAACAGCCACAACATCATCAGAGCTAAAGATAACTGGCCATTAAGACGATCCTAGGGGGTACTAAAACTTGGAAGAGGAGGCAGCTAGGTCCATGCGGGTAGGTGCAGACAATTGTTAGTCAAGTAGTTTATCCCGCAGGTTCTTCGCTAGTTTCCTGAGTCCAGAACTTGTCTCATACTTGCCATCTCCTAGATTTTTAGGCAAGCATGCGACTCCATAATACGTTTTTTGAGTTAATTCTGCTGCCCAAGGCCACTATCACTTAGGATGGTCTTTATTGAACCAGGTACTCCCACATTTTCCCACTTTTGTTTTCGAGATATTTTAATAAACTTCCCATTCATGCTTGCAACAGCCATAATGTCACCCTCAAACAAATCTTTCTCAGCCACAACCTTTTGTAGATATTTTCACTAAGGGACTACGGTCCTCCACATCATTGTTATCAACCTCAACAACTGGAATGTGTTTATCAGCCACAACTTCCCCCTATTTCATCAACCTCTTCCTTTTTTAATACTTTACTTACTCTTCTACAAGGCAAACTCAAAAGCCTCTTTCTTCTACAACCACATGGTTTGTTTTAGCTAAAAGAGAATCAGGTTCTTCAATAGATTCTTCTATGACAGTGTCATGAATCAGAGACTCAAAAAGCACCAGAGTTCTTTCATCTCTTGAGAATGGAGTTTCTTCCCCCTGATATTCAGGAACAGAGGAGAAGTAGGGTTTGCAATACATGGAAGTGAGACTGGAGATGAGGTGACTGGAGAAGAGTAGAGGTGATTGGAGATGAGGAGGAAATCTATATGTGTACAGTAGTATCAGGGATAGTGAAGAAGTGGGTTTCTGGTGATTGTGTTAAGGGAGCAGGAGGAGATGTAGTATTAATGTTGATAGCAAGAGAAAAAGACGATTATTTGTTGGCATGGTGAGAGATGTGGTAAAAGGTGCAAAACGAGACAATGGTTTAGAACTGCTAGTCCAAAAAGTCGGAGATGTGGCAGTTGAATTAATTTTGCAATATTTTTCTTTGAACAAGCATGCGAAAACACATTACTACTAACCTGTGGTGCAGGAACTAGGTTCCTGACCTATTTCTGTAAAAGTGTTTTTGCAGCTCTCCTCCGGAGTTTAATATTGTACTTTCAGCTTCTATAATTATATGCGTGTTTACCTGCAACAATATAGATGTAAGTTAGGCCTAGTTAGAAAACCTTTTTAGCCAATTTTACCTTAATGTGACAATAATAGTCATGTCAACAAAATCATGTTCTTAATTAGGTTTAAGTAATCACAATGTCATCTTGTTTCTAAAGGTTTTCCCTGCTTAGAGCTTTGGTGAAGATATCTGCAATTCGATCTTCTGTGCAACAAGATCTTATACATATAAGACCCTTTCCACATAGTCGTTTGATCCATAGTGAATGAGCACATAATTTGCCAGCTGCAATATATTTTGCTTCTGCTATTTACAAAGCTATTGAGTTTTGTTTCCTTATACCCCATGAGATAAAGAATGATCTAAGGAAATGAGCCATTCAGGATGTGCTTTTTCTGTCCACCAGATAACCTGCATAATTAGCATTAGCATAACCAATAAGGTTGAAACCTGTCCCCTGAAGGATAGTACAGAACCAGGATCAGTGTACCCAAATATCTTAGAATTCTCTTAGCATCCTTCAGAGGAGATTCCTCAGGATTTGATTGGAACCTTGCATGTAATCCCACACTGAATACTATGTCTAGACTGTTTGCAGTAAGGTATAGTTGAGATCCAATGATTCTCATGCTTCCAGATCAATCCTTTTCAAGAGTTTGCATTTCTAATTGATACACATTCCATTAATGGACTGTTCCATTTATGGACTGCTTCACTTAAATACCCCGGAAGACATTCAGTTCCCTCATCATACTCATCTTAAACGCACTTCCTATGAGTTTAGCAAATTCTTCACATAATGAGTTAGTCGTAGCTCCAAGCATGTTGTCATCCACATAAATCTGATGAATGAACATGTTCCTTCCCAGGTTCTTTGTGAGCCGTCGAGGATGATGTTGCGTTATTTTTCTCGAGTCTCCTTCATCTTTCTCATTTCATCATATTGATCATCACCGGAAGTGTCTTGTTGAATATCTCATGGGCACCTCCTACAATTTAGAGTGCCCTTTGTTTGAGACTTTGTGGCCTTGTTTTGTGGATTGTATCCTAGAAGAATTCATTCAATTAGTCTTTTCGCATTGAGCTTCCCAAGCTGATCCTTCATGTTGTCGAGATCATGGAATTTTCCTCCATTTGGCAGCTCATAGTGGGTTTTGATTCAAAAGGGACCGGATCCGACACTTGTTCTCCACGTGTAAATAAGTTTTTACCGCTTTTTCAGAGAATTTCTTGGTGATTCCAGAGACAATGAGCATTTTCCATGTAGTATTTTTCAGTTCCTTTCTTTATTTCAGCAATACCATTTTACTGTGGAGTCCTTGAATGTTGAGAAATTATGCGTGATCCCTTCTTCCCCCTTCTCCTTTATTTTGTGAACTCATGTCCATGTAACACTTTGAGTTTGATAGACCACGGACCAGGTCCTACTGAGTTTATTTATTCAGAGGTGAGAAGTTTTCATATACCAATCATTCATGTCGTGGTTGCGACTTCACTGATCTCACGCTACCATCTTGTGGAGATTCATACTTAGTTGGAGTGGATGTTCTTGTTTTCTTTGTCCACTAAGACCACTTGATGGGTATCAGATTGGTGACTGCACTTTTTAGGCCATTTACATAGTACATGTTCCTACTTGAGGGCTAAACAATCGTTTCTACCTTTTTATGCACTTGAGAATGTACCATTTACTTCCTTCTTAAGGATGCATTCCTTTCCTGCAGGGCTTTCAATGAGAAGAGATTCATGATGTTTTCAGCTACGTGCTTTAAGCATCACTTGTCCATATTTCATCGCAGTTTGCTTCCTCTCACTATTCCCTACTCATACAAATCAAGGATTAGATTTAGGAACCCAAACTAGTTCTGGTCCCTTATTATGATAAAAAGGATGAATGAGGGATTTCCTAGTCCATGCAGGCAACATCCGCTTTTTGTGAGTGGTACCTGGTCCTTTTTCAGTTGTCACTCCATCAGAAAACACTTTGTTTTTCTGGGCAGACTGAACCCTAGACTGGTAATTTTCCTTAAAAGGCTCATTGTTCCAACATTGAGTACATAGCCAGTTATCAAGTACTGTGACATACTTGATGTGCAGGTTATAGGGAGTTTTCTCCCTTTGGAACCTGATGCCCTGCTTGTTCCCACTATTGTTGAGATACATGGCAATGACAACTCTGAGGAACAGGTCCACTTTAGAGATTTTTCAAGATTATTTCTTACTTTCTTCAATTCAGCTTGAAGTTACTGATTTCTCTCGAGTTCACTACAGAGACTGGTTTTCACAACAGTTTACTCCTTTTCAAACATGATGTGCGTCTCACTAGCTGCTTCCTTCCTTTTCCCAAGACTTATATTCCTATGTTCTCTATTGATTCCCTTAATGGTTTTCTCTAGATTAGTGCATATTACTAACAGGTCATCCCTTTCCTATTTAGTAGATGCAACCTTTTCTTTTAAGGTGTGTTTCTCATTGTTAAGGCCTTCTATTGTTTCTTTTAGATCAACAACTACTACCATCATATTGTCTCTCTCAGTTTCCACACTAGTTCTTCTTTCATTCAAGGCTTCCTTTTCTTGTTCAAGATTAGCTATGGTCTTATTTAAGTTACCCTACACAGACTAATAGATCATCTCTGGATTGCTCTGCCTCTCCTAGTTCTACAGTCAGGATCTCCTTATCGTTTATAAGGCTATAATAGGAATCAATTAGGACATTAAATAAAGACCGCTGCTTCTTAGAAGAGTAGGATTTCAGATTTTTCTGAACATCCCTGAAGTTTATCTCATCGTCTTCATCTTCATCATCATGATCATCATCTGATTGGGCCACCAATGCGAAGGTTGAGTCATATTCAGCTGATATTTTTCTCTTGAAGTTCTTGGAGAATTCTTTCTTTAAGAGAGGATAATTTTTCATAAAGTGTCCACCCTTTTCGCACTTGTAACAAAGATCATTGTCTTTGATCTGTTAGAGTTGTCCCTTTATAGCACTTCTTCATTTCTTCTAACCATCTTTTGAAACCTTTTGGTTAAGTAATCCATGTAACTGTCTTACTCGCTTGAATTATTATTAGAAGCTTTAAGTACCCGATACTTTTCCTTCTTTGGTTTTCTCCTTTCAAGAGTTGATAGAGAAACTATGAGTATCCTTTCTAGGTGTTAGCCTGATAGGAAGAACTTGCTCTGATACCACTTATTGGAGACTGTGAGTCCACCAAACTGTATAGAGAATCAGGTTCTCTATTTGTTTCCTCTGAAAGCACTGATGAACCAAATTGTATAGGGATCTGGTCATATATCAGTTTGATACAGTGCTAAATTTGTGTGAGTCCACTAAATATTAGAGTACATGGTCCTTTATCAGGTTCTGTTGTGAATGGTAGTAATGCTGAATGTAAATAAGGCCGTGGATTTTTAAGTGGAAATATCCCACACAAGGGGATAAAAAAACCACGACCTATACCTGTAGACTTTTAACTTCACTAACTTGCAATCTCCTTATTACAAGTCGCTTTATAAACTATATTGCAAAGACTTTAACTAACTTATGATGCTCTCCTCAAAAGCCACTCAATAAATATCCTAGTTAAAAAGAATTTGACTAACTTGGGGTATTTCTACAACAAGCTACTATGTCACACTACGGTCATAAAGGCTTTGACTAACTTGTGATGTTTCTAACACAAGTCACTTTATCACTCTACAGTTACAAAGGATTTTTCATATGATTCAACTTAATCAATGCTTCTAAGAAAGTTGGATAGGATTTACAATGAATAACAAAACAAAGACTCTACAAACCTAAGGACTTAAAATATCTTCGATCTTGGTTCATGTACTTGAGGTTGCAGCAGCTTGTTCTTGAGAGAGGTTCTTGAACACTTGAGATAATATTTTACTTTTTTGAGTTTACAAGCGTTGGAACGCCTTGCATAAGGTTTATACTGCACAAGACATCCTTCGTGATGTCCAATATCAATGTTGATGTCAAATCTAAATGGAAAGTGGTTGTTGCACTGTCTGTTGCATTGTCTGTTGCACTGTTGCAGTCATCACTTTCTCCAGTTGCTTTCCAGCTGTAATTGACTAGTACTTCTATTAGAGAACCCTAAGGGACCAGGTCCCTGTTGTGTTCCGCTTTGTACAGTCGCGATCAGTCACTCAGTTGCTTTCCAGCTGTATAGCTGACTTGGACTTCTGTCAGAGAAGTACTAATCAGGTTCCTGATCTGGTTCTTGTGCATACTGCCCAGATTGTCTTGAGTTGGATAACTTGAATGATGCTTTGTATAGACTCATTGTAGGTATACCTTGAGAATGATCACTTAAATTGATATGAGAACTTGAGTTGGTCAGAGAATGAGTGGGTGCTGGAAACAGTGCAGTGCGGCATAATCTTTGTTTCCAGCTGTGTCCAATTGACTTTGTACGAACGTGAGGAACCCACAAGAATATCAGGTCCTTGTCTGGGTTCCTACCTCCTGAAATTGTAGAAAGTACATTTTTGTATGGATTCCGTTAGACGCAGTGTCGTCCAAGTGGGTCAGGTTTCCTATCCGATACTTGACATTAAGTTTGTTAGGTCATCAAAACACAAGGCAACAATATTGAAAACCTATCAATTCTATCACAGACTCAAGATAATGAAAATGATGAGCATGGTGATGTTCAAGAACAAGATAGTGATGCTTTTCCAAATAAAGATTGTGAAGTTGTTTCAGTAAAAGAACAGAATGGTGATGCTTTTCCAAATGAAGATTGTGATGTTGTTTCAGTAAAAGAACAAGATAGTCATGCTGAAACCAGTTCGGGTCCCAAGCTAGAACTTAGGATAATTTCTGTGGAAGCTCAACAAAGAATTCAACTTGAGGTGGATCTCTCATATTTCTTTGAGATCAATATCTTAGAAACTAAGCCTCCACCAGACTATATAGAGAACCAGGTTCTCTATGAGTTTCCACTGAAAATACTAATGGACCAAATTGTATCGCGGTCTAGTCCTATGTCAGTTCTAACAATGCTAACTACTGAACCAATATGTAAATGAGACACAAGATAAGTTCCTACTTATCGAGAACCAGATTCTCTATCAGCTCCGACTGTAAGCAACAGACTATAAAACCAACCAGCATAGGGAATTTTTTTCCATAGTAGCTCGACAGTAAGTAAAGAACTCAAAGGATTTTTACGTGGAAAAATCACAACTCAAGGGGATAAAAACCACAACATACACTTATAGGCTTTCAACTTTACTAACTTGTAAACCCCTGTTACAAGCAACTTTATAATGACTCTATTACAAAGGATTTAACTAACTTGTGTTACTCTCACCACTAGTTACTTTGTGACTCTCTAGTCACAACGATTTTAACTAACTTGTGATGCTATCACCACAAGCAACTTTGTCACTCTATAGTTACAAAGGCTTTTCCTCGCTCTAACTTGTAATAAAATTTATTACAAGCCATCTTTGCAATTGTCTAGTTACAAAGACTTTAACTTATGACTAAAGCTAGTCACAACATAACCCGAAGAGTTTACGAATTTTGGGTTTCATAAAAACAAATTCTAAGAAAGTAATATTGGAATTACAATGAAGAACAAATAATAAAGACTCAACAAACCTAAGGACTTAAGATATCTTTGATCATGGATCATGTCCTTTGAGGTTGCAGCAGCTTTGTTCTTGAGAGAGGTTGTCGCTAGCACTTGAGAGAATATTTCTTTTCTGATTCTGCAAGTCTTGGAAGTGCCTTGTGCCGTGCACCAGGTTTATACTCCATAAGACATCACCTTAGTAATGCCTAATCTTGATCAGTATATGCCTCTTCTCAATGGGAAGTAATTGCTGCATTGTCTGCTGAACTACTGCGTATACAGCTGCAAGCAATCACTTTATGCAGTTGCTTTCCCGCTGTACAATTGACTTATACTTCTTTCAGGGGAACATCAAGGTATCAGGTGTCTAATATGGTTCCTGTGGATATAAAGGCACACTGCCCAGATTATCTTGAGTCGATTAACTTGAATGATTGTACCAGATATGTTTTAGGTCCTCTATCTGGTTCTCTCATGAAGTAAGTTGTTTTACCTTCCTTAATTGTATTTATATAAGTTACATCACTTATAATAATGTAAGCAAGGTAGGTAAAAAGCTTTCTATTGAAAGTTGACTGTTGTATTGTTCCTGTGCAGTAGCGTATGTGGGCAGCAACTTTCATGCTAGAAAGTTGACTTCATACAGTCTCCCCGGGAACTGGTAGGAACATGTTTCCTCAAATGTTCTTTCCACTCTAAAAAGTTGAGTTATCTAGAGAGTTGACTTCATACAGTCTCCTCCGGAACTGGTAGGAACTTGTTTCCTCAGTTGTTCTTTCCACTCTGAAGAGTTGAGTTATATCCCACGCTGGATCCTAACCTGGAACTTTATGATCTCGAGGTCTTGTAAATGTGTAACATGTTCCTTATCTGATTCTGGATGGTAAGTTTTCTAGATCATCAAACCATAAAGTGAAGTACATATGGCCAAGGTACACTTAATTTATCAATTTCTCCCGTTTTGATGACGACAAACTTTGAATCGATATTCCCCCTGAGAACTAGATCTCCATATTGTTCCCCCTATGAATCAGCATATTCCTCAAACGAACCTAAGGAGATGATCATAACTGGTTCGTCATGACTGTTCAGAAAATCATCAAACCTCAAGGTACCATAACTTATCAATTTCCCCCTTTTTGATGAATGAAAAACCCTGAATTATTCCACATGAGAATCGGTTCCTTACATGCATTGATCACATATGGTCCGTACCCACTTCTTTGAGAACGTTTGTCATCATCAAAATATGACATAGTATAACTTAGATCAATTTCCCCCCTTTATCTGATGACAAACCCAAAATTATTATTCCTCTTGAGAACCATATTCCTCTGCGGATCAGACGTATCATCAACATATTATCATCAACGTTCCCCCTGCGAAGCAAAGCCATCTTTCATGTACAACACAAAATATCAATTCAATTATGTTCCTCCACCATGTTGAGACCTATATAACTAACTTCCCCCTTTTGGCATCATCTAAAAGAATAACAAAAGAAGCACAACCAAAAATAAGTTCAGTAACATTAACTCAGGCCACTTGGGCAACACAACATAAACAATAATAGGAACAACAAGTGAATGTTAGTGCACCAAATAGACTGATTTCCCATAGTGGAGTAATCATAATAAAACCCCAGCAGTTTCAACAATACATAATATGACAATTAAACAACTAAAGTACAATGTCATCTATTATAGGGATCAAAATAAGATAAGAAATCAAGGGAATTTGGAAGGAGCGTAAGACATGAATCACTAGGCAGGAGGAAGAGTAAGGGCTAATGTCTTGATGAGCTTATCCATTTGTTCACCTGCTCTCCTTTGATCAATGATCATCTACTCTCTCAGTTCCTCCCCTTGTTTCCTCAATCGTTCATTTTCACCCTTCAACTTAGCATTCTATTCTGCCAGGGGTCCTCGGAGACCATGTTCTCAACCTACCGAATTGGTTAAACCATCAATCAGATCACCAAGACTCTCCCCAAGCTTCGTCTCATCAAGAACAGACTCAGTCCCATGCATATATAGCATCATAGTATCACATAAAACATAGAAGTTTTTACTTCTTTTTCAGAAACATTGGGACTTGGAGGAACAAAGAAGTGATTCTATTTTTGGAACTCAACAATGTCAAGAAGTACTTTTCAGCAATATCAGAGTCAACACTCTCTCTTATAGCACTTTCTAAGACTACAATCTTCTCCTTGTAAACCTAATGGCTCAACCTTTTGCTTCTGTAAGGAACCAGGTTCCTCACTTACACAACCCTTTCTATCCCTAAACAACCATGTCTCCCTCTTCTTTTTCACAATCTGTTTACCCTTATCATTTGTTGCATCTTTCTCAGCCAACTCCCCTATTTTTTTGTTTTTATTTTTTTTTAAATTCTTTCTCAAATGGAATCGGTGACACCACTTCATCATCTATCATCCTACTTTTCATCAATCCCTTTTTACTGGATCAGAAGTTCGTTTATACACAGAACTCAAAGAGAAAAAGATCATAATTAAAATTAACTTCATGAGAAGGACTTAAGTTATTAGGTCCCTCATTTAGTCCTCACATTTACCAATTTCTCCATCCTTCAAGGCTTCCACAAAATCCATCAACAACTTCAGCCTCACGATCTAGAGTATTCCCTTTGAGTTAAACTTCTATCAAAATCTACCAAAGAATTCTTGGGGTTTTGATTCTGATGGAGTTAGGTTTTTGGAATGTAAGAGAGTTGGGTTCACTTCTGACATATTTGGAAAGAAGGATTATTTTTAGACGAGGTTGATTTTGGTTTTGAAGAAAAGAGTCGATTGTATTTGGGTGTAAGATAGAGAAGTGCCTTTTTGGGGCAACGGGTCAGTTCAAAAAAGGTTTTAACATTATGGACTTCAAAATTAGGAGGAGAGACAGGAGAAAGGTAGAAAAAGATTAATGACATGACACTTCAGCAGCTTAAAAATGCATATAAGTATTGAAGAGACTACTAACCTGAGTCACATGAACTAGGTTCCGTGATAGTTTTTTAAACATTTGAACAAAGACTCCTAGAAGTGCAAAGTGACTCTTACTTGTTTGTGTATTGAAACTGCAATAATTAGATGTCATTGAAAAATACTTTTTAGCATTGTACCTTTCCTTCTTAACATAGCCAATCATCAAGAGACCAGGTCCTCAGCTGAACTTGATCAACCACAAGTCCTGATGATTTATTTTAAAATGTTCCATGCTCAGCGTCTTGGTGAAGATGTCTTCTACCTGATCCTTTGTCTTCTAGAACTTCATACAAATTAGAACATTTTCAACATTGTCCCCGAGAAAGGTAGCTGCAACATATTCTTCTTCAGCTGTTGAGAGAGCTACTAAGTTTTGTTTCCTTGTACCCTATGAGATCAAACATGATCCAAGGAAATGAGCAATTCCAGATGTTATTTTCCTGTTCACTAGATAACCTGCATAATCAGTGTCAGCACAACTAATAAGATTGAAGTTATCAATAGAGGGATAGTAGAGAACCAGGTCCTACATCCCTTTGAGATATCTTAGGATTCTTTTGGCAGCTTTCAGATGAGATTCCTTTGGATTGGATTGAAACCTGGCACACAGACCCACACTAAAACTAATATCTGGTCTGCTACAGAAGTGACCCTATGATCCTCTATACATGGTCTGATTTATAGGGGAACTAGGTTCATCCAGTCTAGATTAGTAGTTGTGGCGATGGGAGTGTCAATTATTTTTATGTCTCCATGTCAAATCTCTTCAGCAGCTTCTTGCTTCACTTGTAAATCTAATAAGAAATTTAGTTCCCACCATCGTACTCATTTCCCATAAGTTATGCACATTCTTCACATTGGGAGTCAACTGTTGCTCCAAAAATGATCCCATCAACATAGATCTACACAATGAGTAGGTTCCTTCTCGATTTCTTCAGAGATAGAATGTTATCAATTTTACCTCTTGTAAAGCCATTTTCTATAATGAATTTTGACAACCCTTCACACCAATCACGGGGAGCCTATCTCCTATAACGGTTATGTCAACAAGTTGTGGAACCAGGTTCCACATACTATTCCTATCAAGTTAACAGAGCTCTTCTTGCATAGTTGTAATCCAGTCAGCATCTTTCAATGCTTCCTTGATATTCTTAGGCTCTATTTGAGATAGAAAAGCTGAGAATGCAAGTGAGTTTCTTGTCTTTGATCAGGTTTGAATTTCTCAGCAGCTGGATTTCAATGTACAGCATCAACAACTTTGTTTGCTGCTTCATATATTGTGGTTGAGGGACCAGGTTCCTCTATGTTGGCTGGAGTCTCATCTTCAATTCTGAGGAACGAGGTCCATGTAAATCTGGGGCAATCTTCCATACTGACGAGAATATGTACCTCTTTCCTCATCTAATTGGCATCCTCATAGGTCCCCATAGTCCATATGGAGGAGATCAAGTGGCCTTGAGATAGTAATTTCCTTTTTGAGCTTTAAAGAGGATCTGACTTGCATTCTTTTTACACATGCATCACAAACCCTGTGATCCTTAAAGCTTGATTTGAGTATACCACGAACCAGATTCTTCTTAACTAATTTTTTCAGCAGCGTGAAAATTTCATGACCCAGCCTTCTGTGGCATAGCTCAACATTATCATTAAAAACACTCAGACAACCAAGATCCCCTTGTCACAGATTCAGGAAATACCCAGCAGAATTTCATAATGGACCAGGTACTCTATTGTTTATTGGACTCGTACTGTTCCCGATCCTTCCAACTCCTAGAATGTATCTCTTCGTTCCATTTTCAAAGGAACTCCTTCCTTATAGGGACTTCAGTGAAATGAAATCATTTGTTCGAGCAATTGCTATCCATGTGCCACTATTGACTGCTCCATTTCACCGTTCCCTGCACGCTTCAATGATTAGACTTAAAAACCCAAGCAAGCTTGGGTATCATATAATGATAGAACAGGCGGATCAATCTTCTTTTCGCCCATGCAGGCAACATATATTTTATTTTCAGAGAACCAGTTTCCTCATCAGTACGCCTTTTTTCAACAAAAATTTAGTTTTTTTTGTAAAGACTGAATTTTAGCTTTACAAGAGGCCATGTAATGACTAGTTTGACCATAGTGAGTGCACAACCTATTATCAGCCATAGATACATACTTCCTATGTGAATAATCAGAGGTCTTAGTCTTTTTAGAATTGGATACCTTGCCTGTTTCCACCATTACTCCTGGGTGTAGACTTTATTACATCAGAGGATCGTGTCCATTCAACTGACTTATCAAGATCATTTTTAACCCTTTTTAAATACTACTAAAGTTGTCTATTCTTTTCAAGCTCGGCAACAAGACTTGTTTTAATTTTCTTAAGCTCACTCTCAAGCTTAATGTATGCTTACTTGACACTTTCTTAAGTTCACTCTCAAGCTTAAGTTGAGCCTCTCTAGCTACTTCCTCTCCCTCAGTGTATCCATCCATTTTTTTGTTTGCTTTTTCAACAAGTTATGTTCTCTAGTTACTTCTTCCACTTGTTCCCTTGAATCTTCAATGGAAACTGCCATATCATCCCTTTCTTGCTCAGTAGCTGCAATTTTATCTACTAGGGTATTCTTTTCTTTGCTAAGGTTCTCTATGGTTTCCTTCAAGTCATCAACCACTACCATCAAATCATCGCTAGATTGTTCAGCATCTCCTAGCTCTATAATTAGGGCATCTTTATCATTAATAAAACTATAATATTAATGATATCAATTTTTTTTTATGAGTAGGACTTCGGATTTCTCTAAACATCCCTAAAAGTTACCTCATCATTATCATCATCTTCATCCTCATCGAACCGATCCATCAATGCAAACAAAGAATCAGGTTCCTTTGCTTCATTTTCCACTCCCACCATGGAGTTGCTTCCTGCATCTGGTTCTTCTTCTTATTCATTGGAGGAGTCTCCCCGTGCAGCAAGAGCTAGCTTCATAATATTATCAACTGCACTTCTTTGGCTGAATCATTTGTCAGGAATCGAGTTCCTTTTTCCTACGTTATTAGAGTTGTGTTTGTAATGCTCTTGTTTCAAAATGGACAGTCTTTGATGAAGTTTCCAGACTTTCCTCACTTATGAAAACAATCATTTCCTTTGAAATTATTATTGGAACTTCCTTTCTTTGGGATCCCACCATTTTTATGAATTGTCTTCTGAAATCTTTGTGGTCTATTGGTTGATTGACTTTTCTCGAAGTTTGGTGGAGTAGCTATGTAGATTCATTCTAGGTGTTAACCTGTTAGAAAGAACATGCAATATTACCAATTGTAAGAAACTAAGAGTCTACCAGACTGTATAGAGAACCAGGTTCTCTATGAGTTTCCACTGAAAATACTAATGAACAAAACTGTACAATGATCTTGTCCTATATAAGTTCCCACAGTGCTAACGTCTGAACCAATACGTAAATGAGACACAGGATAAGTTCCTACTGTATGGAGAACCAGATTCTCTATCAGCTCCCACTATAAGCAATAGACTGTAAAACCAACAAGTATAGGGAATCAGGTTCTCTAATTTTTCCACAGTAGCTCAGCAATAAGTAAAGATCACAGAGGATTTTTACGTGAAAAAATCCCAACTCAAGGCGACAAAAATCACGACCTACACTTGTAGGCTTTCAACTTCACTAACTTGTAAACCCCTATTACAAGCCACTTTGTAATAACTCAATTACAAAGGATTCAACTAACTTGTGGTACTCTCACCATAAGCCACTTTGTGGCTCTCTAGTTACAAAGAGTTTAACTAACTTGTGATGCTATCTCCACAAACCACTTTGTCACTCTATAGTTACAAAGGCTTTTAGTCACTCTAACTTGTAATAACACTTATTACAAGCCACTTTGTAACTCTCTAGTTACAAAGACTTTAACTTATGACTAAACCTAGTCACAACATAAACTGAAGAGTTTACGGATTTTGGGTTTCCTAGAAATAACTTCTAAGAAAGCATGATAGGAGTTACAATGAAGAACAAATCACAAAGACTCAACAAACCTAAGGACTTAAGATATCTTTGATCTTGGATCAGGTCTTTGAGGTTGTAGCAACTTTGTTCTTGAGAGAGATTGTTGCTAGCACTTGAGAGAATATTTCTTTTTCTGATTTTATAAGTCTTGGAAGTGCCTTGTGCCTTGCACCAAGTTTATACTCCAAAAGACATCACCTTAGTGATGTCAAATCTAGATTAGTAAATGCCTATTCTTAATGGGAAGTGACTGCTACACAGTGTGTTGATCTGTTGCGTGTATGCATGCAGTCACTTTCTGTAGTTGATTTCTAGCTATATAGTTGACTTATACTTCTGTCAGGGGAACACCAAGATATCAGGTCACTAATCCTGAAAATCTAAAGTCACATTGCCTAGATTATCTTGAGTCGATAAAATTGAATGATTGTGTTAGACATGATTTAGGTCCTTTATCTAGTTCTCTCATAAAGTAAGTTATTTTACCTTCCTTAATAGTATTTATACTAGTGACATCACTTACAATGATGCAAGAAAGGTATGTAAAAAGTCTTCCATAGAAAGTTGACTGTTGTACTATTCCTATGCAGTAGCGTGTTCCGACAACAACTTTCTTTCTAGAGAGTTGACTTTATATAGTCTCCTCTGGAACTGGTTGGAACCTATTTCCTCAGCTGTTCCTTCCACTCTGAAGAGTTGACTTATAGCTAACACTGGATCCCAGCCTGTAGCTTTGTGATCTCGAGATCTTGCAAATGAATAATAGGTTCCTTATCTAGTTCTGAATGGTAAGTTTGTTAGATCAATCTACGCCCAAGGTACTTGTATCCTATCACAATCAACTCAAGATGCTACCATTGCCCAGCAGGATCAATTAAAGGAAGAAAAAGGTCATCTTATGGTACCCAGATACAAATCAAGAATATTTCCAATTTTCCAAATCTCATTAACTACAGAAAAACGAGGTGTTGTGGAACCAAAATCAGTAAATGAAGCACTTTATATCCCTCAGTGGAGAGCAACAATGCAAGACAAATTAGATGCACTTAATAGAAATAAATCATGGACACTTGTTCCCAAGAATGTAGGTATGAATATAATAAGATCTCAATGGGTGTTTAGAAAAATATAAAATCAGATGGAGATACAAAAAGATACAAAGCTAGACTAGTTGTAAAGAGATATTCTTAACTTGAAGGAGTAGATTTTAAGGAAACTTTTAGTCCAGTTGTTAAAGCCACTACAATAAGAGTAATTTTGTCAATTATCGTGTCACTATGTTGGACTATAAGACAACTAATTGTAAATAATGCATTTCTTCATGACTCCTTACAAGAGGAAGTTTATTTCTCCTAACCTCTAGAATTCGTTGATCCCAAATATCCAGATCATGTGTGCCTATTAAACAAAGCATTATCAGATAGAAACATGCACCTTGAGCCTGGTTTGAGAAGTTTAGTCTGTATCTTCTTCACCTTGGTTTTAAGTGCAGTCGAGCAAATTTTTCTCTATTTATTCTACATTTCAAGAAAAGGATAATACTTGCACTTCTATATATAGATGATATCATTGTAACATGAAATAACTCTAAGCTATCTCTGAGATAATTCAGCAACTTGGAAGAGAGTTTACGATGAAATATCTTGGTTCCTTGAATTTTTTCTTAGGCATTGAAGTTACATATTTCACAGGTGGTATTCCTCTAAACCAAAGCAAGTATGCAACTGACTTGTTGAAGAAAACTGATATACTATATGCCAGGGAAATGAAGACACCCGTAGGTCAAAAACATGGACTACAGGAAGCAGTTGGGAATCCAGTTGATCCATCACTCTACAAAAGCGTTGTTGGCAGTTTGCAGTATCTTACACTTGCTAGATCAGATATAACACATGTAATAAATCTGGCTAGTCAATTTATGTAGAAGCTCAATTGAAGTAATTTTACATGGAGTAAAAATAATACTTAGATATATCAAGGGTACATTAGACTATGGTCTGACATTTATATAACAATCACCTCTCAGATTATATGGATTTTTAGATGTATATTAGGAAATATTGTAAATATCTTTTGTGTATCTTTTTATTATTGGTAGAATATTCTCTCATTAATTGTACAATCCTGTAGTTGGTAGGTTTTGATTTTCCTTCATTATTGTAAAATCCTATAGTTGGTAGGTTTTGATTTCTCTGTACTCTATATATACTTTGGTGAGTAATACAAGAAACTCACTTCTCCAAAACTCTCTACATGGTATCATACGCCAGTGGCTTATCACCAAACAAACCCTAAATACATACTACCCGCCGCCGCCGTAGCTCCTCTCATCGGAGCCCGTCGCCGCCACCGCTGCACTAATCGGCAGCCCTCTTTTTCTCGACGTCGTTCAGCGCCTCCTCTCCTTGCCTGGCGCTCATGGCCGCCACGACGTCAACCGCGCCTTTCTAGCCGATTGCCATAAATGCATCGGCTCAAATCCCACTCAAATTGGACTCCACTAATTACCTGGCGTGGAAATTTCAATTTCGAACCCTCCTTACGGGTTACGATCTCCTCGGCTTCTTGGACGGATCGAAGCCATGCCCACCGGCCACTATCGTCGACAACGACGTGACTTCCCCCAATCCAGCATATCCTTACTGGATTCTCCAGGACAACCTTATTCTCAGTGCCATCATCTCGTCGATCACACCGACGATCATCTCCTTCATTTGCGCTGCGGAAACCTCTAAAGAGGCCTGGGACATCCTCGCGCGCACATACGGCACCGCTTCTCGTGGTCGTATCATGGCTCTCAAACAGCAGCTCCACAATCCGGTAAAAGGTTCTAAATCTATTACTGACTTTATGCACGGTATTCGTGTGATTGTGGATGAATTATCTCTCCTGGGTGTTACCGTTGATACTGAGGATCTTGTCATAAAGGTTCTAAGTGGTCTTGATGACCCGTATATGGAACTCTCTCATGCCATCCAAGCCCGTGAGTTTACCATCTCTTTTGCTGAATTACATGTCAAGCTGTTAATCATGGAGGCTCAGATTACTGCTCGTGTGCCGGCCACCTCCGTCACATCCGACTCGGCTCCGTCGGCTGCCTTCGTCGCCGGACAGCAGCCAGTCCGTCACCGATTCGGTAGCCGAGGGCGCGGCCGCATCAGCCGCTGGTCAGTCTTCGGTCGCGGTGGTTACTCCAGCAATGGTCAATCTCGCGGGTACAATGGGAAGTGCCAACTCTGAAGTGAATTTGGCCACTCCGCATGCCGCTGCCCATCCTATCCCGTCTCTGGCGCCAACCAGCCCCATTGCTGCGGCCAGCTTATGCTTCGCCGCCCTATCCAGCTGCTCACACAGCCCATCACTCTTTGACGATTCCCTCTGCATCCGATTGGATCCTGGACTCTGGTGCCTCTAATCACATAACCTCTGATCTTGCCAACATGTCTCTTCACAGTCCTTACACTGTCTTCGACCAATATGGTTATTGGTAACGGTGAAGGTTTGACAATTACTCATACTGGACAACTTAACAGTCATTCCTCTCTTTATTACCTGGGCACTCTGTGTTCTATATATGCGTAAAAATTTGATCTCTGTTGCCCAATTATGTCGTCACAATAATTTTAACGTTGTTCTTTCTGATACTGATTTTCAGGTGAAGGATCGTCAAACGTGGGAAACGCTCGTTCGCGGCCCACTTAGGGGCAACACCTACTACTGGCCGGCGCTCCCAGTCTCCCATCTGCCCTCACGGCACAAAAGCTCTCTACGTCATTGTGGCATTCTCGGTTTGGTCACCCGTCAGCTAAAACCTTGCGTCATTTAGTATCGTCTAGCAGTATAGCGTCCAGTAATGTGTCTGATCTTGCCTGTGTATCTTGCAAACTTCATAAGTGTCATAAGTTACCTTTTTCTGAGTCAAGTCTGTCTTCTACTTCCCCCCTGGAGCTTATTTTCTCCGATGTATGGACCTTTTCGATTATTTCTAATGAAGGGTTTAAATATTATGTCATCTTTGTTGATCATTTCTCTAAGTATGTTTGGTTTTTTCCTTTACGCCGTAAATCTGATGTCTCACAAACCTTCCCCATTTTTAAAAACATTGTAGAGAAATATTTCTCTGCTAAAATCATTACTCTGTATACTGACAATGGGGGTGATTTTCTCGCTTTACGCTCTTTTCTTGCCTCTCATGGCATCTCTCATCTTACGTCACCACCTCATACTCCTCAGCACAATGGCTATGCTGAACGCCGTCACCGTCATATTGTCGATACTGGTCTCACTCTCCTTCATCATGCCTCTATACCTCTCATTTACTGGCCTTATGCCTTTGCTACAGCAGTCTACCTCATTAATCGTCTTCCCAAGACAAATCTCTGGATGCGCTCCTCCTTTGAGTCTCTTTTCAAGAAACGCCCCAACCTTGCCAAATTACGTGTCTTCGGCTGTCAATGCTTCCCTTGGCTCGACCCTACACCTCACACAAAATGGAACCCAGATCTCGTGCCTGTGTCCTCTTCGGCTACTCTACTACTCAAAGCGCCTATCTCTGCTTTGATCCCTCAACGTCTAACATCTTCGCCTCGCGTCATGTCACCTTCTATGAAGATGTCTTCCCGTTCTCCAAAATGTCTAACCCTGAGTCTCCCCCTGTACCCATTACGGTCTCCCTAGAAGTCCTTCCGCTGCCGCCACCAGTACCTGCCGTTGCTCCCACCAGCGATACTTCACTGGACGCACTCCCGGCGCCAGCGCCCGCGCCACCAGCGCCCCTTCCGGCACCGCCAGCGGCCCCTGCCGCTGCTACACCCATTATGCCACCACCTGCATCCTCTCAGGGTGGTCATCATATGCAGACACACAGCAAAAATAACATCTTTATGCCCAACAAGAAGTTTGGTATGTCTGCTGTCACCTCTGCTACTGTTACTGAACCTCAGACCCTGTCCAGTGCTATGTCTGATGAGCGCTGGCGTGCTGCTATGTCATCAGAGATTGATGCTCTGCTATGGAATGGCACTTGAGATCATGTCCAGCCTGATTCCTCGCAGAATGTTGTGGGTTGCAAGTGGGTTTATCGCATCAAACGCAAGCCTGACAGCACTGTGGATAAGTTCAAAGGCCGGCTTGTTGCAAAGGGCTTACATCAGCGTCCAGGTGTGGATTTTCAGGAGACTTTCAGTCCGGTTGTTAAGCCGGCAACTGTACGTTTGGTTATCAGTATAGCTGTATCCAAGGGCTGGCCTCTTTGTCAAATGGATGTGAACAATGCATTTCTCCACGGGAGGCTTACATAGGATGTTTATATGGCACAACCACTGGGCTTTGTTGACAAAGCCTATCCATCTTATGTCTGTAAGTTACAGAAAGCTATTTATTGTCTCAAACAGGCACCCCGGGCATGGTACAGTGCGCTCCGCCAAAGTCTTCTGACCATGGGTTTCGTCAACACTACCTCTGACACTTCGCTCTTCGTCTTTCAGCACTCTGGTATTACGGCCTATTTTTTGGTGTATGTTGATGATCTCATATTGACTGGTAATGATTTTGCTTTCTTGAACCATGTGATTGACTCTCTTGGGTCTCAGTTTTCTCTTAAAGACATGGGTGATCTAAGCTACTTTCTTGATGTTGAAGTTCTGCGCAGCTCCAAGGGGTGTTTTCTTTCTCAGCATAAATATGTTGTTGATCTTTTGACTCGTCATAATATGCTGGAGTCAAATCCTGTTCAGACGCCAACAGCGGCGTCAACTCGCCTTCATCTGGCCGACGGCTCGGCCCCTTCCGACGCATCCGCCTATCGACAGGCCCTTGGGGGCCTCCAGTATCTCTCCTTCACTCGTCCTGATATCTCCTTTGCTGTGAATAAACTCTCACAGTTCATGCATGCTCCTACTGTCACTCATTGGGGTGCAGCTAAGCGCCTATTCCGGTATCTGAATGGGACGCGTGACTTTGGCGTCTGGCTGCATCCTTCATCTGCTATACCTCTGCATTGTTCTCTGATGCTGATTGGGGTTGAAACTGTAATGACCGCTCCTCAACTGGTACCTATGTTGTTTTTCTAGGGCCAAATCCTATTTCATGGAGCTCCAAAAAGCAGCGTTCCGTTGCACGATCATCTACTGAGGCTGAGTATCGTGCTATTGCTTCTGCTGCCACTGAAGTACGTTGGCTTCATTCCCTGCTGCGCGAGCTTCATGTCCCTCTTCCAGCTGCTCCTGTCATTTACAGTGACAACAATTGCGCCACTTATCTCTGTGCCAACGATGTGTTTCATTCTCGCATGAAACACATCTCCATTGATTATCACTTTGTTCGTCAATTGGTCCAGAATGGGTCCCTTCATGTTGCTCACGTATCCTCTGCTGATCAGCTTGCTGATGCTCTCACCAAGCACTTATCTCGTCCTTGGCTTCTTCTACTGATGTACAAGATTGGCGTGTCCTCCGGCCCTCCATCTTGAGGGGGCGTATTAGGAAATATTGTAAATATCTTTTGTGTATCTTTTTATTATTGATAGAATATTCTCTCATTAATCGTACAATCCTATAGTTGGTAGGTTTTGATTTTCCTTCATTATTGTACAATCCTGTAGTTGGTAGGTTTTGATTTCTCTGTACTCTATATATACTTTGGTGAGCAATACAAGAAACTCACTTCTCCAAAACTCTCTACATATTGGGCTGGTTGTTCTTTAACAAGGAGATCAACTACATGCTACACTTTATACCTAAGGACAAACTGCATTTTATGGTCTTCAAGAAAGCAACATACAGTAGTTAGGTCTACTGCAGAAGCTGAATATAGAGTATTAGCTACCATTGCAGTTGAGCTAACATGGATAACCGATATCCTAGATGATATTGGCGTGTACTTGTAAACACCTCCAACACTATTATGTGACAATCTTACTGCTCTTTAAATGACTGGAAATCTTGTCATGCATGCTAGGACTAAGCACGTGGAACTTGATTATTATTTTGTGAGAGAAAAAGTTGTACTGGGGCAACATGTTACTCAGTTTGTGCGATCCAAAAATCATCTTGTTGACATCCATACAAAGGCCCTTCCTAAGGATTGATCACTACTTTTCGAGGCAAGGTAGGAGTAGTGGAAATACCCTTCACTAGCTTGAGGGGAAGTGTTTAAGATATGGATAAGAGTTAGAAACATATATTCCTATCTAGTTAGTTATTAGTTGGTATTAATGAAAACAGATAACAGTCATCTGTTTTGGCATATAAATATACGCTTAATATATTTACTGTAATATACAAAATACAAGTCTATTCTCTTCTCCAAAATAACCAAGTTTCTACACAATCAAGTGTTGTAACGCATGGCATAGTTGGCCATATTGTTTCAATTTTGAACTTGGTCAGGGACAAAATTATTCAAATTTAAAAATTACATTTAGGTTTATGTTTAAAAGCAAATTAGTTTTGGTGCATCAAAATCAAAATATATAGGAGAGAAGGTTGGCTACAGAATATAAGTAATTTCTGATGCGGGCTAAAAGTAAAAATAAAACCAAAAAAATGCATAGTTATAGAGTTTAAGTTATATACACTTACAAATATAATAAAAAAAACTATTCTATTACTATAATTTAGTTAGAAATAACATGCCATTACTTTATTATTTATTTTATCATATCAACATTGCTATGAAGAAATATTTGTTGTTGTAAGTCAACCAAACTTTATAATGTAAAAATTCACAACACTGTTAGTACACAGATAATGTCGTAGTTATATTAGAACGTTTCATTAATTAATTTGATCGTATATATCACTTTAATATAGTCACTGAATTCATCATAATAAGAAGAGATATGGACGAGTAATGGAGTATATAAATATGAAATGTGAAAGACAAAGAGGAGTGTTTTTACTTTATTCTTTTATAATGCTTTAATTTCCTTCGTGTGCTAAACATTATCAGCTAAGCGTCAACTTTGAAAGATACAGGGATTACTGTAATATGGTCTTCGATCAAAGGAAGTTACCAGAAATAGCAAGAGAAAATATTAGTAATTCTTACATTTTATTAAGATAAGGTTGTTCTTACTATATGAAAATAGTATGTAGCAAGCACGAGTTTCTAGTAATAACATTTTCAAGAAAAGATTAAATCATTATCCTTCCAAAGCAAACTAAACATTCTGGTAGAGGCTCATATTTTAAAGATATTCAAAGATATCTTTCAAGACCATCTTCGTTTTATCTTTTCTTTGAAATTTTCAGTTGCCTTTTTTTTTTTAATTTACAAAAAGTTAATATTTTTTGTTAAAAGTTAATGATTTAAGCATGACAACAGATCAGGTACACAATCTCACATTGAAAGTTGATTGAAAATAGAAGAACTTATAGCTAGTGAAATATCATAAGGGAAATACTCCAAAAATGAATTTTCTTGAGGATATTTTTGACCAATCGTAAAAATTGTTATTCATTCTCTGATATGGCTTTGGTTCATGAACTTCTCCAAGTCATCTAAATCGAGAAAATCATAATCATTGACGTAATGGTTGGATTTTGATATTTTTTTAAGAGATGCATTAACAAGTAACAACTTTAAATTCTCTATGCACCTACAGTAGAAGGTCTTAACAAGCTTTAGGGGTATTATTACTTTTAGCTCGCGTTAGAAATTATTTATATTTGATAGTTGAAAAAATTTATAAAATTTTATATAAGTTTTTTATATAATATACATAATGTATATATATACCAAAAATATATTAATTTTATATATTTTTTCGACTATTTTTTTTACAGCAACTATACAATATTATTTTTTAATATTTTTAGTGGTCAAAGTTTGTACATCTACATTGACAATAAACATATCGTAACTATAGTTTTATCTTCCAAATTGACTTAATAACTGTACCTTGGGGTGTTCAAGGTTTTGTTTGAGCCGATTGTTTTTAAAAAAAAAAATCAAACTAGTTAAGTTGATTTTTTAAAATTGTGGAACAAAAGAATCAATAAAATTAGTTTTTTATCAATTCCGTTTTTGTTATTTTTTTTTGTTAAATATGAGCCATTTATTGTCAGACACATGGTTTGGCGATTATATTCCAACTTAACATTGTCAAACTAATTATTTTTTGAGAAAACTTTTCATTTGCCAAGATATATTGACGATTATTGAATTAAGTAGTGACGATAACTAATGATTCAATTAAAGATAAGTTACTTTTAACATGAATAAAATCTTGGATTTAGGAAAATAAAATTATTAATCAAACTAGAATATAAGGACAAATAAAACTGCTATGATGGCAAAGAAGTAGCTATGAACCAAGAGTGCCAACGATTAATAACCATAAAATTTTAAAAAGCATATACTTTTATTTAATAAATGTGCAATAACAAGTTTTAAATAGGCATTTTTATAATCGATTTGGTTTAATTTTTTTAACTATTTATTCTTTTCTTTAAATCAAAACCAAATCAAATAAAAATATTGTCATTTTCTTTTTAGTGTGGTTTGATTTTTGATGAACATTCTTACCTGTACAACTGTACACATAGAACTTGTGAGATCTGACTCTACTTATGGTTTTGATATAAAAAATCTCAAGTTAATTACACAGAAAAAGTTAGTTATTAGTCGGCAATGATACTCTAATATCATTGCTTAGTGCGTTCAGTTATTTTCTAGTCCAAAAGGTCTACTTGTTAGAATACTGTAATTCTCTATGTACCATAATCCATGAAATTTGAAAGTTCATAGGCCCTTTCCTTGGCTCCAAATGAAAAAACAAAATTCAACACCTGCATCGGACTTGAAAACGACCACCATAAAACGAATCTAAACCACCGACTTTCACAGTCTACAGGCATATGGAGTAGTAATATAATAACACTAGGAGTATTATTTACCTCTTTCCTATTAAAAAGCCATTCTAATAGAGTTATCTCTGAATAAAACATCAAATCTGGCGCTCATTCACTTTACCATCTATCTATCCTTCTCTATTAGCAGCCCAAATTAATGGCTAATTAAATAGTCCCAAAAAACTATTTCTCACAACTAGATGAAGATGGTTTTCAAGTAGAAATCCAAGAGGAAGAGGAAGATAATAACCAAAGTTCAAGAGGTGTAAGTAGCCATATTTGTTTAAAACCACCTCACTTCACAGGATCATTGAACAAAGATGTAGTTCTGAGGCGAATACGTCATAGGAAGCAAGTGAACAAATTCAAAGCAGCTACTCCATCTTTTCTTGGGTTTCCTTTTAAAACTTCTTCCAAGAATGATACTAATCCTCAGATGATTAGATGGGTTGATGATGCTTTTGCTGCACCTTAAATATTAGATTTTGTATTTTTCCATATATAGTTATGCTCTTGTCTCCTTTTTGTTATTCTTCCTCCCTTTTCCTTAGATATAATATATCCTTGTAAATATGCTTTGTGATTCCAGTGACTCAGCTGTATTTTCGTTTTTTTTTTCTCTCTGAATCTTGATTTTTGAACAACTCTATCTTTTTCTCTATTATTGTCTTTGGCTTCTTTTAATTCCACATTGAAACTTTATCAAATACCAATGACCTGTGTAGCTACGACTGGGAGAAAAGTGGTTATCTTAATTTGGGTTTTCCCCATCTTGAAGTAGTAACAAGTTTATTTGGCCTTAAGGAAATGAAAAAGAAAGATGCAATTGTATTTTTCTTAAACAGAACAGTTATGAAAACTACTACTAGAAAAATTTATGAAATTATTTTATTTTAGGACTTGAATACGAGACTTCTAGTTAAAATAGAAGGAATCCTACCTATGCAGGTGGTAAATAGGAATACCATTAACAAAGAATCTATAAGTAAACACCTCACGTTCATCTTGCTAGTTATCTTGCAGATATAATTTTATAAGTTATAAATTGACAAGAGGGTTACTCTGATGGTAAGCAACCCCGACTTGTAATCAAGAGGTTGTGAGTTCGAGTCTCCCTAAGAGCAAGGTGGGAAATTCTTGGAGGGAAGGATACCGAGGATTTATTTGAAAACAGTCTCTCCATCTAAAGTCGTTTCTAAAAGAAGAAAAAGATTCTTGCTTTTGTGTCTCTCTCAAAGTTACTTTTAGAAATTCTTATTCATTCCAAAGGCAAAAAATTCAAATATTCAGGTACATCTGCATCATTTTCTTCTTTAATTAGTTTGTTTTTAAACAACTTTTCATCGTTCAGTAATTAGTTGTGGAATCTTTGAGCACTATTAATTAGGAAATATAGATTAAACTTAAATATTAGCTCGTCTAGCATCTTCTGTTATTATTCTTCACCTTTAATTTAATTTCTAAATCATCTTTCACTTATATTCTGGAAGGAGGGAATCTAGATCTCTTTTATTTCGTATACTGTCAATGAATTCAATGTTCTAACAAAGAATTGAGTTATCACAATAACGTGCAGAAGAAAAACAATTTAGAAAAAGAAGAAGATAAAGCGAATATTGTACTTTCTGGAGGAATCTATCCTCTACTAATATTTACAGCAAAAGAAAAAATAAAGTGAAAGGAAAAATATAAGGCAATAATTACTTTTAACTCCCGGCCGAACTATTTACAAGACGAAAAAATGTGTAAAATATCTTTTCTGTAGAACATACAAAAAGTATCTGCATAGAAAAAATATATATTTAGGCTATTATTTTAAGATTGACTAAATAATATTATTTTTTCATTAATATCTAAAAATTTACATAACGGGCCGGCTTAATATACATTTGGCTCATATATTTATACTAGGGAGTTTTTTCATTCTTATACACTATTTAAAATTTTATTACCCTTAATGTTCTTATTTAGCTAATTACCTGGCATAAACAAGTTTTATTTACAAAATATATATAATTCACCCTAAAAGACTTCCAAATTTATTATTTGTACCTTCAATCAAGAGATTTAGTTACACCTTTTTCTTTTTTTTTTTTCTTCTCTTTCCTTATTTTTCTCCAATAATCGATTGTGCCTTCAATCAACCACACTGATTTGGAACAATCTAAGAAGTAGCAAAATCGAAAAACTAAATATAACTATATATCTTCCAGACACCTCCTACTCCAATAACTTCTCGTAACGGCATCCTTTTCCACTCCATCGTTCTTTACCGATCACTACTCATTCCCTCCATCCAAATGTGGAAGAGTAATTCAAATATAAAATATCGAAAGATAAAATGAATTTATTAATAGAAAAAAAATTTAAAGAGAGCCATCAGAAACCAAAATTGATCCCTAGAAACTTAAGGCTATTGTACGGTCCTTATCGTGATTTGATCTTTTCAAAGATAGCACCACATGAATCCTATATGTGTGCCATTGAGTAAAATGGAATAGAAAAACAATTTAGAAAAAATCAAGAACACTAATAACTAAAGAAGTAAGGAAAGGAGCTCAGAAGAGTATATGGGTATGAGAAATTTAACATCACTATAATTAGAATGGTGCCTGACTTTTTCTAAATAAATATGGGATCAGAAATAGAATATATTCAAGAAGAATGAAACTAACACTGAACTTGGGTTTTCAAAGAATAGTCTTGGTTCCTTTGGGGTTTTCAATAATTTTTCACCTATTATTTCTACCTAGTTATATACAACTATAATATCATACTACTTAACACAAATTTTATATAAAATTTATACAATATATATTTCAAATATTTTGTATTTGATTTATTCATAATAAAAATTAATTCCATACAACTAATTATATATTATTCAATTTATTTACAACATTCACATATTATTTCTACCTAGTTAAATACACATATAATACATACAACTTAAATACAAATTTTATACAATATGTCTTTTGTATATTTTGTATATGATTTATACCTAGAAAAAATAAATTTCATACAACTAATTATATAGTATATAACTTATCTACAATTTTCAGGCGTTATCTCTACTCAGTTAAGTGCAACTACAATATCATACAACATAGATATAATTTTTATAAAATGTTGTTTCATACAATAGGTAAATAAAAATATATATATAAACAACATAATACAATTTTTCTATAATTTTATTGTAATTTCATAAATATAACGTATATCATGTCTTCTTCTTCTTGTTCTTGTTCTTGTTCTTCTTCTTCTTCTTCTTTGCTTAACATTACTGAAAGTATGGATTGAGTGAGAGAGAGAGAGAGAGAGAGAGAGAGAGAGAGAGAGAGAGAGAGAGAGAGAGAGAGAGAGAGAGAGAGAGAGAGATAGAGAGAGAGAGAGAGAGAGAGAGAGAGAGTTCCCAACCTTTGCAACAACACCCAATTCAAACAGTTATGAAAACTCAAATTCGAATTCAAAACTTCAAAGATTTTTAATAGTTGTCAAATGGTGGAATCGTAGATGAGTGTAAGATACGTGGGGGAAGGGGATGGGGAGTGGAGAGAGAAATATGGGGAGTGGAAGATACGTTAGAGTAATTTTAGGATACTAATTATTATCATTAATTCCCTTAAAATGTATAGAAATGGTAGTTGGGTTTATAAAATATAATAATAGTAAAACTTGAGTAGGAAGGGTAATATAGTTTCATATTGTGTATAGGAATGTAAAAATTCCATTATACAAACTAGAAAATTTGGCATCCTATAACAACCCATAATAGAATTGGCAATTATTAGCCTTATATTAGATTTGGCAAAGATAGCCACCAACAATTAGCATTATATAGCTAAATCCTAAAAAAACTACTCTATTTTATATTCTCTCTAAAAAAAAGGTACACGCTTATGTTAGTTCCCCCCCTCTTTGTATTTCTTCTTCCATCTCTTCTCTTTTGCTCTCATAGTTTAGCAAAAATTCTTGCAAATTATGCAAAAAAAAAAAAATCAATGGGATGAAAAGGTAAGGTTAATCTCACATCCGAGAAAATCACAAGCAAAACTAAGAAAGAAAAATTATATTTCAACTTTGTTTTTTTCTCTCTTCTATTTTGGTTGGATTGAATGAGTGCGTATAATTGAAATTGGTTGAAAATACCTAAACTGTGACGACCCCGCCAATAGTCATAAGAATTAATGCCCCGATCCTCTGTTAACTGCCTTTCCCGTTTTTTGTTTCTGCTATTGTGAGTTGCCGGGAGAAAAAGTTTGGAGTTTCATAAAGTGTGTTGGGACACTCAGTCCCTAAATGAGAGCTTAAGTTTTGAAAATTTGACTGCAGTTGGAACAATGTGAAGACAACCTCGGAATGGAATTCTGATGGTTTCGTTAGCTTCGTTGGGTGATTTTGGGTTTTAGAAGCGTATTCGGATTGTGTTTTAGAGGTTCGTAGCTAATTTAGGCTTGAACTGCCAAAGGTTGAATTTTTTATGTTTTCGGTTCGATAGTGAATTTTGATCTGAGGGTTGGAGTGGAATTCCGGAAGTTGGAGTAGCTCCCTAGTGTTGAATGTGACGTGTGTGCAAAATTTCAGGCTATTCGGATTATATTTGATAGACATTTTGATCGAAGCGTATTTGGAGAGTTTTGATGTTTTTAGACTTGAATCTGATGCCAGTTAGTTGATTCGACATTGTTTGAGGTGTTGTGGAGATTTGTGTAAGTTTGGATGGTGGTATATGTCTTGTCCATGCTTTTGGTTGAGGTCCCGAGGACCTCGGGATGATTTCGGATATTTGAAAGGTTTAGAGTTGTGAGTTTCAATTGAAGTTTCAAGGATGCTGTCATAACCGCACTTGTGGCTTGGGGACCGCAGGTGCGAGGCCATATAGGCGGTGGTACCATCGTAAAAGCGGAAAGAATAGGGCCAGCAGGAGCCGTAGAAGCAGAAGCTTTACCGCATAAGCGGATTTGCATCTACGAAGGGTCAAACACAGATGCGGACAAGAGACCTTAGTGAATTGTCGTAGACGCGACTTGTGTTCTGCAAAAGTGAGACCGCAGGTGCGGTCCCATGATTGCAGAAGCGGATTAACTAGGAAGAACATATAATAGTTGCCTTCGCGAATTTGAGCTATTCTTTCACCATTTTGAAAGGGATTAAAGCTTTTGAGGGAGAGTTTTTAGGAAACCAAAAGGAAATCACTTGGAGGTAATATTTTTGACTTCATAACTCATTTATATGTGATTAAAGGTCTAATTAGTGGTAAAAATTTAGAAACATCAGTGCAAAATGGGTAATTAAGGCTCTAGATTAAGAGACCTTAAAGTGGGTATCCGAGGGTCAACTAAACTCCGATTTTAGTGTTCTTGATATGTATGGACTCGTGAGAGTATAAGGATTAAAAAGTGTAAGTTTTACCCGATTCTGAGACGTGGGTCCAAGAGGCATTTTGGTCAATTCACCTAATTTTAGTATTAGCTTAGAATTTGTTTGTAGAATCAGTTACTTGAAGTGTTATTTACATTATGCAATTGAATGGAATAGATTTGGGCCATTTGGAGTCAAGTACTCGTGGAAAAGATGTGGTTTCAGGTTGATTTTGAGCTGGTTCGAGGTAAGTGTCTTTCCTAACCTTGTGTTGGGGACTTTCCCTTTGGATTTGGTATTGTTGATATTTGAAATTCCTTATACGTGAGGTGACAAGTGCGTACTTGTGCTAATTATTGAAAATCTAGTTTTACTAAGTAATCAAAAATTATCTTTTCTTCTCCTATTATTACTACTTACAAATTAAGCATGTTGTTGGCTTATAGAAGCATGTCTAAATAATTTAATTGCTTTACTTTCAAATTGTTTACCTGAATTATGTGCAGCATGCTAGGCTGGTAATACTTGTTTGCCTTGGTATGAAGTTGACAATTTATGAATATTCTTCGTATTGCTACTGTGTATTTACATTGGGATTATGGATGTGGAATTCGGGTAGATCCCCGTTGTCTTTTTTTTGGGACTACGGATGTGGGATTCTGATATACCCCCCCTACACAATTATATAGAACTACAAGACTGCACCCGGTAGGTTCCCCCAGTACTAGGTATTAACATTTGGGACTACGGATCGAGATTCCGATAGATCCTCGTGCATTGATAGTTGGACTAGGGGATGAGATCCCAGGAGATCCTTTGGATATATATGATAGACTACAGGACGGTATCCTGGAAGATCCACTGTTGTTGTGATTGGGACTACATGATGGTATCTTGTGAGATCCCCAGTTGTTATCTCTGCGTTGAGCTATATTTCCTTTCCATGATTGTCTAGTCTCTGTTCTAGTTTTTGTTGTTCTTCTATTTTGGTTACTTTTTATTGTTGCACTCAATTATATTGCCTTATCCTATGTTGTTATACCTTATATTTTATTTAGCCTCATTCGGGCCCTGACCTTCCTCGTCACTACCGACCGAGACAGTACTCATGCCCTTTTTGCGCATGTTTTTCATGTGCAGATCCAGATACTTCGGCTTAGTCCTATCACCCTTGAGGTGAGGCGATTATCCTAGAGACTTTGAGGTATATCTGCCATGTCTGCAGACCAAGGAGCCCCTCTTTATTCTCCCATTAAACATTTTCCCTTTTGTATTTTCTTTTGTTAGACATTCTGGAGTTAGATACTTATAGACATCCAAAGGCTTGTGGTTTATTGACATTCCGGGTTTTGGGAAAAAATTATTAATGGATCAAGAGTTGTATTGTATATGCCGAGCGGCATATTAAATATTGTTTCCTTTGTTTATGTTGGTTTTCAATCATTTCTTCCGCAAATTGTTATTTTCGCATTTGTTAGGCTTATATAGTCGTAGAGACTATAGGCCGTTACGATTATTTATGAAGGGAGAGCCGGGGTCATGACAGGTTGGTATCAGAGACCAAGGTTCATAGGAGTCATAAATCACAAGTCGGTTTATTAGAGTCTCGCTGATCGGTACTGAGACGTTTGTACTTATCTATTAGAGGCTACATATCTGTTAGGAAATTCCACTTTATTTGATTTCCTGGTCATACGAGATTTTTGATATAACAATTCTAAACTTTTATCTTCTATTCTCTCACAGATGGTGAGGACACGTGCTACCCGAGGTGATTAGGCACCTGTGCCCCATATTATAGTCGTTAAAGACTGGGGCCAGGGTAGAGGCCGAGAACGCGTATGTAGTGCAGCTAAGGCACCTTGTGGGATCTACCATCGAGGAGCCACTAACAGTGCCAGTCGGAGCCCAGACACCTGATACGCCTACTGCTACAACCATACCGGCACTTAAGGAGACTCTGCCACACTTCATAAGTATGTACACCACTTTGGCTCAGGCAGGGTTGATTTCCCTTGCTGCAGCTACATCCTAGGCTGGGGGAGGAGCACAGACTCCCAGTACCCACATTCATGAGTAGAGAGTGCAAGTTGATAAGGTTCCATAGATTATTTATCTACAACCCATAGGCCAAGATTAGACCGAGGATGGGGCAGCGACTTTTGAGGATGAGCAGTGGAGGCTTGAGAGGTTCAAGAAGTATAGGCCTCCTATTTTCAGTGGTTTAGTATAAGATGATGCTCTGGGATTTCTAGATAAGTGCTACCGTATAATTTATGCCATGAGTATTTTAGGATCGAGCGGGGTTTCCTTCACTACCTTCCAGCTTCGAGGGGACGCCTATGAGTGGTGGCGTACTTATGAGTTAGATAGCCTGAACGAGGCAACTTTCCAAACTTGGACTCAGTTTTTAGATATGTTCTTGAGAGAGCATGTTTCTCAGATCCTCAAGGATGCATGATGTGCAGAGTTTGAGCATTTGCACCAGGGTACTATGACTGTCTTAGAGTATACTGTCCGTTTCACCAGCTTGGATAGACATGCACCAGCCTTGGTTTCTACTATTCGCTGGAGGTTTCGTGGGTTTATTAAGAGGATTATTCCCAGTATCAGGTCTTGCATGGCTCGCGAGTTGGAGATGGATATTCATTATCAGCAGGTGGTGAACATTTCTAGGAGGATTAAGGGTATGCATGCTAGGGATATAGATGAGAGGGAGGCCAAGAGGTATCGAGAGTCAGGCCACTACTCTTGTGCTCCTTCCCTAGCTGCAAGTTGTAATGGTAGGGGTTATATGAGTCGCCATGTTCATTCAGCTCTTCCAGCAGCCAGTGGTATTCCAGCTCCTCCTAAGCCTCAGGGTGCTTTCAGTGGTCAGTCTAGCCAACCTGGCCCGAGCCAATCACAACTGCCACGTCCTCCTAGGGCTTGTTTTGAGTGTCGTGACACACGCAATATGGTGAGGTATTTCCCCAGATTTTGTTTACATCCACAGACTTCTCAGCCACATCATGCCCCGCAGAGTTCTCAGGTTATGGTTACAGCTCCAGTTGCTACCCCACATGCTTAGCCAGATAGAGGTGGAGGTCGGGAGGTAGAGGTCGCCCTAGAGGGGGTGGCCATGCCAAATACTATGCCCTTCATGCGCGTACCATGGTTGTTTCCTCTGATTCTATCATTACAGGTATTGTTTGGCTTTTTACAGAGATGCATCGGTTCTATTTGATCTAGGCTCCACTTATTCTTATGTGTCTTCTTATTTTTCTCCGGATTTCGGTGTATCTCAGGATTCTTTGAGTTCCCCTATTTATATTTCTACTCCTCTGGGAGATTCTCTTATTATGGACCGTGTTTATCTATCGTGTCTAGTACCTCTCAGTGGTTTTAAGACCAGAGCCGCTTTATTATTACTTTCATGGTTGATTTTGATATTATATTGTGCATGGACTGCTTGTCGTCCCACTATGCTATTCTTGATTTCCATGCCAAAATCGTGACGCTAGCTATGCCAGGTGTACCGCATGCTGAGTGGAAGGGTGCTTTAGATCACACTCACAGTAGAGTTATTTCTTTCCTTAAGGCTCAACGTATGGTTTAGAAGGGGTGTGATGCGTATCTAGCTTATATGAGAGATGTCAGTATTGATACCCCATTCACTTGATTCAGTCCCAGTAGTACGGGATTTTTCTGATGTGTTTTCAGTTGACCTTCTGTGCATGCTGCCCGATATAGATATTGATTTTGGCATTGATATGTTGCCAAGAACTCAACCCATTTCTATTTCTCTGTATCGTGTGGATCCTCATGAGTTGAAGGAGTTGAAGGATCAATTATAGGAATTACTTGATAATGGTTTTATTAGGCCCAACGTATCACCTTGGGGGTGCTCTTGCCTTTTTTGTGAAGAAGAAAGATGGTTTTATGCATACGTGGATTGATTATCGCCAGTTGAACAAAGTTACAGTGAAGAACCGTTATCCTTTGACTCGTATTGATGATTTGTTTGACCATTTACAGGGTGCACGAGTGTTTTCTAAGATTTACTTGTGTTCAGGGTACCATTAGTTGAAGATTCGGGAGCCAGATATCCTAAATACTATTTTCAGGTCTCGGTATGGTCATTACGAGTTTCTTGTTATGCAATTTGGGCTGACCAATGCCCTAGAAGCCTTTGTGCATTTGATGCACAGTGTGTTTCGGCCATATCTTGACTCATTCATCATTGTCTCTATTGATGATATTCTTGTGTATTCCCGAAGTCGGGAAGATCTTGAGCAGCACCTAAGGACTGTGCTTCAGACTCTGAGAGAAAAGAAGTTATATGCTATGTTCTCGAAGTGTTAGTTTTGGTTGGATTCCGTGGAATTCTTGGGTCACATGGTCTTTAGTGAGGGGATAAAGGCGGATCTGAAGAAAGTGGAAGCAGTGCAGAGTTGGCCTAGACCATCCTTAGCTACATAGATTCACAGTTTTCTTGGCTTGGCGGGTTATTATCATCAATTTGTTGAGCTTTTGCAGCACCTATGACCAGACTGACCCAGAAGGGTGCTCCGTGTGGGCACATGATTTTTGCTCCGCTTGAACTACTCTTATAGAATTCTTAAAACTAGGATTGTTCTTTTATTTTAGGATTTAATTGTGTACCTTTGTGTGCTTTTTTCATCTGTGTGTGCATGATAATACATAAAAATAAAAAATAAAAATGTTGCATGAGCATTTTGGATTTAATTTTACATTTTTAGACTAATTAGTAATTAAGCTTTTACAAAAATATTAAAAAAATCATAAAGAAACTTTGATTTGTTTTTATTTGATTTTAGTTTTAGTTTTAGTTTTAGGTTAATTAATTTCTTTTAAATTGATATTAGACTAATTGTAGCTTAATTAGGTAGTTTGAATTAATTGTGAGGTTTAATTTTAGATTTATAAGTAAAGAGAGAGAGAGAGAGAGAGAGAGAGAGAGAGAGAGAGCGAGCGAGCGAGAGAGAGAGAGAGAGAGAGAGAGAGAGAGAGAGAGAGAGAGAGAACAAACAAAAGAAAAAGAAGAATTAATTGAATGGCCTATTAAGGCCTTACAATTTTGGGCCAATGATAAACCAAATCTAGGCCCCAAATCTCTCACCTACGCCCAATCCAAGCCCAAATAACCCCCATCTGGTCCAGCCTTTTTTATTCCCAAACGATCCTGTTTCCTTTCTTCTAATCATGGACGTTGGATCTCATTAATCCAACAGTCCGGAACTAACGCGATTTATAGTATATAAATGTCGGAAGGCCCCCTACCCCTTCTCATCGTCTCTTACTCCCCTTCTAACCTCCGATGTAACTCAGCTGCCCCCCCACCGTCTGCCGCCGGCCAAAAATCGCCTCCGCCGGTGGCGATCACCTAATGGCCCCCAAAATTTTACCGCAACCTCATCTCTTCTTCCTCTTTCAAAATCGAAATCTCTCTCCTCTTAAATCTTACCTAGTCCTTTCGAATAAGCAAAACCCTAGTGCGGCCTCTACAGTGCACGGTGACGTCGCCTCCAAACCCAACCAAAATCACACTTCATGGTCTCCTCAACCTCCTCTTACCAAATCCCAAGCAAAAATTCCTGAAATCCCGTTGGAATCCCTCAAATTTTAGATCAATGGTTAGAGTCAAGGTCTGGATCGAAGGTCAATGGATTATCAGTGTTTGAATTGGTTCCAAATTAATGTCATGTGTTTGTTCTTGGCAAGAACAAGCATATAACATTATTTGGGGACCAGATTTGAAGTTAGTCGATTTGAGGCCTAAAATCAGTGAGTTTTCTTTATTTTCTTTGCCTTCTTTATGTATAAATTTTTCCTTTAATGCATAGTTTTCTATTTTTTTTCTTTTCGTTCATCTTCAGTATTTCTTTTATTTTTGTGATGTTAGGTTTTTTGATTTAGGATTCTGATTTGTTCTGATTACAATCATGTGGCTTTAATTTTGTTCGTGTTATTTGATTTGATTTCAATCGTAGGATTCCATGTTAGCTACTACTTTACATTTTGATTTTGTTAGTTTACTGTTCTGTTAGTTTAATAATAAATTTAGTCTAAGGACACATGGTTAATTAGAATTAATTTCTTGTTCTGATTAGCATTAGATAGATTGGATAATTCAATTTTAGGAAATTTTGTTATAATTGAATTTGTTTGGTTATAGCTGATCATTTCCAGCACCTTGGTTAATTAACCATAGTCAATTTTTGACCAAGGTAAAAAGGGGCTGAGGTTAGTTAACATATGTTGGTAATTTCAGAACCAATGTAGGGGTAGTGTAGGTAGTTCAATTAAGAGAATCATGCAGTTAACTAAAAATAGAACCCCCTAGAACTTTCTATAAGGGGGTTTTAATTTAAAATTTCAGGAACTTGTTAGTGTTACTTGACCAACAAGTCATAAAATGAGGGGTCTAATTAGCTAAAAACAGAAAAATAAAAAGGACCAAAGGCTAAAAAACCTATGGTCTGAGTAGCCCTAGTAACTTGCGTATAAAGGAATTGTTACTTAGAGCTGAAGTCAGATTTTGTGTTAGTTCATTTATGGGTATACTGATTCAACTCCTCAATGTATGCTTTAGTATAATGTGTGAATCCAGTGATCTAGACATTTAATGTGTGTAATTAACTTGGACTATGGAACTATTGTTCATTTTGTTCCTTAATGATAGTTCTACTAGTATAATTTGGTTCGCAGTATATGTTAGTTCAAAGGTAGAGATGGGTTAAAATTTATCAAGTTTCATTACTGTCCAGAAACATTCAAAGGATTGTTATCTTATCTCCCGTATGGTTTGAACTATACTAAAATTGAAAGTACCTAGTCGTTCATAGTTTTGGTCCTATTAATTAATGTAGTTTCTTAAAGTTTGAACTATATTCTTAGTTTTGGAACTGTTACTTAATCCAGCTCGTCCGTTTATTTTCCATTTAAAGTAAAGCAAGAGAGTGGGCTTGTAAGTTGAATCACCGTTAATTGATATCAAATTTTAAATTGGATAATCAAGTCTTTGATCTCACAGTTATGTGTTAATATTGATGTTCATATCTGATTCGCTCATAATTTTGGGCCACGAAAATTGGGGCATGATACTGGGCCCAGTGATTTAACAAGAGACCCAAATTGAAATAAGCATAATATTGGGCCCAGCTGCAAAATAACAAACCCAAGTGTGACTAGTCTTTGAATCAAGGCATTTGGATGCATTATGGACCACCAGGAACACCTCCAAGTTCGGCTGTTTCTGAGGCCCAAAGTCCAGTACCCCTTTATGAATATGAAGGTATTCCCCTCTTCTTGGGCCACTTTAAAGGCCCAATATACTGAAGACCTTATTTAAGCCATTGTTTTAAATTTGTAATGCAAGTTTTTGGCCTTTCAAGTTAAGTAGCAAATTTGAATTAAGAGGTGTTCCTCTTGTTCCAATTTGGACTTGATCTTGAGGCCCGAATTTCTCTATTGATTTTAACAGTAGTTAATTAATAATGCCAATTAATTGAGTTCATTAGAGACAATCCTTAATAAATAATATTAGTTTATCTTTAGGGTGTCATTTAAAAAATAAATTAAGGTGCGCCTCGCCAAAACAAATTCACATTCTGCGTGGCCCTCATTAATTATATTTTTAAAATCATTTGAACTCGAGACGCGCCATTTAGCAAATTTTCGTGGCCTCCCTCAAAGTTAATAGCGTGTTAGTCGCTTTAGGCACGTTCTTTAATAATTTTACCTTCCTAAATTCGGTGTGCATTTCATGTGACCCAATTCCCAATCCTCAAACGTTGAATAAAATGTATTTCGGATCCAGGTGCATTTCATGTGACGTGATCCAAAAACATGTTTTAAACAACGTTCAATTTCCTAAAAACTAATTAAAAGCGGTAAATAATTTTAAATTGAAATATAGGATAAATATGTATTAAAATCAGATCTTAGGCCAAATATGATAGCTTAAGCGACCGTGCTAGAACCACGAGATCTGGGGGTGCCTAACACCTTCCCTCGGGTCAACATGATTCTTTATTCAGAATTTCTGATTAGCAGACTTCAGAAAGTCAAAATTTTCCTCGATTTGGGACTGAAAATAAACCGGTGATTTGGGACACCAAAAGTCAAACCTATCCCAAGGGGCGACTCTGATAAATAAATAATCCCATATTGAATAA
This sequence comes from Nicotiana benthamiana, assembly GCA_034376525.1. NCBI lineage: Eukaryota > Viridiplantae > Streptophyta > Magnoliopsida > Solanales > Solanaceae > Nicotiana > Nicotiana benthamiana. The sequence goes on from CM067326.1 coordinate 48,593,705, forward strand.
TGTCACTTTAAATGGAAAAACTCCCTTATATATATTATCCTTCCGAGGGTGGTATGTAAAATAGGAGGTGTGACAGCTCTGGCGACTCTGCTGGGGATCCAAACCCAGAACATCAGTTCAAGGTTTAAGAATTCGAGCTTAGAATAGCTATTATATTTGGCTTTATCTGATGTTCTTACATGCTTCATGTCTTATGGGCTAAATGCTTTACCGCTTTGATATATGGTGAATAGTATATATAAAACTGCTACGAAATCCTTTTTCTCTCTGAGTCTTCTAAATCATGGAGAAGGGTGCACTTCGTGTGACTTCTCTTCTGTTTAGAGTCTTTTCTCAATTTAGAACGAGGTTTGGACAAGCTGCTAAGCCGATGGAGCTTCTGTATCCCCGGTACGCTGCCCCCCCGCTTGAGTTGTTCGCTCGGGTAAGCCAGGTCTTGAACAATAAACCTAGGTTTTAAACCTAGTATAATAAAACCTCAGGCCAGATCCCTAGTAGGAACGTTTGTTTTCATCACGTGCATTTGACTTAGGGGACTCAACACAGGGGTTGGGTCCGTCTAGGACAGGTGTACCCAAATTGAAAAGACCATCCTGATGCATCCTACTTGCTACTTGCACTTATTTGCTTCAGGTTTGCATGTTGACCGGCTTGTAAATAATGGGAGAGAGGTGAAAAGAAAATAGAAATGTTTGAGTAAATGAATCACCTGTTTTGAAAAATAAATACTCAAAATAGTGCTGAAACAATGCTGGATTCTTGAAAATATAAAATAAAGGAAAAGTTTGTTTTGCAACTTTTGGTTTTGACAAGTTTGCCCGAACTACGCCAGTTTGGATGTAGATACGTAGGCAACCCCCATCGGGTCCAACTCCCTTTTTTGCAAAACTAACCAAAAAATAATTTTTTTTATTCCAGTCACAAATAATAAGGTGATGCCATTCTTGTTTAATATAATCCGAATGTCCCCAAAAGAGCACCGGAAGGTTGTTTTTGCAAGAATAGCCACCTTGGTTCATGTCCAACGGTAGCAGGAACAACCTTAAAATCTTCTCTCCCGAAGTGCTAATAGTTTTTATCTGCAAAGCCAGGATTATCGTCTTTTATACTGAAAATTTTCGAAAAAAAGAAAAAAGACAAAACCACTATTGTTTTTCTTTTAGAATAAAATAAAGTCATTGAATCACCTAATAAATGCGCAGGATAAGAACAAATGAAATTGAACACTTCACACTCCTTAATGAGATACCCTTGAAGCTCCATATGTGGTAGGATGATCTGGGAAAAGGTAGCAAGGAAACGGTGACAAGAGTTTTGGGTGGCTTCATCGGATTATAAAACATCAAGCCAAGGTTGGACATAATTGAAGCCTTAATACCATTTTGGGACCCAATTTGCAATGTGTTCCGTTTCTTTGACTTCGAGATCACGCCAACATTGGAAGAAATAGCGGGTTATGTGGGTCTAGATGGAAATCTCAAAAGTCGATATCCTCTGTCGCCAAGACCGGTGTCCCCTCACAGATTCCTAGATGTTCTAAGCATTAGTCAGGATGTCCAAGATAGAAAGGATACTGCACACTTCAGTTTCCGTATCTTCGATATGTTAACCCTCGGGGTTTTAAAGAACCAAACACCGGTCTAACCCACACTGGAAACAAAGATAAGTGGGAGGCAAGGTGAAGTCTAGCTTTAATGGTAGCCTTTACGAGTGTTGTGGTCTGGCCACGGAAGGAAGACAATATAGAGATTGGTCTGGTGGGAATGATCGATGTGGCAATCAAAAAGTCTAACAGCACCGTAGTTCCTTTAATTGTGTCGGAAATCTATCGAGCCTTGACCATTTGTCGCGAAGGTGGAAAATATTTCCAAGGTTGCAATTTATTACTCCAGTTATGGATGCAAGAACATCTTTGTCACCGAGTGGGATACATGAACTATGGTCTGACCGGCCTAAACTGCATTGAAGAATTTGGAAACCGGGTAGCCGGCATTGAACTCTCTATAAGTACAGAAGCTTGGCTTACACATCTGAGGTCCTTGTCTGATGACAAAATTGAATGGCCATTTGGATGGATCCCTGCCACTAAAGCAATATACAAAACAGCTGAAGCTTCTCGCATCCTCTTAATGGGCGTCCGTAGCATCCAACCGTATGCTCCCTACAAGGTGTTGCGTCAACTAGAAAGATTCCAAACCGTCCATAATGATGAAGATCTAAGAAAGCATGCCATTGAGTTGGGGCCAAAAGCTGCGTTTCCCGAAGGAAAAATTCGCCAAATGTGGAATGAATGTAGATTTCTGGAACCCAAGACCATAGTGTCAGATCGAGCCAGAGGTGAAATAGACCCCAAATATGTTGAGTGGTTCAGCAAGAGATATCAAGTTGCTGAAGACCCGTGAAAAGACTTCATGTCCAACAATTCACCCTTGAGTCCCAACCACAATAGGATTGGCTGACTAATGAAAATGAATACCAGGCCAAAATCAGTAAATTGGAAAGGCAAGTCATGAAGTTCCAATTTGAAAATAGTGCTCAAGCCCCACAGATGAAGGAGAAAAGAAGAAACTAGCCCAGGAAAATGAGGCACTCAAAGCTCAGATCAGAAAGATGAAAATAGCCGTCGACAACCTAGAAAGAAGTTGGGTCGACGAAAGGCTTATATGTGGGATAAGAAAGAAAGTCCTTGAATACCAAGAAGACTTGGAGAAGTCCGAGGCCAGTTAGATAAAGCTACAGGAACAGTGGACAAAGAAAGCGGAAGAGCGGGCATGATTTGTGTAACAAATTTAAAGAAACTATGAGAGGACTATCACCAGCCTCAGAAGAAAAGTGATTAATCTTGAGGATGAAACAGCTAGACGGGCTAAAGATCTTAAGGCTGATAGGGAACATTGCTATAAATGGATGGCTCAAATGGAGAAATACATGTAGCAACTGCAAGATCAGCACTTTCATGACTCCCTAGTGTTGGAGGATCGAAACCAGCAGATAAGGCGATTACTTCAGGAAAAGGGCGGGATCAGAGAGAGGATCATAGCCATTGCTGATTACATCACCATGAAATGCCAAGCATACAAGGATATGACTCGAACCACGTTCTTTGCTGCAGCGATAATCTTCGTCCGTCAAGTAATGACTGATTTGGAGCGCTACAAGGGGGGCTCGCACATGAGCCCGCGGTAAGGCTGAATGATGCCCCGAGGGCCCCGATAATAGAAGTTTTAAGGTATTCTTGACTTATCAAACATTGAGTCTATATTGTGTTTCATTTCGAGTTTGTATTTTATTTCCAAGAAACTGATTAATTCAGCATCTTTGTAATAGATGTTTTATTAATAAAATTTTAAAATCCAAAAAAAAGTGTTCTTTATTTTTGTATTTGTTTCAAAGAATTATGCTTGGTCTGATTAATGCGAGGTCATGATACGTAGGCAATCTCCATAGGATACTACCGTATCCTTAAAATAAAAAGAAGGAAATTAATTAAAAAGAGGAGAATAGAAGCAAAGAGAAGGAAAATAAGAAAACCAAGAGATAAATATGGCAAAAGCAGAGGCAAGGAAAAGAAAGGGGTAGAAAAAAAGAGTGGAAAAATAAAAAGAGAAATTAGGAAGGTACCAGAAAGGTTCCGGAATGAAGCATGCAACAGTTGCAAGGCATGTAGATACCTGTTTAACCGCATAGGTGCATCAAACCCCAACGTGCGATTACCTATCTCTTATTTGTCTCAAACTAATCATTTGTTGGTGTCAATTTCAGTCCAGGTTTTATAGAAATGGTAGTTGGTTTTTCGTGGTAAACTTGCTTCACTTCTCTACTTTACCAGATCAAAGGGTAGCACAGAAATGTCTTCAGAAATCACTCTGCCAGCAATTCCCATCATGGACGAGAGCCCAATCTCGGGCATCCTGGCATCAGAGTCAGAAACCATCGAGGAAAACCGGCTATTGCGTCTCTGCATGATGGATATGTGGGACACCTGGTCAAATGGAAAATAGCCACCAAATGCAATTCCTGGATTTCTCGAGCTTTTTCCTTGAATGGGAGGAACTGCCACTGTCCCAATTAGTCATCCCAACATCCCATTAGGACACCCAACCATCTCAGCTCATTTTGTCGGAACTCCTTCAGAGGTTCGCCACAGATGTCCACATCCAATATAGTCTCAAACATCTTTACTGCTCCACCATGCGCAGCAACAACACAGCCTGCATTGCCAAGGCCCACCTTTGATCCTTCAACCTTTACATTCCAAACACTCACCCTACAAATGGAGCCTCTTCAGTATCCCACCTATTTTTATTCACACCCGAATCCATATGAGTTCGTACGGGACAGTAAAATACTCTCAAAACTTCGAATCAAGAAGCAATAACAAAGATTATGAGAAGCCTGGAGCAAATCCTTAAAAACATACAGGGGCTAAGTGGACAGAAAAGTGTGTCATATAATAATTTGTGCATGTTCCCTCTCGTGCATTTTCTTGTGGGATTCAAAACTCCAATGCTTGAAAAGTATGATGGGCATGGTGACCCTATTGCTCATCTTAAGAAATATTGTAATCAATTACGTGGAGCTGGAGGAAAAGAAGAATTTCTCATGGCTTACTTTGGGAAAAGTTTGGTGGGTATCATCTCCGAGTGGTACATGGATCAGGATATTTCTCGATGGCACATCTGGGACGATCTTGCAAGAACTTTGTTCGACAGTTCCAATACAATATAGACATTGCCCCTGACCGGAAATCGCTGGAAAATCTATAGAAGAAGCCCTCATGCGTCAAGGGTAAAACCTCCAATGGATTAAGTAGAAATGGTCACTGTATTTCTTCAAGCTCAAGAGGCTGATTATTTCCAGAATATGATGTCAGCCACGAGCAAACCATTCGTGTAGGCCATTAAAATTGGAGAAATGGTAGAGAACAAACTGAAAACAGGCAGAATTTTGAGCCAATCAGCTATTAGGGCAACCTCCCAAGCCATACAAGGCGGGTTTGGAGGAGTGGCCAAAGGTAAGAAGAAAGAAGAAACAACCATGGTGGCGTCAGGTACAAAGAGACATTGTGCTCCTAAACCCACGTTCTCAGAAAGATATCCTCAACATTATTACCCTCATCAAGACATGGCCCATGCTCCTTAATCGTATGCGGTCATGAATGCTCAACCTTTTGTACGAACGCAACAACATGCCAATAGAAACAAGGCTCCAATCTAAGAAATCAGCCTCCTCCACAAATCACTATAAATCCCATCATCCACAGAATAATTTTCCTTCTCGTGAGCCACCCAGGAGACAAACTATTACAACAATTGGTGAGTCTTACTCCAACCTGTTTCCAAAACTCGTCCAAATAGGCCTATTGCAGCTAGTTCCTCAAACGAGGCAAAACCCAGCATCGCCCGCTTATAGAGCCGGTGTCAGATATGCCTATCATTCAGGAGCATAGGGGCACAATACAGATGATTGTTGGACTTTGAAAAGAGCGGTGGAAAACTTGATAGAGCAAAGCAAAATAGTGCTAAGGGATGAGGATGTCCCAAACGCGACTAATAATCCATTGCCAGCCCATAACAATGGGCCAGGGATTCAGATGATTTGTGAAGATAAAGAATTTGATCCGGCACTTTTGGCTATAATTGCCATCGCAAATGTAGAAAGAAAGCCAAAAAGTGCCCCGAAGCACGATAAAAGGGAAAAGAAGAAAAAAGTCACCAAGACAGAACCAGAAAAGAAAATTGAAATAGGAACATAGGTAATGCCTCCCAATGATGGGATTCTCTATGTCCCACGAGGCCGTAAAGAAAAGCAGCAGACTTTGAGTCCTCTAAAGAGGCTTGAACTGAAGAAGACAAACCAAATGCACGTGCCCAAGGGAGCCTATGTGACGCGGGGGCCAATTTATCCACCAAGGCTGACTGAGCCCGTGGTTATTGGGCGCGCGCTATAAAATCCCATGACGGACCCTACTACAGTATCATGGAATAATCATAAAACAATGGTTATGTACAAGGGCAAAGAGATTTCAGGGGAGCTCCAAGAAAACCCTCCAGTTGAGAAATATTCCAACGTGGAAGAAGTAAATAATGCCACTAGAAAGTGTTTCCCTTCTAAGAAACCTGTAAGTCCCCAAGAGGCAGAAGCTTTATTTCAGAAAATGAAGATGGCGGACTATGAAGTGGTTTGGTTGATCAACTGCGAAAGTATCCTGAACAAGTGTCCTTGATGTCATTGCTGATAAAGTCTCCCGAGCACCAGAAGGGTCTAATAAAGACCTTGAATGAAGCCTATGTGCCAGCTGAAACATTAGTGGAGTAGTTAGAAAGAATGGAGAGAAGATTCTTCGCAATCAATCAAATCTCATTCAGAAATAATCACTTGCCACTGAAAGGGGTTGCTCACAACAAAGCTTTGCACTTAACTGTAAAATGCGAGGATACTATGTGAAGAGGGTCATGGTAGATGGAGGTTTTGGGGTAGACATTTGCCCACTCTCTACACTCTAGTGGATGGAAATTGGGATTGGAAGGATTCATCCGAACAATGTCTGTGTGAGAGCTTTCGACGGTATCAAGAGGGTCACAATTGGAGAAATTCATCTGATTCTGACTATTAGCCCGGTGGACTTTGAGGTAACCTTCCAAGTGCTGGACATGGACACATCTTACAACTACCTTCTGGGGAGGCCTTGGATCTATGCAGCAGGAGCTGTACCCTCTACTCTCCATCAAATGGTGAAATTTGAGCATGAAGATCAGGAGATCATAGTCCACGGAGAGGATGAATGATCAATATATCGAGACCCATCTGTCCCATGTCTTGAAGCAAGTGAAGGCGGTGAGCACATAGTTTATCAAGCCTTTGAAGTTGTGGTGGCCGATTAGTATAAAGAGAGAAAACCCTGCCCCCGGCCCTCCCTTTCCAATGCATCCATTATGGTGGCTAAGGAGATGACACGACATGGATATAAGTCGGGAAAAGGGCTGGGAAAGTTTCTACAAGGGGTAGGTGACCCATTTATCTTGCCCACCCCTGAGAAGTTCTTCGGGTTGGGTTTCCACCCGACACTAGATGATAGGAAATGGGAAAAAGGCAGACAAGGTGATGGGTGGATCTTTCCTCAACCACTGCCACATTTGTATGAAACCTTTGTCAAACCAAAGTACAGTGAAGAAGAAGAGGATGAGGCCTTCACGATTGAAGAAATTGAAGAAATATTTGGGGTGATGTGAGAGATGCTATATGAAACCCACATGATTCAGCCGGGAGAGGGCACAAGTACCACTGAGGTGCTGTACATGGGACCAAATGCTAAGCTCCTAAATTGGAAGGCTATACCGTTTTCGATCAGGCGGGAGTCCAAGTAGACTTGTCCTGCTACTTTTTCTGCATCCCAAGTTATTCCAGGGTGTAACTTGGATGTTTTCTTTAGTTTTTTATCATTAAATTTCCAAATGTAAACCATGTTATCTTCAAATTCCAAGAAATGAAATTAATATCTCATCATTCATTCTTCTTTATTCTTTATGAATTAGCTGTTTTTTCTTTCATTTCTTCTTTTCATTTCTAATAATATGGCTTTAAATAACATGAAATGCTTGGGGACTTCATGCCCAGATCCAAAACGCTGTCTAATTGCTAAATAATGAACCAAGATCCAGAATATGATGAATAAGAGGATCTTAGGAAAATAAATCGCGAACTAGAGAAATTTGAGAATTAACCTAAGCCAAAATTGAATGATACTAAGCCGGTTAACTTGGGAACCTATGAAGAAATCCACACAACTAAGATAAGCATTCATACATACGAGAAAACTTGGGATGCCTTAATCCAACTTCTATTTGAGTTTAAAGATGTGTTTGCCTGGTCGTATGACGACATGCCAGGACTAAGCATTGATCTGGTAGTGCACAAATTTCCAACTTATCCTAAGCGCCCCCAATCAAACAAAAACAGATAAAATTTTAAAACTGATGTCAGTGATAAAATCAAAGAATAGATCTCGAAACAGTAGGGAGCAGGAGTGATCCGAGTGGTCTAGTACACCACACGGTTAGCCAACATAGTTCCAGTGCCAAAGAAGAATGGAAAAATCTGAGTATGTGTGAATATAGAGATTTGAACAAGGCGAGTTTCAAAGACAACTTCCCCTTGCCCAATATCCACATCCTTGTTGATAACTGCTCCAAACATGAGATACACTCTTTCGTGACTGTTACGCAGGATATCACCAGGTTTTGATGGACGAAGAGGACGTAGAGAAAATAGCCTTCACCATACCTTGGGGAACATACTGTACAAGGTCATGCCTTTCGGAGTGAAGAACTCTGGGGCAACCTATATGAGAGCCATGACTACCATCTTCCATGATATGATACATCAGGAAATAGAGGTATATGTGGACGACGTGATCATCAAGTCCAAAACGCAGGATGACCATGTGCGGGATCTTAGGAAGTTCTTTGAATGATTGCGTAGATATGATTTGAAATTGAACCCAGCCAAATGTGCGTTCGGAGTCCCTTCAGGCAAACTTCTGGGATTTATAGTCAGCCGGAGAGGTATTGAGTTAGATCGAACTAAGATAAAGTCTATTCGAGATTTACCTCCTCTGAAGACCAAAAATAGCGTAATGAGCTTGTTAGGAAGATTAAATTATATTAGCCGATTCATCGCTCAGCTCACTTTCACATGTGAGCCCATATTCAAATTGCAAAAGAAAGATGAAGCGGTCAAATGGAAGGATGACTGTCAAAATGCTTTCGATAAGATTAAAGACTACTTGTCCAACCCACCGATTTCGGTTCTACCTGAGCCAATGAGGCCACTGTTTCTGTACCTAAAAGTCTTGGAAAGTTCCTTGGGTTGTGTTCTGGGGCAACCCAATATCACTGGAGAGAAAGAGCAGGCAATATACTACTTGAGAAAAAAGTTTACCAGCCACGAGGCCAAGTACACTTTTTTGGAAAGAACCTACTATGCTTTAACTTGGGTTGCTCAGAAACTGAGGCATTACCTGCAGGCCTACACCACCTACCTCATAACCAAGTTGGATCCTCTGAAGTACATATTTCAAAATCCAATGCCCACGGGGAGGTTAGCAAAATGGTAGATCCTGCTCAACGAGTTTGATATAGTCTATGTCACTCGTACAACAATGAAGGCCCAGGCCTTAGCAGACCATTTAGCAGAAAACCCAGTTGATGATGAGTACCAACCTCTGAACACTTATTTCCCAGAAGAAGAGGTGAACTCGGTGGAGGCAATATCTGAAGATACCGCTGCTTGGAAATTGTTCTTTGATGGTGCGGTAAACGCAAATGGTGTGGGAATTGGGGAAGTCTTAATTTCACCTATCGGTCAGCATTATCCAGTCACAACTTGAATTTGATTCTTCTGCACGAACAATACAACCGAGTATGAAGCTTGCATCATGGGAATGAACGTGGAAGTTGACCGAAATGTCAAAGAATTGTTGATTATGGGGGATTAAGATTTAGTCATCCGGCAAGCCCAAGGAGAAATGGGAACTCGAGATGTCAAACTTATCCCTTATCGGCAATATGTGGAAGATCTTAGCAAGCGGTTCAAGACGATAGAGTTCATAGAAAGGCATGGATACTATAATATGGTTGAGGCAGAACTAAAGATCTAGCCATGGTACCATAATATCAAGATATTTTAAAAAAACCAAGAATATCTCGGGCAAGCCACTGGGGACCAAAATAGAACTATCAGACGACAAGCAAGTGGTTTCTTTTTAAGCGGTGAGGTTTTGAACAAAATGACCCCGAACCTCAATTTGTTAAGATGTGTCAACACTGAAGAGGATGGAAGAATCATGCATGAAGTACACACCGGAGTATGCGGACCACACATGAATAGGTATGTTCTAGCAAAGAAAATCATCTGAGCAGGCTATTATTGGATAACCATGGAAAAGGATTATTTTAGCTTTGTCCGAAAAATGCCATCAGTGTCAGGTGCACAATGATTTGATTCATGCACCTCCCACAGAACTGCATCTCATGTCAGCACCCTGGCCATTCGCAGCTTGGGGCATGGATGTTATTAGGCCAATCGAGCCGAAAGCCTCAAATGGGCACAGATGTATCCTTGTTGCCATTGATTACTTCACAAAATGGGTTGAAGCCATCACTCTTAAATGGGTTACTAAGAAAGGCGTGGTGGATTTTTTGCATTCTAATCTCATTTGCTATTTTGGCATCCCAACAACTATCACCAAGGATAACGCTACAAATTTGAACGGCTGATTGATGGGAGAGATATGCAAACAATTCAAAATAACGCATCAGAAGTAAACACCCTACCGGCCCAAAGCTAATGGTGCCGTCGAAGCAGCAAACAAAAACATCAAGAAGATTTTGAGAAAGATGATTCAAAGCTCCAGGCAATGGCATGTGAAGTTACCTTTTGCATTATTGGGTATCGCATAATAGTGCGCACATCAAAATGAGCAACCCCCTACCTTTTGGTCTATGGAATTAAGGCATTAATACCTGCGGAGGTGGAAATTCCGCCTTTCCGGATCATCGTTGAAGCTCAGATTGAAGACACTGAGTGGGTTAAGACTCGTCTGGAACAACTGACCTTAATTGATGAAAAACAAATGGCTGCGGTCTGCCACGGGCAGTTGTACCGATAAAGAATGGCCTGTACTTATAATAAGAAAGTACGCCCTAGGAATTTTGAGGTGGGAAAACTTGTATTAAGGCGCATTCTTCCTCACCATCAGGAAGCAAAAGGAAAATCTTCTCCTAATTGGAAAGGCTCTTAAATCATCAGAAAGATATTGCCGAAAGGAGCATTGTATCTGGGCGACGTCGAAGGGGATGATCTCGAAGCAGCCGTGAACGCCGACGCAGTAAAAAAGTGCTATGTCTAGGCTCCCTATAACAATGATTCAGTCCAATTGGAATGACGAAGGCTTTCATTCCTGCTACCCAAACACTATCAACCCTTTTGTAAACCCATCTGAGTCGATTACTTTTCCTTGACTATCCTCTTTGGAGCCCGAAAGTGTTATTCCAAAAAAAAAAAAAAAAAAAGAAAAAAAGAAAAAAACCAAAAGAAAAAAAATGAAAGAACACCAAAAACAAAAGTTTCCTGAACTAAGTCTGACTTGATTCCTAAAGGATACGTAGGTAGCCTCTTTCTGGGGTTAAGTCACACCAAAATAAAAATCCCAATTACCCCAAAAAGTGAAACTTGGGCAGATGATATAATGGCTCAGCCATGAGCCCACCAAAATGATTCCAAAGTTGTAATTCAGTCCAAAATGCTTTTCACCCAAAAAAATAGTGTCCAAGTCCTTCCGATCAATTCGCAAAGGTGTGGGAGTTTAAAAACATCATTGTTAGAATTCGAAGTAGTCCAAATTGAGAGAAATAAAATGAGAGAGTCTTATCAGTGAAAACCTACGGGCACCATAAGGCGATGGTGAGCAGAGAAATTGAAAATGAGAGAGTCTATTTATTGAAAACTCGTAAAGAGCACTATTAGGCGATGGTTAGAAGAGAAATGAGAGGGATCGATTGGTGAAAACCCACAAAGGGCGCCATCAGCCAAAAAGAAGACACCTCCCACCATTGAAAAAGTCCTTTCAAGGTTCCCTGATTTTGAAATACGAGTCAATGAGCTTACGAGAAGTTAGAAAAGTTTGTATTGGTCGGGCATCCAGTCCAAGGAGCATGTCGTGTCCATCTGAAGCTTGCATGCATCCCCAGATAAGTCTTTCCCTTTCCCCGAAAGGGACGCTCCTCTTTAAATTCACCTTCTTGCTTGTGTTCACCTTTTCCTTGAATCCCTTTCGGTTTAACTTTGATTCCGAAAGTATCACAAAGAAAAGGTGGCAAGACCAATTTTACAGGGCTCTACCTAGCAAGAGCAAAAGAAAGGTACCTAGCCTCAGCGGGTGCATAAAGCCAATCCCAAATGGCCATGATTATGGATGATTTTGAAGCAAAGATATTGAAAAGGAAAGAATGTCCAAGAAAAGGTTATAAGAGCAGAATAAAGTGAGAGGCTGGAGTCCCACGTGGGCGAGTTGTCATGAAATCCTGAAGGTTGTGGCCCTTGGTTTTAAAGAGGAAATGATCTTCAAAACCAGCAAGCAGCCGAGGTTCTCAACAAAAGTTGGGCAGAGATCAAGCAATCAAGTCCACAAAACCAATCACCATTTCAAACAAACATTTATTCTTTTTTGAAAATTGAAACAGGTGCGATCCGAGCAACCGTGCAAAAAGCAGATGCAGTCAAAAGGAAAACGTGCAAGTGCTGAAACAGCTTTGCAGCAAATAATCAATACAAAAGGGAAGTTTCCACCAAGTTCTTTTATGCATCTTATCAAAGTGAGAAAAAAGGGCAAAAGAGATAACAAAAGAAGAAAATCCCAAAAGATGATAGTTTAGAATTCACAATACCAACCTAGCACCTTTTGCCATCATTAGAGCTCCAATCCCTAAGTTGACCTTTTTACCTTATAGCCAACATTAGTGCTCCAATTCCTGAGTTGCGCCTTTTAGACATAGGGCCTCCATTCCCTAGTTGCCTTTAGCCAATATTAAGGCTCTAATACTTGAGTTGAGCTTTTTACCTCTTAGCCAACATTAGGGCTCCATGATTTGCGCCTTTTAGACATAGGGCCTCCATTCCCTAGTCTACTTCAGCCAATATTAGGGTTCCAATCCCTGAATTGAGCTTTTTACCTTTTTAGCCAACATTACAGCTCGAATCCCTAAGTTGTTCCTTTTAGACATAGGGCCTCCATTCTCTAGTCGCCTTTAGCCAACATTAGGGCTCCAATCCCTGAGTTGACTTTTTACCTCTTAGCCAACATTAGGGCTCCAATCCTTGAGTTGCGCCTTTTAGACATAGGGCCTCCATTCCCTAGTCGCCTTCAGCCAATATTAGTGCTCCAATCCCTGAATTGAGATTTTTACCTTTTTACCCAACATTAGGGCTCCAATACCTAGTTGTACCTTTTAGACATAAGGCCTCCATTCCCTAGCCGCCTTTAGCCAACTTTAGGGCTCTAATCCCTGAGTTGATTTCTTAACTTTTAGCCAACATTAGGGCTCCATTCCCTGAGTTGCACCTCTTAGACATAGGGCCTCCATTCCCTAGTTTCCTTTAGCCAACGTTAGAGCTCCAGTCCCTGAGTTGCGCCTTTTAGACATAGGACCTCCATTCTCTAGTCGCCTTTAGCCAACATTAGGGCTCCAACCCCTGAGTTGACTTTTTACCTTTTAGCCAATATTAGGGCTCTAATCCCTGAATTGTGCCTTTTAGACATAGGGCCTCCATTCCCTAGTCGCCGTTAGCCGATATTAGGACTCCAATACCTGAGATGAGCATTTTTTCCTTTAGCCAACAATAGGGCTCGAATCCCTGTGTTGAGCTTTTTCTTAGCCAACATTAGGGCTCGAATCCCTGTGCTGAGCATTTTTCCCATTAGCCAAAATTAGGACTCCAATCCTTGAGTTGAGCATTTTCCCTTTTGCCAACATTAGGGCTCCAATCCATGAGTTGAGCATTTTTCCCTTTAGCCAACATTAGGGCTCCAATCCCTGAGTTAAGCGTTTTTCCTTTAACTAATATTAGGGCTCCAATCCTCGAGTTGAGCGTTTTCCCTTTAGCCGACATTAGGGCTCCAATCCATGAGATTAGAATTTTTTCCCTAGGCCAATATTAGGGCTCCCATCCCTGAGTTCAGCATTTTTACCTTTCGCCAACATTAGGGTTCCAATCCCTGAGTTGAGCTTTTTATCTTTTGCCAACATTAGGACTTCAATTCCTGAGTTTCGCCTTCTATACATAGGGCCTCCAATCCCTAATTTTTTTAATCATAGACAAGTATAATTCTTGAAAATAAATAAAAAGAAGGATAAGTTCAGAATTTTGTCACAAATAACTCAAGAAATTTTCCTAGTGAAAGGTGGGGCAGAAAATTTTGTTTGTTTGTTTTGTTTTGGTGTCTAAGTAGGTTTGACCTCGACGCCCAGGGTTCGAGATGACCAAAATATGAGTCCCAATCCAAATAAAGAAAATAACAAAAAGAACAAAAAGAAGTGAACTTAGTGTGCTGAGGCAGAAAAAGACGCGGACTGCCCAAGATATGATTGAAGTCACAAGCTTTGCATGTCCCGCCTCGATCCAAAAAGTTGAAGAAGAAAGAACCAGCACCTACAGTTGAGGAGCATCAAGATTCGGATTTGATTCTGCAGCAAGTCTCGGCCAATATTCAAGATCAAGCTTCAAAAGGTTTCTAGATAGGAATCTTGTAACTCGTAGCTAATAGGCTTAGCTAGCTTTGTTTTTGTTTTCCATTTTGGTGTAATAAGGAGCTCAGCAAGCAGAAACAACAGCAACAACAATAAAATCATAGCTTTCCGGTAGTCCCAGCTACCCAAACTTCAGAACTACACAGACCTGATTACTTTATAGCCAAAGATATGTAGGCAACCTCTAAATCAAGGTTTGGTCAGACATTTTTCAAAAAATGTTTCTCATGGAGTGCCAAGCAGGCAAAAATCTCTCATAGTTATTCATTTATGTTTGGCTGAAAACCCTTCGTGTCTCCGAGCAAAGAGAGCAGCTGTGAGCATGTGATTTTTGCTCCGCTTAAATTACTCCTATAGAATTCTTAAAACTAGGATTATTCTTTTATTTTAGGATTTAATTGTGTGATTTTGTGTGCATTTTTCATCTGTGTGTGCATGATAATACATAAAAATAAAAAAATAAAATTTTGCATGAGCATTTAGGATTTAATTTTACGTTTTTAGACTAATTAGTAATTAAGCTTTTACAAAAATATAAAATAAATTATAAAGAATCTTTGATTTGTTTTGTTTGATTTTAGTATTAGTCTTAGGTTGGTTAAATTATTTTAAATTGATATTAGACTAATTGTAGCTTAGTTAGGTAGTTTGAATTAATAGTGAAGTTTAATTTTAGTTTTAAAATTAAAGAGAGAGAGAGAGAGAGAGAAAGAGAGAGAGAGAGAACAAACAAAAGAAAAAGAAGAATTAATTGAATGGCCTGTCAAGGCCTTACGATTTTGGGCAAATGATAAACCAAATCCAGGCCCCAAATCTCTCAACCTACGCCCAGTCCAAGCCCAAATAACCCCCATCCGGTCCAGCCTTTTTTATTCCCAAACGACTTCGTTTCCTTCCTTCTAATCACGGAAGTTGAATCTCATTAATCTAACGGTATGGAACTAACGAGATTTAGGGTATATAAATGTCAGAAGGCCCCCTACCCTCTATCATCGTCTCTCACACCCCTTCTAATCTCTGATGTAGTGCCGCTGCCCTCCACCGTCTGCCGCCAGCCGAAAATTGCCTCCGCCGGCGGCGATCACCCAATGGTCCCTAAAGTTTTGCCGCAACCTCCTCCCTTCTTCCTTTTTCCAAATCCAAACCTCTCTCCGCTCAAATCTTACCCAGTCCTTTCGAATATGCAAATCCCTAGCGCCGCCTCTACCGTGCACAGCAGCGTCTTCTCCAAACCCAACAAGTCATAAAATGAGGGTTACCATTAGCTAAAAACAGAAAAATAAAAGGACCAATGGCTAAAAAACCTAAGGCCTGAGTAGCCCTAGTAACTTGCCTATAAAGGCATTGTTACTTAGAGCTAAAGTCAGATTTTGGGAGGCATAAAAATACACTGAAAAGGTTTTGCAATTTCAGGCGACCAAACCTGGAAAAAATCTACGGTTCCATTGAATTTTTTAAGGGTATTTGAGTTGTTTTTCTCAAGTTCTAGAGCAATAACTCCAGATTATCTAAGGTCGAAAATGACTCAAGTTTCCTGATTATCTAGTAGCCGAGGTTCAGAAGTTCCTAGCGTGATTTTCAAGTTGAATTTGTTTCAGTCAAGTTTTATTTGGGTATTTATTGGTTGCTGCTTGCTTAAAATCATTTCTGAGTTATTTTATACCATTCCCTGGGCTTTAAGTTGGTTTTTACTGCTGCTAATTGTTGCTGCCAACCTAACCTGCAATTCCTTTCACTTTGCTCCAATTTCTAGGTATTTTTGACCTCAAATGATGTGTGAGGAACTTGATTGGCCAATGTATAACTGATTTGCTAAAGAAATGAATACACTGTTTTCTTCCTTTTTGTGTTAGTTCATTTATGGGTATACTGATTCGACTGCTCAATGTATGCTTTAGTATAATGTGAGAATCCAGTGATCTGTAATTAACTTGGACTATGAAATTATACTTCATTTTGTTCCTTCATGATAGTTCTAGTAGTATAAATTAGTTTCGCTGTTTATGTTAGTTTAAAGGTAGAGATGGGTTAAAATTTATCAAGTTTTATTACTGTCCAGAAACCTTCAAAGGATTGATATCTTGTCTCCAGTATTGTTTGAACTATACTAAAATTGAAAGTATCTAGTCGTTCATAGTTTTTGGACTTGTTAATTAATGCAGTTTTTGAAAGTTTGAACTATATTCTTAGTTTTGGACCTGTTAATTAATGCAACTCGTACGTTTATTTTCCATTTAAAGTAAAGAAAGAGAGTAGGCTTGTAAGTTGAATCACCATTAATTCATATCAAATTTTAATTTGGATAATCAAGTCTTTGATCTCATAGTTATGTGTTAATATTTATGTTCATATCTGATTCGCTCATATTTTTGGGCCACAAAAAATGGGGCATTATACTGGGCCTAGTGGTTTAACAAAAGACCCAAATTGAAATTGGTATAAAATTAGGCCCAATTGTTAAATAACAAGCCCAAGTGTGACTAGTCTTTGAATCAAGGAATTTGGCTGCATTATGGACCACCAGGAACACCTCCAATTTGGGTTATTTCTGAGGCCCAAAGTCTAGTACCTCTTCATGAATCTGAAGGGATTACCCTCTTCTTAGGCCACTTTCGAGGCCCAATATCAGAAGACCTTATTTAAGCCATTGTTTTAAATTTGTAATGCAAGTTTTGGGTCTTTCAAGTTAAGTAGCAAATATGAATTAAAAGGTGTTCCTCTTGTTTGAGTTTGGACTTGATCTTGAGGCCCGAATTCCTCGATTGCTTTTAACAGTAGTTTATTAATAATGCCAATTAATTGAGTTCATTAAAGACAATCCTTATTAGATAATATTAGTTCATCTTTAGGTTATCCTTTAAAAAATAAATTGAGGTGCGCCTCGCCAAACAAAATTCACAAATTGCATGGCCTCATTAATTATATTGTTAAAATCATTAGAACTCGGCACGCGCCATTTGGCAAATTTTTAGGACCTCCCGCAAAGTAAATAGCGCGTTAGTCGCTTTAGGCGCGTTCTTTAATAATTTTACCTTCCTAAATTCGCGTGTGCATTCCATGTGACCCAAATCCCAATCTTAAAATGTTGAATAAAATGTGTTCCGGATCCGGGTGCATTTCATGTGATATGATCCAAAAACATGTTTTAAATAGCGTTCAATTTCCTAAAAACGAATTAAAAGAGGTAAATAATTTTAAATTGCAATATAGGATAAACACGTATTAAAATTAGATCTTTGGCCAAATATGATAGTTTAAGCAACCGTGCCAGAACCACGAGATCCGGGGGTGCCTAACACCTTCCCCCGGGTCAACAGAATTCCTTATTCAAAATTTCTAGTTGGCATACTTCAGAAAGTCAAAATTTTCCTCGATTTGGGATTGAAAACAAACCGTTGACTTAGGACACAAAAAGCCAAACCTATCCCAAATGGCGACTCCGATAAATAAATAATCCATTTTTGAATAATGTCATTTTAAATGGAAAAACTTCCTTATATATATTATCCTTCCAGGGGTGGTATGTAAATAAGAAGGTGTGACACTCTGTTCCAGTGAATGTAAAAGTATGAGGCGAGCTTTCAGAAGCTCAAGAAAGCTTTGACTACAGCCCCAATTTTGATATTGCCTATAGGTTTGGGGTCTTATACTGTAAATTGTAATGCCTCGAGGATTGGCCTTGGAGTGGTATTGATGCATGATGGTAGGGTGATTGCCTACATGTCCAAACAATTAAAGATCCATGAGAAGAATTATCCTGTCCATGATCTTGAATTAGCTGCTACTGTTCACGCCTTTAAGATCTAGCGCCATTATTTGTACGATATGCCTTGTGAGATTTATACTAATCATCGGAGTTAGCAGCATTTATTCAAGTAGAAGGATATTAATTTGCACTAGAGGAGGTGGTTAGAGTTGCCGAGTGTCTATGATATCACTATTTTGTATCCCCCGAGCAAGAACAATATGGTTGTCGATGCTTTGAGATGCCTAGTAGAGATTTTGGGGAGTTTGTATTGTTAACCAGTAGCAAAGAGGCCCATGGCGATGGAGTTTGTATTGGAGTCAAGTTAGGTTCTAGCTTGTATGGTTTCTCAGTCTTCCTTGTTTGATCGTATCCGGAAGCGGCTGTTTGATGACCCTTATTTTCTTGTCCGCAGGAACAAGGTTTTGTATGGCGATACCAAAGATGTGACTATTGGTGTTGACGTGGTATTAAGGATTCAGGTCAGGTTTGTGTACCCAATGTTGATAGACTTTGACAGTTGATTCTAGAGGAGGCCCACAATTTGCGTATTCCATCCATCCGAGTGCCGCAAAGATGTACTAGGATTTGAGACAACACTGTTAGTGGAGGTGGATGAAGAAGGACATAGTTGGGTTTGGTGCCTCAATTGTCAGCAGGTGAAGTATGAGCACCAGAGATAGGGTATGTTGCTTTAGTAGATAGAGATTCCGGAGTGAAAGTGGGAGCGGATCACCATGGACTTTGTAGTTGGGCTCCTACGGACTCTGAGGAAGTTCGATGCCATTTGGGTGATATTGGATTGGCTGACCAAGTCTGCACACTTTATTTTGGTGAGGACTACCTATTCTTCTTAGTGATTAGCAAAGATTTATATCCGGAAGATTGTTCGTCTGCATGGTATTCAAGTTTCTACCATTTCAGATAGAGGTACTCAGTTCACATCACATTTTGGAGGGGTTTTCAGAATGAGTTGGGTACTCGGGTGGAGTTGAGTGCATTATTTCACCCTTAGACGGATGGGCAATCTGAGCGCACTATTCATATTCTTGAGGATTTGCTCCGAGCATGTGTGATTTAGTTTGGAAGATCTTGGTATTAGTTCTTGCCAATGGAGAAGTTTGCATACAACAACAATTATCAGTCCAACATTCATATGACACCATATAAGTCTTTATATGGTAGGTGGTGCAGATCCTCGGTGGGTTGGTTTGAGTCAGGTGAGGCTATTGTCACAAACTTGGTTCAGGATTCTTTAGAGAAAGTTATGATGATTCGAGATAGACTCCGTACAACCCAGTCCAAACAGAAAAGTTACGCTGAACGGAGGGTCCGGGATGTTTCCTCTATGGTTGGAGAGCGGATTTTGCTTTAGGTTTAACCTATGAAGGGCATTATGATATTTGAGAAGAAAGGAAAGTTGAGTCCGACTTTTATTTGTCCTTTTGAGATCTTGCGGTATGTTGGGGAGGTTGCTTATGAGCTTGCCTTACCTTCCAGCTTGGCAAGAGTTCATCTGGTATTTTATAATTCGATGTTCCGGAGGTATCAAGCTGATCGATCGTACGTGTTAGATTTCAGTTCAGTCCAGTTTTACAAAGATCTATCCTATGTTGAGGAGCCAGTGGCAATATTGGACATGTAAATTAGAAAACTAAGGTCAAAGAACATTGCATCACTGAAGGTTCAATGGCGGGGTCAATCGGTCGAGGAGGCAACCTGGGAGATCGAGAAGGATATGCGCAGCCGATACCCTCATCTTTTCACTACTTTAGGTATGCCTCTATGCTTGTTCGAGGACGGACAAATTTTAAGTGTAGGAAGATATGACGACCTGCCTAGTCGTCTTAAGAATTAATGCCCTGATCCCTCATTAACTGTCCTCCCCGTGTTTGTTTATGATAATGTGAAATACCGGGAGGAAAGATTTGGATTTTCGAAGAGTTTTGGGACACTTAGTCCCTAAATGAGCGCGTAAGTTTTGGAAATTTGACATAGTAAGAACATTTTGAAGACAACCTTGGAATAGAATTTTGATGGTTCTATTAGCTCCGTTGGGTGATTTCGGGTTTAGTAGCGTGTTCAGATTGTGTTTTGGGGGTTCGTGGCTAATTTAGAGATTGAAATACCGAAGGTTGGATTTTTGAAGTTTATGGTTCGATAGTGAGATTTTGATCCGAGGTTCGGAATGGAATTTCGAAAGTTGGAGTAGCTTCATAATGTTAAATGCGACGTGTGTGCAAAATTTCAGGCCATCCGAACAAGGTTTGATAGACTTTTTAAACGAAGCGTATTTGGAGAGTTTTGAAGTTCTTAGGCTAGAATTCGATGCTAATTGGTTGATTTGATGTTTTTTGAGGTGTTGTGGATATTTGTATAAGTTGGGATAGTGGTATGTGACATGTTTGTGCTTTTGGTTGAGGTCCCGAGGACCTCAAGATGATTTTCGATGTTTGATGGAAAGGTTTTGGGTTATGAGTTTTACCTAAACTTTTAAGGTTGCTGTCGTAACCACACGTGCGGCTTGGGGACTACAGGTGCGAGGCCGCAGAAGCGGTGGTACCATCGCAGAAGCGGAAAGGAGAGGGCCAGCAGGAGCCGCAAAGTTGGAAGCTTCACCGTAGAAACAAATCAGGGTCAATCGCAGATGCGGACAAGAGACCTTAGTGAATTGTCATATAAGTGATTCGTGATATGCAAAAGCGGGACCGCACTGATTGCAGAAGCATATTAGCTGGAAAAAACATATAAATAGTTGCCTTCTCGAATTTGAGTTATTCTTTCACCATTTTTGAACGGGATTGAAGCTTTTGAGGGAACGTTTTTAGGAAATCAAAGGTTAATCACTTGGAGGTAATATTCTTGACTTCAAAACTCGTTTATGTGTGATTAAAGGACTAATTAGTGGTGAAAATTAGGGAAAATCAGTGCAAAATGGGTAATTAGTGCTTAAAATTAAGAGACCTTAAAGTGGGTATTTGAGAGATCTATTAAAATCCAATTTTAGTGTTCTTGACATGTATGGACTTGTGAGAGTATGAGGATTCTGAAAATGTAAGTTTTACCTTATTCCAAGATGTGGGCCTGAGGGGCATTTTGGTTATTTTATCAAATTTTGTGTATTAGCTTAGAATTTGTTTGTAGAATTAGTTATTTGAAGTGTTATTTGCATTATGCAATTGAATTGAATAGATTTGTGCCATTTGGAGTCGAGTACTCATGGTAAAGATGTGGTTTCGAGTTGTCTTTGAGCCGATTCGAGGTAAGTGACTTGCCTAACCTTGTGTCGGGGACTTCTCCTATGGATTTGGTATTGTTGATATTTCAAATGCCTTGTACATGAGGTGATAAGTGCGTACCTTTGCTAATAGTTGATAATACGATTTTCGCTAAGTAATTAACATTGTGTTTTCTTCTCTTATTATTTATAATTGCAATTTAAGCCTTAGCTTATGGAGGCATATCTAAATGATTTAATTGCTTTATTTTCTCAATCTGTTACTTGAATTATGTGCAGGATGCTAGGCTAGTAATATCTGTTTGCCTTGGTATGAAGTTGACAATTTATTAATATTTTTCGTGTTGCTGCTGTGTATTTACATTGGGACTACGAATGCGGGATTCCGGTAGATCCCCCCTTGTCTATTTATTTGGAACTACAGATGTGGGATTCCGGTAGATCCCCCCTATCTGTTAGTTGGGACTACGTATATTGGATTCTGGTAGATCCCCTTGCACAGTTATATAGAACTACGAGACTGCACTCGTTAGGTTCCCCCAGTACTAGGTATTTACATTTTGGACTACGGATCGAGATTTCGGTAGATCCCCGCACATTGACCGTTGGACTACGTGACGAGATCCTAGGAGATCCTTCAGATATATATGATAGACTACGGAAGATATCCTGGGAGATCCACTAGAAAGTTGTGATTGGGACTACATGATGGTATCTTGGGAGGTCTCTGGTTGTTATCTCTGCGTTGAGCTATATTTCCTTTCCATAAATATCTTGTCTCTGTTTTAATTTTAGTTGTTCTTCTATTTTTGTTAATTCTTACTGTTGTACTCAATTATACTGTCTTATTCTACGATGTTATTCCTTATATTTTATTTAACCTCAGTCAGGCCCTGACCTTCTTATCACTACCCGACCGAGGTTAGGCTTGACAGTTATTGAGTATTGTTGTGGTGTACTCATGCCCTTTCTGCACATATTTTTCATGTACAGATTTAGGTACTTCGACTCAGTCCTATCACCCTTGACGCAAGGCAACTGTTCCGGAGACTGTTAGGTATATCTGCTGCGTCCGCAGACTAGAAGTCCCTCTCTATTCTCTCATTAAACATTTTCCTATTTGTATTTTCTTTTGTTAGACATCTAGAGTTAGATACTTATAGACATCCAAAGGTTTGTGGTTTCATGAAATTCTGGGTTTTGGGAAAAAATGTTATTAGATCGATAGTTGTATTGTGTAAGCTGAGCGACATCTTAAATATTGTTTCCTTTGTTTATGTTTGTTTTCAATAATTTCTTCCGCAAATTGTTATTTCTGCATTTGTTAGGTTTACCTATTCGTAGAGACTATGTGCCATCACGATAGTTCACGGACCGCGAACTGGGGTTATGACAAGTTTGTATCAGAGCCCTAGGTTCATAGGAGTCATAAATCACAACCCAGTTTATTAGAGTCTTGCTGATTGGTACAGTGACGTATGTACTTATCTAGGAGAGGCTATGTAACTATTAGAAAAATTTTACTTCAATTTATTTCCTGGTCGTGCGATATTTTTGATATCACAATTCTAAACTTATTTCTTCTATTCTATCATAGATGGTGAGTACATGTACTACCCGAGATGATCAGGCATCCGCACTCCCTGCTGCAGTCATCTGAGGCTGGGGTCGGGGTTGAGGCTGAGGACGCACATACGATGCAGCTAGGGAACCCGCACGAGCTGCTACCAAGGAGCCACCAGTAGTGCTAGTTAGAGCCCAGGCTCCTGATACGCCTACTGCTTCTACCATGCTAGCACTTCAGGAGACTCTGACATAGTTCATAAGCATGTACACCATTTTGGTTCAAGCAAAGTTTCTTCCCCTTGCTACAACTACATCCCACGCTAGGGAAGGAACATAGACTCCCACTACCTGCTCTTCTGAGCGGCGAGTGCATGTTGATCAGGTTCTAGAGAATTTAGGTACAACCCCATAGCCCCAGATCATCCCAAGGATAGGGCAACGAATTCTAAGGATGAGCAGCAGAGACTTGAGAGGTTCAAGAAGTATAAAATTCATGTTTTCTACGGTTTAGCCTCAGATGATGCACTGGGATTTCTAGATGAGTGCTACCAAATTCTTCATAGCATAGGTATTTTAGGATGAAGCAAGGTTTTCCTCACTACCTTTCGACTTCGAGGGGCCGCCTATGAATGGTAGCGTACTTATGAGCTAGACAGTCTTGACGAGGCATCTTCCCTGACTTGGACACAGTTTTCAGATATGTTCCTTAGAGAGTATATTACTGAGATCCTCAGGGATGCATTGGTGCTTATAGTTTGAGCATTTGTGCCAGGGTACTACAACTGTCTCAAAGTATGCTATCCGTTTCACTAGCTAGACATGCACCAGCCTTGGTTTCTACTGTTCGCGAAAGAGATCGCTGGTTTATTGAGGGGCTTATTCCCAACATAAGTTCTATCATGGATCGCGAGTTAGAGATTGATATTCATTATTAGCAGGTTGTGAGCATTGATGGGAGGACTAAGGGTATGCATGCTAGGGATATAGAGGTGAGGGAGGCCAAAAGGTCTCGAGAGTCGGGCCACTATTCTGGGGCCTGTTCCCCAGCTGCATGTTGTCATGGTAAGGGCTATATGAGTCGCCCTATTCATTCAGCTCTTCTAGCAGCCAGTGGTATTCCAGCTCCCCCCAAGCCTCAGGATCCATATTATGCACCTCCGGTATCTAGCGAACCTTCTGCGTGAGGTGCTTTCAATGGTCATTCCAGCCGACCTGGCCCGAGCCAGGCACAGCCGCCATATCCTCCCAAGGATTGTTTTTATTGTGGTGATATACTCCATATGGTAAGTTATTGATTATCTCCTGTTGAACAAAGTTACAGTGAAGAACCGTTATACTTTGACTCATATTGATGATTTGTTTGACCATCTACAGGGTGCACGAGTGTTTTCTAAGATTTACTTATGTTCAGGGTACAATCAGTTGAAGATTTGGGAGCCAGTTATCCTAAAGACTACTTTCAGGTCTTGGTATGGTCATTGCGAGTTCCTTGTTATGTCATTTGGCCTGACCAATGCCCCAACAACCTTTGTGCATTTGATGCATAGTGTGTTCTGGCCATATCATGACTCATTCATCATTGTCTCTATCGATGATATTCTTCTGTATTCCCGGAGTAGGGAAGATCATGAGTAGTACCTAAGGACTGTGCTTCAGACTGTGAGAGAAAAGAAGTTATATGCTAAGTTCTCAAAATGTGAGTTTAGGTTGGATTCTGTGGCATTATTGGGTCACGTGGTCTCTAGTGAGGGATAAAGGTGGATCCGAAGAAAGTGGAAGCAGTGCAGAGTTGGCCCAGACCATCTTCAGCTACAGAGAATTGCAATTTTTCATTGCTTGGAAGGTTATTAATGACGATTTGTTGAGCTATTGCAACACCTATGACTAGACTGACCCAGAAAGGTGCTCCGTTCCAGTGGATAAGAATGTCAGGCGAGCTTTTAGAAGCTCAAGATAGCTTTGACTACAACTCTAGTTGTGATATTACCTATAGGTTTGGATCTTATACTGTCAATTGTAATGCCTCGAGGGTTGGCCTTGAGCGGTATTGATGCAGGACGGTAGGGTGATTGACTACGCTTCTAGATAGTTCAAGATACATGAGAAGAATTATTCTATCCATGATTTTGAGTTAGCTGCTATTGTTCACGCCTTGAAGATCTTGCATCATTATTTATACGTTGTGCCTTGTGAGATTTGTGCTGATCACTGGAGTTTGCAGCATTTGTTCAAGTAGAAGGATCTTCATTTGCGCCAGAGGAGGTGGTTATTGTTGTTTAAATACTATGATATCACTATTTTGTATCACTCGAGCAAGGACAATGCGGTGGTCAATGCTTTGAGTCATCGGGTGAAGAGTTTGGGGAGTTTGGCTTATTAACTAGCAGCAGAGAGGCCTATGGTGATGAATGTTAAGACCTTAGCAAGTCAGTTTGTGGATTGGATCTTTCAGAGCCCATTTAGGTTCTTGCTGTGTGGTCTCTCGGTCTTTCTTGTTTGATCGCATACGGGAGTGGCCGTTTGATGACCCTTATTTGCTTGTCCTAAAAGAAAAGGTTTTGTATGGCGATGCCGGAGATGTGACCATTGGTAATGATGGGGTATTGAGGATGCAGGTCAGGTTTGTGTAACCAATGTTGATGGACTTCGAGAGTTAATTCTAGATAAGGCTCACAGTTCGCGGTATTCAATCCATCTAGGTGCCGCAAAGTTGTACCTGGATTTGAGGCAACACTATTAGCGGAGGTGGAAGAAGAAGGATATAGTTGGTTTTGGTGCCTCAATTGTAAGCAGGTGATGTATGAGCACCAGATATCGGGTGGGTTTCTTCAGCAAATAGATATTCTGGAGTGGAAGTGCGAGAGCATCACCATGGAGTTTGTAGTTGGGCTCCCACGGAATTTGAGGAAGTTTGATGTCATTTGGGTGATTGTGGTTCAGCTGAACAAGTCCACGCACTTCATTTCGGTGTGCACTACTTATTCTTTGGAGCGATTGGTGGAGATTTATATCCGAGAGAGTGTTCATCTGCATGGTATTCCAATTTCCATCATTTTAGATAGAGATACTCAATTCACATCACGGTTCTGGAGGGCCGTCCAGTATGAGTTGGGTACTCGGGTGGAGTTGAGTACAATATTCACCCTCAAACAGACGGGCAGTCCAAGCGCACTATTCAGATTCTTGAGGATATGCTCTGTGCGTGTGTGATTGAGTTTGGAAGGTCTTGGGATTAGCTTTTGCCAATGGAGGAGTTTGCATACAACAACATTTATTTGTCCAGAATTTATATGGCACCGTATGAGTCTTTATATGGTAGGCGATATAGATCCCCAATGCGTTGGTTTGAGTTGGGTAAGGCTAGATTATTGGGCACATACTTTGTTCAGGATGCTTTAGAGAAGGTTAAGGTGATTCATTATAGACTCCGTACAGCCTAGTCCAGACAGAAGAGTTACGCCTATGAAAGGCGTTATGAGATTTTAGAAGAAGGGGAAGCTGAGTCCGAGGTTTATTGGCCTTTTGAGATATTGAGGCATGTTGGGGAGGTTGCATATGAGCTACCTTACCTCCCAGCTTGGAAGGAGTTCATCCTGTATTTCATGTTTCAATGCTCCGGAGGTATCACGGTGATCGTCGCATATGTTGGATTTCAGTTCAGTCCAGTTGGACAAGGATCTATCATATGTTGAGGAGCCGGTGGCAATATTGGACAGGCATTTTAGAAAGATGAGGTCAAAGAACATTGCATTAGTGAAGGTTCAACGGCTGGGTTAGCCGGTCGAGAAGGCGACCTGGGAGACCGAGTAGGATATCCGCAGCCATTATCCTCATCTTTTCACTCCTTCATGTATTTCTCTATGCTCGTTCGAGGATGAATGAATGTTTAAATGTAGGAAAATGTGATGACCCGGCCGGTCATATTCATAATTAATACACCGATCCTCTATTAACTGCCTCTCCTATGTTTGTTTCCACTATTGTGAGTTAACGGGAGGAAATATTTGGAGTTTCGGAGAGATTTAGGACACTTAGTCCCTAAATGAGAGCTTAAGTTTTAGAAATTTGAGCCAGAACAATGTGAAGACAGTCTCGGAATGGAATTTCGATGAGACTGTTAGCTCCATTGGGTGATTTTGGTTTTAGGAACGTGTTTGGATTATGTTTTGGGGGTTCGTAGCTAATTTAGGCTTCAAATGCCGAAGGTGGGATTTTTGAAGTTTCCGGTTCGATAGTGAGATTTTGATCCGAGGGTCGGAATGGAATTATGGAAGTTGGAGTAACTCTGTAGTGTTGAATGTGACGTGTGCGCAAAATTTTAGGCCATTCGGACGAGGTTTGATAGACTTTTTGATCGAAAGCATATTTGGAGAGTTTTGAAGTTCTTAGGCTTGAATTCAATGTCAATTGGTTGATTGATGTTGTTTGAGGTGTTGTGGAGATTTTTTTAAGTTGGGATAGTGGTATATGACTTGTCCGTGCTTTTGGTTGAGGTCCCGGGGACCTCGGGATGATTTCGGATGTTTGACGGCAAGGTTTGGTGTTATGAGTTTCAGCTGAAGTTTGAAGGCTACTATCATAACTGGAGCTGCAACTTGGGGGACATAGGTGCGAGACCACAGAAGCGGTGGTACCATCATGGAAGCGAAAAAGAGAGGGCCAAGAGGAGTCGTATAAGCGTAAGCTTCAACAGAAGTGGCTTCGCATCTGCGAAGGGTCAATCGCAGAGCGGACAAGTGACCTTAGTGAATTGTCACAGAAGGGACTTGTGTTCCCCAAAAGGGGGACCTCAGGTGCGGTCCCATGTCTGTAGAAATGGATTAGATGGGCATCAGAATATATAAATAATTGCCTTCACGAATTTGAGATATTCTTTCACCATTTTTGAACGGGATTGAAGCTTTAGAATGAGATTTTTGAGGAAACCAACGGGGCATCACTTGGAGGTAATATTTTTGACTTCATACTCGTTTATATGTGATTAAAGATCTAATTAGTGGTGAAAAATTATGGAAAATTAGTGCAAAATGGGTAATTAGGGCTTGAGATTAAGAGAACTTAAAGAGGGTATTTGAGGGGTCAATTAAAACTCCGTTTTTAGTGTTCTTGATATTTATGGACTCATGGGAGTATGAGGATTCCGAAAATGTAAGTTTTATCCAATTCCGAGATATGGGCCCGAGGGTCATTTTACCTAATTTCGCGTATTAGCTTAGAATTTGTTTGTAGAATAAGTTACTTGAAGTGTTATTTATAATATGCAATTAAATTGAATATATTTGGGCTATTTGGAGTCGAGTACTCATGGAAAAGATGTGGTTTCGGGTTGACTTTGAGCTTGTTCGAGGTAAGTGGCTTGCCTAACCTGGTGTAAGGGACTTACCCTTAGGATTTGGCATTGCTGATATTTGAAATGCCTTGTACGTGAGGTGACAAGTCCGTACTTGTACTAATTGTTGAAAATCTAGTTTTTGCTAAGTAATTAAAATTGTGTTCGTTATTACTACTAGAAATTTAAGCCTATTGTTAGCTTAGGGAAGCATGTCTAAATAATTTCATTGCTTTACTTGCTCAAACTGTTTACATGAATTCCGTGCAGCCTTCTAAGCTAGTAATACATGTTTGCCTTGGTATGAAGTTGATAATTTATGAATATTCTTCGTGTTGTTGCTGTGTATTTATATTGGGACTACGGATTTGGGATTTCGTAGATTTCCCTTGTTTGTTTTTTTGGGACTATGGATGTGAGATTCCGATAGATCCCCCGGCATAGTTATATGGAACCACAGAACTACACCCGGTAGATTATCCAGTACTGGTTATTTACATTCGTGACTACGGATCGAGATTCAAGTAGATCCTCGCTCACTGGCAGTTGGTCTAAGGGACGAGATCCCGGGAGATCCTTCAAATATATATGATAGACTACGGGATGGTATCTCGGGAAATCCATTGGATAATTGTGATTGGGACTACATGACAGTATCTTGGGAGAACCCCGGTTGTTATGTCTGCGTTGAGCTGTATTTCCCTTTTGTGATTATCTTGTCTCTGTTCTAGTTGTTTTTGTTCTTCTATTTTGGTTTCGTCTTTGTATTGCACTCAATTATATTGTCTTATTCTACGCTATTATACCTTATATTTTATTTAACCTTGGTAGGGACCTGACTTTTCTCGTCATTATTCAACCGAAATTAGGATTGATACTTACTGAGTACCGCGGTGGTGTACATATGACCTTTCTGTGCATGTTTTTCATGTGCAGATCATGTACTTCAACTCAGTCCTATCACCCATAAGGCGAGGCGACTGTTCCAAAGACTTCGAGTTATATCTGTTGCGTCCGCAGATTGAGGAGTCCCTCTCTATTCTCTCATTAAACATTTGCCCTTCTGTATTTTCTTTTGTTAGACATTCTGGAGTTAGATACTTATAGACATCCAAAGGCTTGTGATTTCATGAGATTTCGAGTTTTGGGGAAAAATTGTTATTAGTTCGAGAATTGTATTGTATATGCCGAGCGACATCTTAAATACCGTTTTCTTTGTTTATGTTGGTTTTCAATCATTTCTTCCGCAAATCATTATCTTCGCATTTGTTAGGCTTACTTAGTTGTAGAGACTAGGTGCCGTCACGATAATTCAAGGAGGGTGAACTGGGATCGTGACATAAACGAGGCTATATACAAATTTGAGCAATATTAGCAAAAACAAAGAAAGAAAAAAAATATATTTCAACTTCGTTTTTCTTCCCTCATCCTTATTTTTGGTTGGATTGAATAAGTGAGTGCGAAAGAAATTGGTTGAAAATATCTAAAAGAGGATACATTCAAAATTTGAGCAAGATTAGAAGTGAGTTAGACTGGTTTCTGGCTAAAAATCACACCTAAAAATCCAATTGCAACATGTGTTTATGACATTGCATATCATGTACATCGGTGTATATCACATACAAGTTTTTATGGACGTTTGTGTATATTACTTTGTATATCGGTATACAACACAATTTGTGTGGACGTCCGTGTATATCACATTGTGTATCATATATATAATATAAATTTTCATGGATACACAGATACATATAATATACACGAGATATCACTTATATGCATAGAGATATACATGAGTTACGATAGGGGATACACATTTAGAATCGTCTAGAACTTGAGTTTTCAATCTCAATTGTGTTATATATAGAAGGAAAATAAAATTTTAGTAATTTATTTTGATATACACATTATTATTATGTTATACACTGTGATATATAAATAATATATAATTAATTATCGACCAAAAAAGGAAAATAGAGTTTTAATATAGCATGTTTAAGAAATTTCTAAAATATAAAAATAATAAATATAATTGTGGGAGTAAATAAAATTTTATATACAAAGAAATTAATTTTCGATGCACACAAAGAAGAAAAATAAATTTATGATATCTATTTTGGTATAAATATGTTCGATGTGTTGTACACTATGATATACAAATAAAACAATATTATTGTTGTGATATACATTGATATAAAGACATCTATAACTATATATATAATTTTATATTATTAATATACAAAGAATAATAGTATTCATATACAAAGATTGAAAATAAAATTTTAATTACAAGTTAGTACAGACAAAGAATAATAAAAAAAGTTGTGCCATACATATTATTATTGTGATATACATTTATTGGTTATTTGATGCCAATATCTATAACTAGGGCTATTTTCTACCAATTATATGGTTAAAATAGCACGGTCTAGCTAATTTCCGGATTGGTCATTCAAAAATAGCCAGGATTCGCCAAGTCATTAAAAAATAGCCATATTTTGCTGCAACAGAAATTGGTCCATCATAATATATTGGAGTACGGTGCACCTATGTATGAACTTCCAGCATATTATGCTGGACCGATATACTTTACTAGCATCAGTATAATATACTGGAGGCTGGAGCACCGGTGCTCCAAATTCCAATATATTATGCTGGAGAGGTATATTATACTGGAACTCCAATATATTAGATCAGAGTTCTAGTATAATATACTGAAACTCTAGTATATTATGCTAGAGTATTTTTTCGGATTTTGAATAGCATTTTTGTTCAGATTTATCTTTACATGAAAAATGGCTAAGTTTCAATTACTTTTGAAACTGTGGCTATTTTTGAATGACAACTTGTAATTCTGACTATTTTAAAATTTCTCCCAATTATATGAGAATGTTGTAAAAATAGCACGGTATAACCAGTTTTTGGACTGGCCATTTAAAAATAGCAAGCGTTTACCAAGTTAATGAAAAATAGCCACTATTTTGCTGCAATAAAGACCGGTCCAGCATAATATACTGGAGTTCGGTGGCCTGTATATGAGAGGCCAACATATTATGTTGGATCGGTATACTTTGCTGGCTCCAGTATAATATACTAGAGACTGGAGCAACAGTTCTCCAAACTTTAGTATATTATACTGGAGCGCTATACTTGCTGGAACCCCAGTATATTATACTGGAGTTCTAGTGTACTTATACTGGAACTCCATCATATTATGCTGGAGTTTCCAGCATACTTATCCTGGAACTCCAGTGTAATATGTTGGAGTTCAAGTATACTTATGTTGGAACTCCAACATAATATACTAGAGTATTTTTCGGATTTTAAACAGTATTTTCGCTCAAATTTATTTTTGGATAAAAAGTAGCTAAATTTTAATTATTTTTAAATTAGATTATTTTTGAACAGCCAATTGTAAATCTAATTATTTTTAAAAATCTCTCAAGAATGTTATTATACCATGCAAAACCCCTCCAAATTACCAGTGGACTAGTAGACTTGGGCTTTGGTACTGTGGACTTCAACAATGACTCCTGAAGTGAACATTATTCCTCGTATGTTACCCTCTATCTCGAGCTAAAATGCATCTCTCCTTCATATTTAGAAGGAAAAAAACAGAAGAAATAAAACCGCATTTTCTTCTCTAAAATCCAAAGTTTGGAAGTATGTAATACGGTAAATACTTTATCAAATAGACTTTACCTTTTCATCTTTTATTAATCAAAAGTAGTGGAGTAGTGTATAACAAATTTTTTCTTTTTTTGTGAAGAAGTAAAATTAAAAGGAATATGAAAAACAAAATGAAAGAACTGTGGTTGCCGGTATTGGCAAATTAAGGCCTAGTTAATGATTCTAATGGACTATAAACATTGAGTGCAAAAAGGCAAAACTATCAGCTACGGCCGTAGAAATGATACCGGGAAGTCACTTTAAAGGGCTGTTATTCAGAAATTAGTCAATGTATTCAAAATTTTAAATTTCAGTTCACTTTTCAAAGATAAAATATCTTGAATTGTCTTAAAATTAAGATTTTTAGTTTAAAACTTTAAGATAAAATAAATATTGATTAATTTTTAAATAATATTCTTGAGAATGGTTATTTATGCACTTGTCCCTCTACAAGCGCCTAGGGAAGGACCCGAAATTGTCGAGATAGGTTATCATTAAAAAGATTATCAAACATGACAAAGAAGAAGAAGAGTAATTAGTGTAAATATCGCTCAGTCAACGTTTTAAATTAATTTAAGTTAACGTTTTAGCCAGTAGATATGTATACAATTCATATATAATATATGAATAATCAAGGATAATAAGTATATAATATATTTATACCAGCTAAAAAAATAAATGGTGAATCTGACGTATTATGTAAAGATCCAAAAGAATAATGGGACATAAAAAAAACATCTTCGTGTTGAATATGGTATTTTAGTTAATATTTATTTGAACGAGTACTAGTTTTGAAATGATGCTGAAGTATAATGAAGTCATAGCGCCTAATTAATGTGAACGTAACAATCTCTTTAATCTCATGTTCAACAGTTGCATTAGCGGCAGCATTCCGGAATTTAAGCTTCCAATATGGACACTAAATGTGACGGTGGAATAATATATTACGACAAATTTCAGACTTTGGATTACTAGGTAAACCCATTCAATAGTGTAATTTACAATTGAAAGTTTCCATTCTACCAATGTAATTTAGCTTGTTGTAGTCAGTTGCCTACTTTATCAAGTATTTAATTTATTTATAGCTATGTTTTTGATAACTTAATAGTACAAAAATTTATTTCATATGTCAATATATATAGGTGTTAGAACACATATAGTCACTTTTTTTTCCTTTTCCCCCCTTTTTGACGCATTGCTTATTTTTACTTAAAACTAAAGTAACGGTTAGAGATCTAAATAGATTATTCAACCACATCATTGTTTTCATGATTATCTCGAAGAAAAGTCCAACATAAAATAAACGCCAATAAAAGAACAAAAGAAATCAATGAGATTACAATTGTTGAGATATTTGTCCCCTTAGTTTGTGGGGCATTTTATGTTCGTTGATTGCTTTCAAGACGTGCTGCCCACGCAAGTTATGAAAATGAAAGGGTTTGTTAAAGGTTTGATTTAAATACACTATACAGTAATAGGAGTAATTGTTAATTATAAGTTGAAAAGACATAATATATACTAATATCCTAACTCCTTCGGAAGGCGAACTGCAATGAAGTCCAATACATTTTATATCTCTCCTATCTTTTACTTTAGATGTTTTAAATAAGAATCTTTAAGACGTTGCTGTACCACAATTAGTCCACCGTTGTAATAATTTTACTACTTAGATTTTTAATATAAACGTATCCTTATTAGCAAAAAAAAAAAAAAACATTATTGTTCCCGTGCAAATGATACGAAATCACCACTGCGTATTTCTCTGTGTCTTTATCCAGTCAACATCATAATTTCTTCATAATCTTGGTGTTGTGAGAATTTTTTCTGCAACTATGCTAAATAGCATAAAACAAGACACAGTCCATCATTTAACTTGTTAATCCAACATTTCCATTTAACCACAATGATTCAGATATAGTAAGTGGGAGAATTCGTTTACAGGCAGGTGTAAATTTTCTATTGCTTAGGGGGTTGTTACAAAGATTCGGAGTAAGTTGGTGTTTGTATGATTTTCTATTACCTAGCATCTTTCGTGATCGCTTTTTATTGTTTTCTATTTCTGTGGTTTACATTTTATCAAATTCATGATAAGAAAAATATTCATTGTGTTATAAATAGACTCCTATTTAAGGTGAATGTCTATAATTAGAGAGATTCTAGAGTTCTATTCTTGGTAGCTAAATCATCCCCCTCCCTATAAATAAAGGGGTCTTCTACCATTGTAATGCACTCCTAACATTCTCTAAGTATCAATAAGAAGAACTCTCTCTACTCTTCTCTCTATTTGCTCTTGTTCTTGCATTATTGGTCTTGTCTTTTATATTATTTCATAACACATTATCAGCACGAGACTCTACCGTCTCAAGAACCATTCTCGAAAAATCTAAGGTATTTCCCTCTTCCTAATTTAATTTTCGATTATGTCTGACATTACGAAAAGAAAGTTCGTTGCCCTTGAAATTTCGGGCAAGAACTATATGACATGGGTGTTGGATGCTGAAATCCACTTAGATGCTATGGGTCTCGGAGACACCATCAAAGATAGAGAAAAAGCATCCACCCAAGAATGTGCCTCCTTGATTTTCTTGCGCCATCACCTTGATGAAGGTTTGAAGATTGAATATCTCACCGTCAAGGATCCACTCATCTTGTGGAACGGCTTAAAGGAGAGATATGACAACCTGAAGTTGGTCACTCTGCCACAAGCACGATATGATTGGGCTCATCTGAGGCTCCAGGACTTTAAGTCCGTTTCTGAATATAATTCTGCAATGTTCAGAATTACTTCTAAATTGAAGCTATGCGGGGATAATATCTCCGATTATGATATGCTTGAGAAAACGTTTACAACGTTTCATGCCTCCAATATGGTACTGCAACAACAGTACAGAGAGAAAGGCTTTACAAAGTACTCTGAACTAATTTCTCTTCTACTAGTGGCTGAGCGAAATAATGACCTGCTCATGAGAAATCATGAAAATCGACCCACTGGGTCTACACCACTGCCTGAAGCAGATAAGGTGCACTCTTATTATGCCAAACATGAAAAGGACCATGGTCATGGTCGTAAACGGGGTCATAGCCAGGGACGTAGACAAGGAAGAAATTCCAATGAAGTCCGTCAACCCCCAAGGAGAGATAACCGCCGAAAGCAGAAACGGGGTCATGAAGATCCTAAGGCAAATGGTTCAGAAACTATATGTTATCGTTGCGGTGGGAAAGGGCACCGGTCAAAGACTTGCCCTATACCAAGACACTTGGTTGACCTTTATCAAGCATCTCGAAAGAGAAAAGGCCCTGAAACAAATTTTGTCTATGACGACAATGAGGACATCACCCACCTGGATGTGGCAGACTTCTTTGAGCAACCCGAGGGGAAAATAGACCACCTAATCGGCGATGGATCCGTGATGAAAGAAGATGGAGTTATTTGATTTTGTTCTACTTATTTGTATTAGTTAGTGAATAAACTAATAGTCATTAGTATTAGCTCGTATTAGTTAGTTCATGATGCAATGTTAGCAGTAGTTCTTTAGAATATCTTTAATATGCTCAAATATCAATAATATCTTTATTTTCCAGTAGGGGTAATCGACTAGCCTGAAAAACTAGTCGATTATCTACTATTTTTGCATTAAAGCTGAAAAATAATTGATCAACAATCGATTGTCTTTGTCTAACAATCTATTGTCGTTAAGACAGTGTAATCTGGAATTCTTCAAAAATCATCCACAATCGATTGTCTTTGTCTAACAATCGATTGTCGTTGAGACAGTGTAATCTGGAATTTTTCAAAAATCATCCACAATCGATTGTCTTTGTCTAACAATCGATTGTCGTTGAGACAGTGTAATCTGGAATTTTTCAAAAATCATCCACAATCGATTGTCTATGCATAACAATCGATTGTCTTAAAACAGTGTGTTCTGGAATTTTTCAAAATAGCCAACAATCGATTGTCTATGCATATCAATCGATTGTGTTAAGACAGTGTGCTCTGGAATTTTCCAAAATAAGCCAACAATCGATTGTCTATATTTAACAATCGATTGTCTTAAGATAGTGTGATCTGAAGTTTTTAAAAATAGCAAATAATCGATTGTGTGTGTTTAACAATCGATTTTCAATGTTCAACAATCGATTGTTTGTGTTTAACAATCGATTGTTTGAAGAAAATGTTTAAACTGAAATTTTCAAACTGCAAAGTAATCAATTATGGATAACATATCTGATTTCGTTAGTCAACTGTTAGCTGCAGATTTTGATAATAGTATGTGACACAAACGAATTGAACTTATTTATTCATATGTTCGTATATTTCTTTTATATGTCAAACCATGGGAAGTAAATTGATTGAAGGCTCCGGAAGAGCAACTGTAACTCTGCCCAAAGGCATGACGTTTATCTTAGAGAATGCAATATTCTCCTCCAAGTCTAAGAAGAACTTGTTGAGTTTTAATGATATCAATCGCAATGTTCTCCTCCAAGTCTAAAAGGAACTTGTTGAGTTTTAAAGATATCATTCAAAATGGATATCATATTGAGACAATAGATGAGAATAATCTTGAATTCTTCATGAAAACGAGGCTGCCCATTTCGGTTTGGGTTCACGCCATTTTGCATGCAGCAATGCTAGTTCGTCGGCTGCCCACTTTGGTTTGGGTTCACGCCATTTTGCATGCAGTAATACTAGTTCGTCGGCTGCCCACTTCGGTTTGGGGTCACGCCATTTTGCATACAGCAATGCTAGTTCGTCTCTGACTGACGAATTGACACAAATATTCCCCGTTGCAATTGGTTTGGGTCATGAACCTAATATATCCCATTGAAGAATCTTTGGATGCGCAGTATATGTGCCTGGTACCAAAATGGGTCTGCAAAGAAGGTTAGGAATATATGTTGAGGTTGAATCGCCCTCCATTATTCGCTACCTCAAAACATTGACTGGAGATTTGTTCACTGCACGATTTGCAGACTGTCAATTTGATGAGACACTTTTCGCAAAATTAGGGGGAGAAGTTGGTGAAACCAAACGGGAAATTTTGTGGAAAAATGCATCATTATCTCATCTTGATCCACATACCTCTATTTGTGAAAGAGGCACAAAAGATTATCCATTTGCAAAGAATAGCAAATCAAATGCCTGACGCATTTATATATTTGAAAAGGATAACAAAATCACATATCCTCGAAGTGAATGTGACAACATCTGATACATATTCATTATTGGAAGAATATGAACATGAAATTGGTATTAAATATACCACACTCACCCCTAGAAGGAGGTTTGAGATGATATATGGCATGAATGATCGTTGGTCACGTACCTATTGTACGCCAAAGTATTTTGGAAATATGATTATTAAAGGACAACGATAATGCAAGAAACATATCTTGCATATAAGTTTGACATGACCATAATGGTATAACTTTCTCTTTAAGAAAGATATTCACCACATGGATGTTGATGAATCTGTGGTAGTACAAAATTAATTGAGAGCTCTAGAAGAGCCAATTATTACTATGTTGGAGAAACACAATTGAGTATTGTGCTGTAGTAAGTCTCAAAGAAACTTATTCAGTTTCCAAAGTACACGCGAAAGCGATTGATTATATTGAGACTATAAATAAAGGAAGGCTTTGATATCTCCTATTACTACAACTTGTAGCGGGGTAATTTGTATATGAAAAGCTACCCGCTTTGTTCTCCAGTTTGTACTACACAAAAGAAAGAATGCCACAATAAAGTGGATATCTATTGGTATAAAAACCCATGTCATAATAAACCTGAAGTTTATTGATAAGTGCACATGTCATGGTGTAAATTTGAAGTTTACCAATATTGATAATTTGTTCAGTTAGCATTCGTATTAGCCATCTCATTTTAAGTATGATGTGCAAATTCACACAGGTGAATATCAAAGAACTAGAAAGTTCTTTACGAATTCTCTTGTATCACTTGTTCTCATTAATGAACTGACCAACTAAAGAGTTCGGGTTGAAGCCCATAAATTCTGGAAATATCAAAGGTGAATATGGGCCCATTCACCTGCCATGTATACAACATATGATGCATCTATGAAATGGTTACATGCGCAATTGTTATTAACCCGCAGCCTGGCCGGTGCTTGCGAGGTAAATTGCTCAGTAATATAACTTCGAGCATAATTTCCAGATTTTCTACTCAAGATAGTTCATCTTGATAAGTTGGTTTATATCAAAGTTGGTTTAGCAAGATAATTATTGAGTGCTTCCACTTAATAGCTAAACTGTTTCTTATGAGAACAAAGTTATATATATATATATCAGTTTGATATAAGTTGTATACGAGAGTATATTCTCCCCTCACAAGTGGTTCAAGGTCAGGAACCAAATAATTTCATCTTATTATTAATGTGCCATGTATATTGACATGATAATGCACAAAGATGATTTCCCAAAGTTGAGGAAACAAGTTAGCTTTTCTAACATGAGGGGGAGACATGATAAACACTTGAGAAAAGGTTACATGGGATGAATTATCATTTGTATATGTATATCCCCGAATATCATGATATGAACCTGAAGTTCATAAAAGGGATAATTCAATTGCAACATATTGCAAAGCATGCTATACGCATTTGCTGACCCAAAGAAAGTAACTAAATGGAAGAGATACAATTCAAGAAGAATTGATTCCATATGAAAGACATGTAGTTTTGAACCTATAGTTCAAATGCTTGAAAGTATAAAGTCAAAGGTATGTATAATCAGTTTTCGATATCTTATTTGTCTAGCATGACATGGAAAACTTGATATGCATCTAAAGTCTATTATATGGCTTATATGACTTAACTTGAAAGATTTAAGTTGCTTGAAGCATATGCAATTCATGGTCCTGAAGTACCACATCCTTAGTACAATTTGTGTACATATGTATCTTGCTATAACTATAAGCATGATGGCATTGAGAATGCATCTATGGAGATATTGAAGAGTTATTCCACGACATTATATGAAGATGTTCATATCTATCAAGAATGATGATTTCAAGGTGCGGAATATTTATTCAAGTCAATATGGTTGATTTGTCAAACGTCCACCAAAGATCGTTTTGAAGATGATGCACAAGATTGGAATGCAAATGCTCAAGGATATAAATTGATGTTCTTATTAGGGGGGAGTTAATGCGCGTTGCACTCTTTTTCCCTTACAAGGTTTTGTCCCACTGAGTTTTCCTTGCAAGGTTTTTAACGAGGCAACCAATAGGCGCATATTCAAACATGTGTACTCTTTTTCCTTTCTTTAATTTTTCCCATCGGGTTTTGGTTTTAAGGTTTTAACGAGGCACATTGTTGAATAGACATTCAAGGGGGAGTGTTATAAATAGACTCCTATTTAAGGTTAATGTCTATAATTAGAGAGATTCTAGAGTTCTATTCTTGGTAGCTAAATCATCCCCCTCCCTATAAATAAAGGGGTCTTCTACCATTGTAATGCACTCCTAACATTCTCTAAGTATCAATAAGAAGAACTCTCTCTACTCTTCTCTCTATTTGCTCTTGTTCTTGCATTATTGTTCTTGTCTTTTATATTATTTCATAACACATTGCTAGTTTTTATGTTGTAATGATTGGGATATACTATAAATCATGTGGTTTAGATATAGTGTTATATTTTATTCTTTATGGAAAAATTATTTATTTAATTTATTCAATTCAATAGAGTACTATTTTAAATAGATCATTTGTTACATGTATGTCCTTTTAGTTATATAGTAGACCATTTAGTGTATGGAGTTTTAGCTCATGCAAAGAAGATTAAATTGTTGGTTCTCATAATTAATAAACTATGTTCACAATCAAAGATATTGTTGGACAAAATATCTTGACGATTGTAGCACAAGATTATCCTATAACTTGTCTTGATTATGGGAGTAGTTTTACTCTAACTTCTTGTGCTAGTATACTCAGTGTATATTAAACAGACACACAGTAGAGAAAAGATATTTTTGTACTTAATATATAAAATATTTGCTCTAATTCATTAAGTGAGCTTGTACTCCTAATCATGATATAATTATATGATCAACGTAATTTTGTTTATTATTTTGATTTATCAAAAGGTACGACTCTATTTATAGTTAGTGTATGCATATTAGATTGGACAATAACAAATAATATTTGTGAATAATAATTAGTTGATAGAATCCAAGACTCGATTTTGGGTTTGATGATACCCCTTTATGTAAGCTTATAAGTTTTTATGTGAAAACTCGGCCGATGAATTTTGTATCCATCACATGAAATAGTTTAAGCGGAATTATAAAGAATTTAATTAGTTAATTGAATTAAATTTTTAGTGATTTAATTTAATTAGCTGGTATTTGAAATTAACATGGGGAGTTAAAATAAGTATTAGTAAATTTTCGAAATTCATATTAAGGAGTTCAATTACAGTTTTTTGTGGAATTAGAATATTCATACTAATTTTGAATTAATACTATAATTAGTAGCCTCTGACTATTTTTTTGGTCCCTGCTATACCTAGTAAAAACCCGGACAGACTTGGGTAAAAAATAGCTTTCCTTTTGAGTTAGAGTAGGATTCTACTTGCAGAATCCTACACATTTTAGAGCCCCTATTATGGCTTAATTACGGGCCTATAAAAGATAGAATAGTTTCACCTAATAACTTACCTTTTAGTTGTATTATTCTTGTCCACCCAAAAGAAAAAATCATCCAAAGGTTTTACCAGACATATAGTAGAAGACTGTAGTCCTGGATTCTTGCTGTTTGGAGGATTTGTGCAATTATTTCAAGAGGTTAGTGCTTCTAATCCTGTTATTATTCCATTGTATAGTTTATGTGTATTTGATGCAAGGCTTGTATGCTTGCTTCCGCTGCACATATTCTAACAATTGGTATCAAATGTCATCTTACATCTAACTAGATAATGTAATACAACATGCATATAGTAATATTAAAACGTGTTGTTTATTGATACATGTTTGGGATAATTATTTTCTGTTAAAAACGTGATGGTATTTATTAGTATCTTAATTATGTAATTCTGAAATTATGAATTAATATACACATGTATAAACAGTGATATTATATTTAAATAACTGCCTGTTTAAATTATTATTTTGATAAATATCATTTTTTTATAAAAACGTGTTTTTTTTGAATGCTTTTAATTCTGTTATTATGGGTTAATATACATATGTATAAATAGTGAATTAATACCATTAATCTATTTTAGTTGCGTTCTGTCCATAATCACAATACTATATTAATAAAAACTTGACTGTTTTGTATGATATTAGATCTGCAATTTTTGATTAATATACAGAATTATGAATATTAGCCTTTTTGACTAGTGAAAAAATACCGTTTTTTATAATTCTGTCTAAATATATTTTTATTAAATAAAAATAAAAAATATTATTTTAAGTTCTGAAATCATGTGTTAGCATACATTAATATATTATGTGATTTGAACAATTCAAAATTTAAAAAACCAATTAA
This sequence comes from Nicotiana benthamiana, assembly GCA_034376525.1. Classification (NCBI taxonomy): domain Eukaryota; kingdom Viridiplantae; phylum Streptophyta; class Magnoliopsida; order Solanales; family Solanaceae; genus Nicotiana; species Nicotiana benthamiana. The sequence goes on from CM067326.1 coordinate 48,635,067, forward strand.
AACTCCAAATCTGTATCCTAGAAATTGGTCTTGATTCTAAAATTCTGAAATTCTGTCAAACTCTAATTGACCTTAAATTTAGTAGGTTCATGGGATAAGCTCACGTGGTATGTCATTTTTTGGGCATTTGGGTCGTTTAGATGGGGTTTTGGCTATTTTTTGATTTTCTAGAAAAATATTTAATAAATTATTTTTAAATGAAATCTATTATAGTAGTGTTCGATTCCTATTATTTCCAATCATGTTTTACAGTCTTAAAATGAATTTATACGGTGGCATAGGTCTTCTTCCACATCGGATAAATTCGTAATAGATGATTACTGTAGTTTTGCCTCTAGATATTTGATTACTTGTATTAACTCTCCAACTGAGTTACATGTTGATTGAATGAAATTAGAGTTTGTAAAAGTGATATTTACCTATCTTAAATTAACAGTTTACTCTCCATCTAAGTTGGTCCTGTTTAAATTTATGGGGTTAATATCTTACATCACTCATATATTTTGCATGAATAGTTAAATTTTCTTAACGAATCTAACTGTTCAACAAGCATGGTTATATATGTAATGTGTTGTTTTGAATTTAATTATTACAAATACATAACAAATAATCTATTTAATGTGAATATCTATCAGATTAACCATGTGTTCATTCAACCTACTTACCTCAATTTTGAACCAAAACATGTTAGAAGAACCAAATTATGTTGACTGGAAAAGGAACTTTCATATTGTCCTAACTGTTGAAGGTTACAAATTTGTAATCACTGAGGAGTGCCCAGAAAAAACCTGAAAATGCTACTGATGATCAGGTTAAGGCCTATGACAAATAGGCTAAGGCTGATGAGATAACATGATGTTACATTCTTGCCTCTATGGTAAATATTTTGCAATATCAACATCAGTCTATAAGGTATGCTTGTGATATGCTCGAAAGTCTCAAAGATATGTTCGGTGAGAAAAATCGTGTAGCTAAGCAGACAACCATGAAAGTCCTTTTGACACCAAGATGGCTGAAGGATCATCAGTCAGGGACTATGTTCTGAAGATGATGAGTCTTCTGAATGGATTAGAGGTCTTTGGAGCTGTGATAGATAAGGAGTATAAAGTTAAGATGGTCCTGCACACTCTGCTTGATAATTTTTAACAGTTTTGTATGAACTATAATATGAAAAAAATGAATTTTTCATTAGCGAAATTGTTGAATGAGCTGTACGCAACAAAATATATTATCAAACAACAAGCTCCAGTTGTGGCACTCAATGTTGAGAAAGCTTCGGTTTTTAAGTTGAAAGGGAATAAGAAAAAGAAGAAGGCTCAAAAGGTTTTGGCACCTAGTGGTGCGGTTGGTGTGAAAAATCCTAAAGGCAAGTGCTATCATTGCAAACAACCTGGGCATCACAAGAAGCAATGCCCAGCCTATCTGGCAAAGTTGAATAAGCAAGGTAGTTCAAATTTAAATGTCGTTGAAACTTGATTAGCTGTTGTTTCTACCATGCTTTGGTGTGTAGATTCGAGAGCCACTAACCACATCTGCACTACTTTGCAGGGATTTCAGGAAATGCGACGTCTAAGTGAGAATGAATTTTTTATTTTTCAAGCCAATGGTGAGCCAATACCAGCTTTAGCTTTAAGAGATAGTAGAGTTTCATTTAGTAGTGATAGCGTTTTAGTTTTAAAAGATGTTACCTTTATACCTTCTATTACAAGGAATTTGATTTTAGTTTCGAATATAATGGATGCTAGTTATAATGTTTACTTTGCTAATAACTCTGTTGTTATCAAGTTTAATAAACATTTTATCTATGCTGCTGCTAGAGTACTGACCTTTTTATTCTTGATAAATCTCCTCATGTCCTACAACAACCAAAAGAACTAAATAACATTAATCTACCACATAAAAGAAAATATATTTCTTAATTGAGTCAAACTTATTTGTGGCATTTATGTCTAGGTTATATAAATCTAAATAGGATTTCGATATTAGTCTCATATAAACCTTTGAGTTCATCAAAAGTGGAGCCACTACCAACATGCGAATACTGTTTAGAAGGCAAAATGACCAAGAGACATTTCCCCTTAAAAGGAAATAGAGCTAGTGATAAGCTAGAATTAATTCACTCTGATTTGTGTGGCCCTATGAATATACAAGAAAGAGGTGATTTTGAGTTTTTTTTATGACTTTCACAGATGATTACTCAAAATATGGATATATTTATATGTTGCGATGTACGTATGAATGCTTTGATAAATTCAAAGAATATAAGACAAAAATGGAGAAACGACATGATAAATTTATCAAAACATTGCGATCTGATCGTGGTGGTGAATACCTTTCTGCGGAATTCATAAAGTACTTATCAGATAATGGAATTACATCTCAATTATCTGCCTCAGGAACACCATAACAAAATGGTGCGATAGAAAGAAGAAATAGGACCCTTACGGGAATGGTTAGATCAATGTTAAGTTATTCCGATTTGCTTTCTTCCTTTTGGGGATATTCTTTAGAAATAACAAACTACATTCTAAATTTGGTTCCTTCAGAGTCAGTACCTTCAACTCCAGTAGAATTGTGGACTGGGCGCAAGCCAAGTTTATGGCATATTCGGGTTTGGGGTTGTCTAGCACATGTGTTGAAAATGAAAGAAGATAAATAGGAATCAAGGACATAAGTATGCATTTTTATTGGATATCCAAAAGGAACTAAAGGTGGTTTGTTTTATTGTCCCAAAGAAAAGAAGGTAATTGTAACGACAAATGCCAGATATATAGAAGAGGACTATCTAACGAACCATATTCCTAGAAATAAACTAGTTTTACATGAATTAAATAATAGAGTAACTAAAGACTCATCTCTAGAACGTATTCCAGAAGCCAGTATTGACATACCAGTGCATTATCAGAGTGGGATAAATATCAATATACATCAAATTGCACAAGAGCAATTGTCAGACATCTTATTACCCCAAAGTAGTGGGAGTGAAGTTGAGAAACCTCAGATTGTTGAATAACCTGAAATTGTTATGCAGCCTGCATTCCAGGAAGAAGTTAATGATATCTCAGCACCGCCAAAGGTGGAGGATAATATTAAGGCTTCAGTTCCAGAAAATGATGTTGTGATTCAACAACAAAATCAGCTCCACCCATACTGACTAGTCGTAGTGGGAGAATTATTAGAAAATCTCTCTGGTTTGCGCTCTTGGGAGAATCTTATGATAGAATACCTGAAGAGCCTAACACAAAACATATTAATTACGGTGAAGCACTACATGATACAAATGCTGATAAATGGGTTGATGCTATGAAATCTGAAATGGAGTCCATATACTCCAATCAAGCCTGGGATCTTATAGAACTATCTATTGGAGTCAAACCCATAGGTTGTAGATGGATATATAAGAAAAAGAGAGGAGTGGAAGGAGAAGTGCAAAATTTTAAAGTTAGGCTTGTTGCAAAATGGTATACTCAAAAAGAAGGGATCGATTATGAGGAAAATAGTTTGTCGGTAGCCATGTTTAAATCCAATAGGATTCTATTAACCATTGCTTCTCATTACGATTATGAGATTTGGCAAATGGATGTCAAGACCGTTTTTCTAAATGGAAGTCTTGATGAGTGCATCTATATGGCACAACCAGTTGGTTTCATAAAAGGTGGCAATGAGCACATGTTGTGTAAATTAAAAAAATCCATTTATGGATTGAAACAAGCTTCTAGGGCATGGAACACTTGTTTTGACGAATCGATTTTGATCAATGTGAAAATAAGTTGTGTATAATGATACCTAATTTTTTTCTATGTATTTAAATGCTCAAAATACTTTCAAAATAGCGTGTGTACGCATATATAAGCATGAATAAGAGTATTAATATTTTACCCAATTTTCAAGATTTTTTAAAAATCAATATTGTCTATTTTAATAGAACAAAATCCAATAATTATTCCAAAAATCATCATTTTTTGTGAATAATTTATTTCCATTCTCATATTTACTCCAAAATACAGTTAAGGTGATTTTTGCATATTTTATAAATTTTATTTAGTATTTCTAAAAGTAAATCACATATAATTGTAATTATAGCCTATTTTTACAATTAACAACATTTTAGAATTGCAAAATCATTTACAGGATTTTTTTATTAATATTTTTTAAGACATGAGGGGTTGCTATGATGGTAAGCAACCCCCACTTCCAACCGAGAGGTTGTGAGTTCGAGTGTCCCCAAGAGCAAGGTGGGAAGTTCTTGAAGTGAAGGATGCCGGGGTCTATTTGGAAACAGCCTCTCTACCCAAGGGTAGGGGTAAGGTCTGCGTACACACTATTCTCCCCAGACCCCACTAAGTGGGATTATACTCGGTTGTTGTTGTTGTTGTTAAATTAATATTTACATATTATTAATTAGTTCAGTACTTTAATTTGTTCTATAATCATTTTAACTATTTTTATAAAATAAAAAGGTTGAAAATTGGCAATTTAGCACATGACTATTTCAATTTCAATTCTAACCTCAATAAACCCCAATTCCACCTCAATATCAAACAACCTAATTGTGTTTTTAACCCGACCCCTTAACCTATTTTCAGACCCATCTAAATTTCCTTTTAATCTCGGCCGTTGATCATTTTGATCAACGTCCGTGATTTGCCCTTTCCTTTTTTAATACCCTAACCCCTCTAACCCTAATTCATTCTTTCAAAGACGCCGCCTTCGTATCGAGAACTCTCTCTTGCCCTCTCCAAAACCCTAGCAGTTTCCTACCTCATTCTATCACGATTCCACCGGAATCTATGGCGTTCCACGCCATGAATGACTTATGCTCGCCCTCTCTCAGAATAAAGCTCAAGTTGTTCAATGATTTGAAGCCCGAATCTGATGGTTCCCTTTAGATCTATCTCAGATATGAATGATTTATGGCCTCTCCGGCCATTTTTCTTGCTTGTTCAGAGCAATATGTCTCTTCGACCCAGGATATGATTTTCTTCAACACATTCTAAAGTTAGGATCTTCTCTTTTATTTTTAAGGTTCTTCACTTGTCTACTTCTTTCAGATCTGTGATGTATTTAGTCTCTACTTCACGATTTAAGGGGGTTTTCCCCTAAATTTTCTTTGTAAAACCGTTCGAGTTCGATTTTAGGGTTTATGAAAAAGAATTTCTTCAAATGCCTTTCCGATTCTCCTCCTTTATGAGTGTCTTGTGCTCTTTTATCTCTCCTCTATTATGCAAGAACCTTCTATTTTTTTTGATTAACTCGCATGCTTTGTTGTTTAAAGCGCTCTGTTGTTATTCACCTTAATAAGTTTTGTTTATGTTCTTGCTAAGCATGTTTTACCTACTTTGTTTAACTTCATATCATCTCTTTCTTCTGAAACTTGCTTAAATTCAAAGTTTTCTCAGGCATGACCTTGATCCAGTGTTCTTTCTATTGTGCATGTTTGTCTGTCTTTTTGAGCCTCACTCAATGGTCTTTGTCTTCTCCGCTCTGACCTTATTTTAAAACCCTAGGTTTTGGGGGTTTGTTTGGCAGGTGGTACTAGGGTTCCACTTTGGAACCCTAGGCTTACAGACTCACCGAGAGGCTATAGTTGAAACTGAAATCCCGTTTGCTTGTGATTATGAGAATTTCAGTGTTAAACTCTTTTTCTATTGTAAACGACTCCTTTGTTTGTCCTGTGTGCTTTATATATGAGAAAAACTCCTCTTTCACAAGGTTTCACCAACCAAAGGATCGATTTTTTTGAAATCCCTTTAATCAGGCTTATGATTCCCTGGTAATTTCTTTCAATTGAACCTCCTTATTATATTTTCCTTAAATACATGATCTTCTGTGATTCCGTGCCAATGTTTGAATTATACCTATATTACTCTTTCCTTAATTACTTGGGATTCTTTGTGATTACTATTGGATCCGGGATCCTCTTGATTGATTTTTGAACTGATGCACTATTTTACTTTATAAATACACTACTTTCTTTAATTACCCACTATGTATTTGACCTTATTTATGAACTATGTGGTTTCTTTGCCCTAGTCAGCCTTATTGAACTGATTTCTTTTCCTTGTTCTGGCTTGACAAACCATTTGATTTAGACTCCTTAATTAAATGATTCTAGTTGTCTTAATTGACACTAATTGATTGCTATTTCCATATTTTGTGCACTCAACTCCTATGTATTGTTTATTTCAAAAGCTATATAAGGACTTGTCTTCCCTCTTTACAAATACTGAAAAAAGACACGAACAAAAACTCTTCTAATTACATACTTGCAATACTGTTTTCAACACTTCGCTTTTCTTGAGATCTTTTGGAACTGCAACTTGGCTCTTTCAAGGCTACTGCTATTTACTTATTTTCTTTGAAACTAGTACGTCTTTTGTTTAAACATTCTGCCTCATCTCTATGTGTTTACATTATAGTTCTGGTACTCATATTTTCTTTACTGCTCATGTTCAATGATCTATGCTAATTTCCTCATATCTGTTTCAGTTGCGAATCCCCATCCATATTCCCATCTATATGTTTGAGTTAAGGCCTTGGCCTGATAATATCTAATTTACTGCCCAGGCTATGACCTGATCCGCAATGGATCCTAACTCTCAATGCTTGACTAGCAGGATGGTCAGAGGTGTGCCAACATCCCAATTGCTTGGCATGACCACTAGCTTGCACTGTCTCTCCCCGATTCACTTCCCCTTTGTGCACTAACACCTATTCCTAGAACCTTAAGTTCTACCCTCTCTTTTAAGCCTTGCTTTGGGACCTTGAATTCCCTCTGAACTTGGACATATCAGAGCTGGCCTTTTGCACTATGGTCTTGACTCTGAAATATTTTTGGGTTGTAAGCAATGGCCGGAGTCTCTTTATATCTCTTGGGAACTTTGACACACTCCAGATATGAGAAGGTCTTTTGGATATCCTGGAAGTTGGTTTATCTCATATTATTGGACTTTGAGTCGGAATTAGGCTGTTAGAATGTATTTGGAGCTACTGATGTAATTTTTACTTTTCTTTCTTTCTGATTCATTCGGTCTGTAATAATTTTTATAATAACCATTAGGGTGGATAGTGGAAAGGTATGAGGAATGAATGCATGTGAAGGGGTAGAAAACATGCCTATAGGGTCTTTCATAATTCTGTATTTTTTGCACTAGAAAACATGCCTATAGGGTCTTTCATAATATTGCATTTCTTGCACTAGAATACATGCCTATAGGGTCTTTCATAATTTTGCATTTTTTGCACGTACAAAACATGCCTATAGGGTCTTTAATAATTATGCATTTTGCACTCAGAAAACCTTCCTATAAGACCTTTATGATTCTGCATTTGTGCATTTAGAAAACTTGCCTATAGTTGATTTCTATATTTCTGTATTTTAGAGCTCATACTTATAGTTCTGCATTTCTACATCTTAGAGATTATGCCTAATGGTTCTGCATATAGGAATCACGATCTTATGGCTTTTCTGTACTTCTGCATATACACGCCATTAGGCAAACAATCTTAGGCTTAATAATACCCAATTCATTCTAGAAATCATGCCTATAGCACTCTTGCATTTATATAATTGTTTTAAAACCAATGACACTTAGAAATTTTTCCAATATGAGCAAATTAATCGAATCAGATACAAGTCTAAAATTAGTTTAAAAATCTGCAGATTCCTTCTCTATAATCAGATTCCTTCTCTAAAATCAATACGCTCTCTTAGATGCCATGCTTATACGCCTCACCTAGGCAAACCGCTAGGTAATTAATCAGTTGTGCCAGTCTTTGGAAACTACATCCAGACAAGGCTAATTCGGACTTCTCATATGAGAAATATGTAATGAATCAGCCTTTGCTATGCCTTAGTATAATTCAGACCAAGCCAGTACTTGTAAGACGTGCTAACTGGTTTGTTGCTTTGCATGAAGAGGCTTTATCTAAGCCCAAATTGATATTTGTTTCCCTCTTAAGATCTACTTGTTATTACTTGTCGCTTAGATTTTTGTCCTTTTGAAAACTATGAAAAGCCCTAATTCCTTTCCCTTTAGGATTAGTAGTCTCAATGCCTCCGAGACAGATAAGATTGGGACGGGTGATAGAATGTGATAAGCAATGATACCATTTCGCGTTTAATACCTAACAGGTGGGAAGGGTAGATATAGAGATGATGACCGATGCACTTATTATCTCATGTGGACCCTCTTGCGTGGAGTAATTACGGGTTATTGAATTGACATGATCCATACTAATCATAAACCTAGGACTCCCCTCTCTTTTACTTGGTTTTTATCCACTTCCTTTAAAATTTCTTGAATCTTTCATAAATCCTTGCCTTCTTTACTTTTTCTAAAAGTTTCAACTTAATTGCAATATTAAATGCAAGTACCCCCTATTTGAGCCCTTAATCTCTTATTTGATTACATGAAGTCATAATTATAACACGATCGGGTACCGCACTAGTGGATCTTGAAGGGTACCTAACACCTCCTCCTCGAGATAATTTCTAGCCCTTACCCAAACTCTGGTTTCTTCAACTCAAACCCTTCCTAGTGTCCTAATACACTTAATCATTAGGTGGCGACTCTCCAAATCCAAAACCCAATTCCTAAAAGGGAACGAGTTGTCCTCCCAAATGTCACAAGCCCGATTTCGACACATATATACACATGTATTTAGAAAAAGAGGATGCGCGACAACATGGCGACTCTGCTGGGGATTTTGAGGCTTTTACCATTTCATGTTATTTGTTAATTTATTGATTTCATTGCCTTTATTTTATGTCTTTATCTTTTTCTTCTACGAAATTGATTTGACTTTTGTTTTTTTCTTTAATGTTCTCTTTTACCGCTTTCCTGCAGTACTGTTGTAACTATGAGCAATCATTACTTTATGAACATGCAAATATGCAGAAACTTGTTTCATTCTTGTAATTGCATCCTCAAAATCATATTCCACTCGTGCCCAACAAAATACCATAGCAACGCTTATAATGAGTGGTTGCGCCCTTCTAATATTATCACCCCCTAAATTTGGTAAAGACATATTTGGGGTAAAACCAGTAGATCAGTAGTGCAGTCGACCGTTCCGTGCCTTTCCTTCTTGAGTTGTCCGCTCAAGCGTACCGGTCTAATACCCTATAGAAACCCTACTATGTCTAACTGTGCATGCATCATGGTCTAACCTAGCCAAGTCAGTTATGTTTTCCACATAATGACTCTTTAAGATAGACTTGTCCAAAGTCCACTGGGTTTCCTTGAAAACCCAAACGAACGCCACCATATTATGTGCATTGATATTAAGAACTAAATATTATTTATGCTAATTATTGGTTTAAATAGTCGAGTACGGTCGGGGGTAAGGGTCTAACACTTTATTTTGCAAGAAATGAGGCACGAAGTCCCCAGATTCGGCATGGTAACCAACATCCACCCAAGGTTACTAAACTGTGGGAAGACCTTCCCTCTAGTGATCATATCCTCGTCCGCAAATATTTAGGAAATTTTCCTTCTCTTTTGGAATACAACCCGACAACAAAATCACAAAGGCTGTAACTTTATTCTGGGATAGTGACATGTCTGTGTTTTGCTTCGGGGACTTTGAAATGACACATTTTCTCGAAGAAATAGGAGGGTTAGCTGGTATCCCTTGGGAGACTCCGAGTTTACTTATGCCAGAAAATCGCAAGGTAGGGATTTTTTCAAGATGATGGGACTAAAGAAAAACCCAGACTTGACTTGTTTGAAGGACTCTTACATTCCTTTCGACTATGTGTATCAGATGTATGACCATAGCAAGTCCTACCGCACTTACCCAGATGAATTTGCTCTCACCTCACTGGGGCATATCCACAGAAGAGTCTTCGTCTTTATGTTATGGTTTTTGGAGATGATAATGTTTCCTATAAAGAAGGCTAGGATCCACACCAGACTAGCCATTGTCACCAATACTCTAATGGAAGGAATCTGCGGGTATCCTTTTAGCATAGTACCCATGATTTTTGCTAAGATATACCGAGACCTAAAATACTGTCAACGAGGTGCTAATCACTTAAAGGGTTGTAACTTGGTACTCCAACTTTGGCTTATGGAGCACCTCCAAAAGGGTGAATATTGGTAAGAGATTTTGTGAAGAGACTGGGATGATCATATCACCTTCCATCAACATTTTCTCAACCAGAAGATACTAAAGGGTGGATAGATTTGTTTGAAAATCTGAATGAAGACCAAGTGCAATGGATGTTCGAGTGGTTCCCTACCGAAGAGTTCATCGTCCAATCTCGGGATGCACCGCTCATCATACTCATCAGTCTAAAGGGAACTTATCCTTATGTCCCTCTCTGAGTCATGAGGCAGGCAGGAAGAAAGCAGGTTATATCGAGGGTCGACAAGATGAGTCACTTTAGGGCTGACTTTCAAGACTACGATAGCCCTCACAAGTGTCAGGCCCAACACATGTGGCACTGCAAAATCATCCTGAGAACGGATTCCATAGAACCAGACAGATACAATGCTGGTTATACCCCATACTATCCAAGTTGGTTGGAAGATGATCATAGTGGGTTAGGACAACCCGAATTCGTCCGAGGTCATAGGATCATCAACAAAAAGGCTGAAGTACAGGTTAAGAACAATCGATTGCGTAAGAGGATTCAGTAATGCGAAAATGAACACCGGAAAATTTAGGAAGCCAATCAAAAGTTGATTGAAGAATGGAAAGATATGGCTGTCAGCGCCAAAAAGCGACTAGGGTATTTGAAGCAGGGTTTAGCAGAGTTGGAAAGGAAGTTCATCCAAAGGACTGAAAACTACTAGAATGCTGAAGAAACAAGGGAGGACACTTGGCTAGAGCCTATTTTCTATTGGGGTTACGTGAGCTGGTGAAGTTGTTCGATAGAGCTAAAGATGCCGAGTCTGGGGAAGGTCCTTCTAGGACCAAGTAGTTAGGATTTTTTCTTTTTTCTTTTAGTGTAATCAGGCCAATGGCCATTAGTGACTTTTCATCTTTGTAACTTTAGTGTCGTTTTGGGATTTTTCTTATTTTAATCAATAAAATGAGGCCCACAACATTATTAGTTCTCCAAATTAGTTGTCGCTAGGCCTACCTCGGGCACAACGAGGCCCCCAAATTAGGTTGCGATTTATATTCTTGCAATATGTGTTTAAATATTGCAATGTTTTATTCTTATTATCCACACTAACTTGTTACCTTTTTGTTTTTACTTTTGTTTTATTCTCCTCCCCAAAAGGTTAGTTCGTGCATTCTGGCATCATCATGTTACTCCACAAGATCCAAAGGCCCTCCACCTCCTCCTTCTCTGAGTCCTATCAGAAGTAAGAACAGAAGAAAAATGGAGTTCGAACAACTGAGCTGAAAGGATAAAGATTCCTCAGGGTATGCAGGTTTCAAAAGAAAGTGTCGCCCAGCTCAAACAGAAGATATTGAAATTTCAGGAAGAACTAGACCATGTTCGGAACTTGGAAAACTTGTCATGTCATATTTCCTAATTCTAAAAAATCTATACCTCCACAAAACATCCCAAAACCACAAAAACAACCCACTCGCCATCAACACTGCAACATATGTCACAATACTCATCTACTCATTCCTGAAACACTAAACTCCACAAATGATCATCCCCACAATGCCCCCGTCTATGGGGAAGCTATACCATACTATGCTCAACCTATTTCAAGCACACTAAAGTCTGATGACAAAGACTCTCTTATCAGGAACTTGGTCGCAGAACTCAAGAAGTTGATTAGCTGAGTCCAGGGTGTTGACGAAAACAAAGGTATCGAGGAACTGAATTACGAGAACCTTTTTATTCGGCTAGATGTCGAACTACCCGAGGAGGTCCAAACCTCCCATGTTTGAGATGTTTGATGGCACAGGGGATCCCAGTTCATTTGAGGACCTACTACGACAAACTATTTAGGGTAGGAAAGGACGAGAAGATTCGTATGAAACTCTTTATGAGAAGTCTGAAAAGAGATGCTCTATCTTGGTACATTAGCCAGGACCTAAAGAAGTGGAAAAGTTGGGTAAATATGGCATCCGATTTCATGGACAAGTTTAGATTCAACACGAAGAATGCGCCAGATATATTCTATATCCAGAACTTAAAGAAGAAATCCACGGAGACATTCCACGAGTATGCTACTTGCTGGAGATCAGAGGCTGCTAAGGTCAGGCCGGCCATAGAAGAAAAACAAATGAATAGGTTTTTTGTCCGGTCTCAAGACCCACAGTATTAAGAGAGGTTGATGTTGATTGAAGGCTAGAAATTTTCCGACATCATCAAGCTAGGGAAGAGGATCGAAAAAGGCATTAAAAGTGGTATGGTCACTAACTTTGAAGCATTGCAGGCTACTAACAAGGCTCTATAATCTGGCGGCATATCCAAGAAAAGGGATGTGAGTGCCGTGATGGTTTCACAAAGAACAAAATTGCCAATAAAATACCAAACCTACCCAATATATCCTCCCACATATCAACCTACCCCAAATTACCATGCACCATCACCTCCTTACCACGATCCACCACCTACTTACCAATCATCTCCACCTCCCACATATCAACCTACCTCATCGAGATATTCCCAATCCCCACATGTATATCAAGCCTTTAACACTCAACCCTCTCATTATCAATCACCTCCCATTCGTCAAAACTTTCCCATGCCTCGACCAAACTATGACCACAGGCCTCCCAAATAATATACCGCCATTGTCGAACCGATCAATTATGAAAGACTCAAAGCTATTGGTTATGCCATCCCTATCTATGCAATAATTTTAGAAAACCCTCCCAATTGGTCAACCCAAATAAAACCTGTGCATGCCATTCTGGCATGAAAGGGCATACCATTGACGAGTGCCGCTCAGTGAAGGACAAGATCCAGGCTTCAATTGACAATAAGATTATCGTGGCAAAGGAGCCTGCTCCAAATGATCGCAACAACCCTATACCTGACCACAAGGGTGATGGTGTTCATATAATCGAGATAGAGGACGATTGTGACCCTAAAGGTTCGATTGGATTGATTACTGAGGGTGACAAGCCAAAGAAACCAACTATCACAGTTAATCCAATTGTTGTCCAGATCTAGCCTTCCGGGGATGACAAAGTAAACATGTTCATCCCACTTGATTTCGAAACACCTTCTTCTGCAAAGGCGCTAGGATCAATCGAGGTCGAGTTTGGATCCCCGAAAGCACCTATACCATTTGAAGTGGCGTTGTTACCATCCAAGACAAGAGTAACCATTCCAGTAACTATGTTGGCAAAAGCACCACTCCATGCGAAGGCCATTCCTTAGGTTTACACTTCTGAGGCGAGAAGGAAAGGGAAAATTGAATCTAGAGAAGCAATCTCAGCACAGGGTATGACCAGAATCGACAGGGTTTATACTCTAGAGCATTTAGCCGAGTCCAGTAAGCAAGCCTCTATACGACTTATCGAAATCGTGCCTGATGACCTTTGGAGGAAGATACAAGCAAAGGAATACTCAGTCATCGATCAGTTGAACAAGATGCCAGACTAGGTCTCCATCTTAGCTCTGCTACAAAGCTCTGACGCACATAAGAATGCGTCATTGAATGTGTTGAATGAGGAATATGTGCCCAGCAATATAACTGGAGGAGAAATGGAAAACATGGTAGGGAAAATATTGGAGAGTCTCAAAATCACTTTCCACGAGGATGAGCTGCAACCAGAAGGGCCGAGCCACAACAAGGCGTTGCACATCACTGTGTAATGCGAGGTTTATTTCTTAACTATAATTCTAATTGATGGAGGATCCAGCCTCAACATTTGCCCATTTGTGACTCTCAGAACATTGGGAAAGAGCCTGCATGATATCAAAGATAGGGCCATCAACGTCAAAGCTTTTGATAGTTCCCAAAGGTCCACTATTGGAGAAATCGGTCCCTGTTTACAAATGGGACCGACCTGGTTCGACGTTGATTTTCAAGGGATAGACGTCCCAGCATCTTACAATTTGTTGTTAGGACGGCCCTGGATTCACGCCACGGGAGCCTTAGCATCAACCCTGCACCAGGCAGTGAAATTTGATATGAATACACTTGGGAGGAGTTCAACCACTGGTCGCCACTATGGCGCAGTCCGTACTACCCACTGAAGCATCCGATACCACGCCTGGAGCAGACTTTCCAGCTAGCTGATGTCATCTATGGGTCAGAAGAAGAGGAAGCATTGGCTCAATGAGGAATTTGTTTCTAGAAGATGACAATATGGACTGATGTGTTATTTTTGAGGAGGAGGGAGAGGAAGGCCCTTCTATACAAGCTGTGAGCCGGGGAGCGCGCCTTAATAATTGGTCCATCAGAACCACCAGAGTGCAGAAAACATCGATAACAAGGCTGAACAAAGCACATGCATTAGCTTTTACTTTTTTGCTAGTTGATTTTCTTTCCGTATTTTCTTTAAATTCGAAAAGAGCTCCAATGTTCAAAACAATTATGGAATTTATCAAAGCATTTAAGTTTCTAATAAATCTCACTCTTATTATTTTTCTATCGTTTAGTCTATTTACACAATATTACTATTACTTATCTTGATGAAACGATGATTGTGACTTGCAAGGAGACAATGAAACAAACAAATATAGATTTAGAAGAAGATGATACACCGGAAGAGATTGTTGAAGAAGTTGAGGATTTTGAGAATAGACCTAAGGCCAATTTGGAAGAAATGAGATTGTCAACTTGGGGATACAGAGAATGCCAAGGAAAAATGTATTAGTGTTCATTTGTCACCGATAGAAAAGGAAGAATACACAGAATTTCCAAGGGAATATGAGGACATATTCGCCTGGTCGTATGATGATATGACTGGCCTCAGTACATCTATTGTAGCTCACAAATTGTTGACCAATCAAACATGCCCGTCGGTAAAATAGAAGCTTAGAAAGTTTAAACCTTATATGAGTTTGAAAATCAAAGAATAAATCACTAAACAAGTAAACGCCAAGGTTCTCAGGGTAGTAGAGTATCTGACGTGGTTAGCCAATGTCGTGCAAGTGCTGAAACAGGATGGGAAAGTTAGAGTCTGTGTCGATTACTGAGATCTCAACCGGGCCAGCCCGAGAGACGACTTCCCCTTGCCAAACATACACATCCTCATTGACAACTGTGCTAAGCATGAGTTGCAGTCATTTGTTGATTGTTTTTCACTGGATACCATCAGATATGGATGGACGAAGAAGACGCGGAGAAAACGACTTTCATTATGCCATGGGGGATGTATTTGTTACAAGATGATGCCATTTGGACTAAAGAATGCTAGGCCACCTACATGAAGGCCATGACTACTATTTTCCACGACATGAAACACAAAAATATCGAGGTATATGTAGACGATGTCATCGTCAAATCCAAGAAAGCCACTAACCACATAGAAGATCTGAGTAAGTTCTTCAACAAACTGAAAAGGTACAATCTGAAATTAAATCTCGCTAATGTGCATTCGAGGGTCCTACCAGAAAATTGCTTCGGTTCATTGTGATTCACCGAGGAATAGAACTGGATCTGTCAAAGGTTAAGGTCATTCAAGAATTTCCACCGCCGAGGAACAAGAAGAACGTGATGAGTTTCCAGAAGAGACTCAACTATATCAGCAGGTTCATAGCTCAGCCCACTGTCATTTGTGAACCGATCTTTAAAATGTTGAAAAAGGACGCTGCTACCAAATGGACTAATGATTGCCAAAAAGTCTTTGACAGAATCAAAGAATACCTGTCAACGCCGCCACTCCTGGTTCCACCCGAACTAGGTACACCTCTATTGCTCTATATTGCAGTATTGGATGGGGCATTCAATTGTGTTTTGGGACAACACGACGAAATGGGGAGAAAAGAGCAAGCCATTTACTATCTCAGCAAGAAGTTCACTCCATAAGAGGCCCAGTATTCCCTATTAGAGCGCACCTATTGTGCCCTGACTTGGGTAGCTTAGAAGTCGAGGCATTGTTTCTGTGACTATATCACTTAACTAATATCAAGAATGGATCCGCTAAAATATATCTTTCGGAATCCCATGCCCACAGTAAAGCTAGCCAAGTGGCAGATTCAGCTGAGCGAGTTCGACATTGTCTACGTAACTTAGAAGGCAATCAAAGGACAAGCATTGGAAGATCATCTCGTCAAGAATCCTGTGGATGGAGAATACGAGCCTCTAAAGGCGTATTTCCTGATGAAACGGTATCTTTCATATGATAAGACATTGTTGAATCCTATGATGGCCGGAGAATGTTTTTCGACGGAGCAGAAAATTTCAAAGGAGTTGGCATAGGAGCAGTCCTAGTAGCAGAAACCGGCCAGCACTATCTGGTATCCACCAAGCTCAGATTCCCATGCACCAATAACATGGCTGAATACGAAGCCTGCATCTTAGGGCTTGAGCTGGACATTGATATGAACATTTAATAGTTACTAGTGATCGGGGACTCAAATTTGCTCATACATCAAGTCCAAGAAGAGTGGGCAACCAAGAACTCCAAGATACTCCCTTACCTGTATCACGTATAGGAGTTGAGGAAGAGATTCACAAAGACAGAATTTCAGTAGGTCCCCAATACTCAGAATGATTTTGCCGTTGTATTGGATACCATATCATCTATGATTCAGCATCGAGATACGAACTTTATAGATCCTATTCCGGTGAAGATTCATGACCAACTAGATTATTACGCTCATGTCGAGGAAGAAGCCAATGGAAAACCATGGTTCTAGGACATCAAAGAGTATCTGACAACGGGAGAATATCCAGAACTCGCAAGTGCTACTCAGAAGCGCACACTGTGGGGGTTATCTAACAACTACTTTCACAATGGAGGAATACTGTACATGAAGACCCCCGATTTGGGATTACTAAGGTGTGTCGTAGCAAAGGAAGCTTCAAGGTTATTAGAGGAAGTTCATGACGGGACTTGCAGTCCACATATGAATGGTTTTGTCTTGGCCAAGAAAATACTTCGGGCAAGTTATTTTTGGATGACTATGGAAACAGACTGCATCCAGTATGTCCGAAAGTTCCATCACTGTCAGATACATGCATACATGATAAATGTGCCTCCGAACGAGCTTACTATAACAAGCTCACCATGGCCATTCGCAGTTTGGGAAATACATGTCATCAGACTTATCGAGCCTTCCACATCAAACGAGCACATGTTCATTGTAGTGGCAATTTTTATTTCACCAAATGGGTTTAAGAAGCATCATACAGGGCAGTGACTAAGAAAGTTAAGGCAGATTTTGTCCGTAATCGTATTGTTTGTCGGTTTGGAATCCCCGAATCAATCATTACTAACAATGGTTCCAATCTCAATAGTAACCTGATGAAAGCAATGTGTGAAACATTCATAATTAAACAGAAGAATTCTACAACTTATAGACCTTAGATGAATGGAGTTTAGAAGCGGCCAATAAGAATATCAAGAAGATACCGAGGAAAATGATAGAAAGGCATAAGCAGTGGCATGAGAAGCTAGTATACGCCTTATTGGGATTCTGAACCATAGTTTGCACATCTACTGGGGCAACCCCCTATATGCTAGTTTATGGAAAAAAAGTGGTCATTCCCGCCGAGGTGGAGATTCCATCTTAGAGGATCATACAGGAAGCAGAACTGGACGATATAGAATGGGTAAAAAGCCGCTACAAGAAATTAGCTCTAATAGATAGGAAGAGAATGAATGCATCTTGCCACGGTCAATTGTGTCAGAACAGAATGTCTAGAGCCTTCAACAAAAGAGTCAAGTCAAGAAAGTTTACACTGGGGCAGCTAGTGTTGAAAAGAATATTCCCGCATCAAGATGAAGTCAATGGAAAATTCTCTCCCAACTGGCAAGGTCTATAGATGGTTCATCGGGTCCCAACTGGAAGAGCCCACATACTCGTAGAGATGGACATAGAAGTTTGGCCGAAGCCGATCAGTTCAAACGCAGTGAATTGATACTATGTGTAACCACCTATGATTCAATTTATGATTTATTTTGAACTACACCTGATCTAATTCTCGCTTAAGAGTAGGCAGCCCTATGGGTTCTGTCACAATTTAATAAAAGTTTCATTTCCCCCCGCCATTAGAAACAAGGGCAGAATTTTTAGAAGGACCCTCAAAATTTCGTAGTTGATTTTCAGTCGTTCATCGCACCAAGCTGTCAGAAGCTCCAGCCCATTAAACTAGGGCAAAAGTTTTAGGAGGACCCTCAAAATTATGGAACGAGAGAGGTTAATGTCTTGAACCAAATCGCAGTCGTCAGTTCATCTAAAAAAAACTATTTTCAATTATGGATTTACGTTACATTTTTTACTAAATCATGCATGATTATTATTGAAACTTCTTTTTTAGTGACGCTGCCTAAATAAAACAAAGCATCAAGCAGGACAAACAAAGTATATGGGAAGACGTAAGTCATCAGATACGATTACGCGCTCATACTTCTTCAGGAATACAACTCCCAGAATCATCACCTATTTAAAATTGCTATCCATAGACGACATCTCCAGCAACCAATACAACAATCATCTATTGGCTCCCATATATCAGCTAAGAGATTTCATTACTATGCGCCTTTACATTTTTGCATTGCATAAGACTACTTTTCTACCTTCCGAGACTAAGCACTGTCTCCATCTGCATTTTTGCATTGCATAAGACTACTTTTCTGCTTTTCGAGGTTAAACTCTACATTCATATGCATTTCTGCATTACATATGGCTACTTTTCTGCCTTCCGAGGTTAAGCTCTACTTTCATCTACATTTCTGCATTGCATATAGGTTACTTTTCTGCCTTCCGAGGTTAAGCTTTACCTCCATCTGCAGTTATGCATTGCATATGGCTACTTTTCTGCCTTACCAGATGAAGCACTGTCTCTATCTGTATCTTCTACATTGCATAAAGCTACTTTACTGCCTTCCGAGGTTAAGCTCTACTTCCATCTGCATCTCCTATATTGCATAAGGATACTTTTCTGCCTTCCGAGACTAAGCACTGTCTCCGTTTGCATAAGGCTAATATTCTGCCTTCCTATGTTAAGCTCTACCTCCATCTGCATCTTTGCATCGCATAAGGCTACCTTTCTGCCTTCCGAGGTTAAGCTCTACCTCCATCTGCATCTTTGCATTGAATAAGGCTACTTTTCTGCCTTCCGAGGTTAAGCTCTACCTCCATATGCATTTCTCGCATTGCATTCTACCTTTCGAAGTTAAGCTCTACCTCCATCTGCATTTCTCACATTACATAAGGCTACCTTTCTGCCTTCCTAGACTAAGCATTGTCTCCATCCTGCACGACTGAAATATCGCCACCTTATTTTGCATGGTTGAAATATTGCCACTTAATTTTACATTCTGCATCGGCTGAAAGATCGCCACCTTTTGCATTTTATTGGCTGAAATATCTCCAAACTGTCTGAAGGCGTCATTGATCGGAGGCACCATCTTCATAGCCCGAGAACGCCATGCCATGTCCTGAGGACCCCATTTTATCTTTTGCATATTATCATTCAAAGGCATCATGGTTCGGAGGCATCAGCCTCATAGCCCGAGAATATCATTTCATAGCCTGCGAATCATTAGTAATATGCTTCATGGCCTAGGACGTCATGGTCCTAGGACATCATCCTAGTAGTACGAAGACAACATCCATGGTCCTACTGGAACTTGAATCACGTTTAAATTTATACAGAATATATGTTTGCATTGCTTAGTTGCAGGTACACCGTCTAGTAATGGCTGTCTCAGCAGGAGCAATCCTACTCCAAGTCCCGCAGCCTATCAAACTCTGACTACCTTTGTCAATCAAAAAAAATCATGTCCATTCCTTTCAAAAAATCTCCATCGACATGTTCCGTTAGTGGATCCTGAACTACATATGGCATGATCCCTGTAATACCAGGGATATGTAGGCAGCTTAGGAGAGGCATCTGTTGATACCCAATTAGCCGTCATATCTTTACCCGATAACTCTTTCATCATTCCCAGGTAGAGAGGGGCATATGTTGATACCCAATTTTTCCTATGTATTTTTATTCTGAAAATACTTTCAAATAGCGTGTGCACGCATATATATGCATGCCTAAGAGTTTTGGTAGTTTACCCAATTTTCAAGATTTTTCTATATCAATTTATTGTCTATTTTAACGGTACAAAATCCAATAAATGTTGCCAAAATCATCATTTTTGGTGAATAATTTATTTCCTTCTCGTATTTACACCAAAATATAATTAAGGTGATTTTTGCATATTTATAAATTTTATTTAGTATGTTTATAACTAAATCGCATATAATTACAATTATAGCCTATTTTTACGATTAACAACATTATGCAATTATAAAATCATTTCCAGTACATTTAGATTAATATTTACATATTATTAATTACTTCAGTGCTTTAATTTGTTTTAAAATCATTTTAACTATTTTTATAAAATAAAAGGGGGAAAATTGGCTATTTAACACATGGCCATTTCTATTTCAATTTTAACCTCAATAAACCTCAATTCCACCTCAATATCAAAAGACCCAATTGTGTTTTAAACCCGACCCCTTAACCCATTTTCAGCCCCGTCCGGAGTTTTTTTTAATCTCAACCGTTGTTTATTTTAATCAACGGCCCTGATTTGCCCTTTTCTTTTTTACTCCCCTAACCTCTCTAACCCTAATTCATTCTCTCAAAGGCGCTTCCTTCGTCTCTCAAACACTCTCTAGCCCTCTTCGAAACCCTAGCAGTCTCCTGCCTTGTTCAATCATGATTCCACCGGAATCCATGGCGTTCCAGGCAATGAATGACTTATGCTCGCCCTCTTTCACCATCAAAATCAAGTTGTTCAATTATTTGAAGCCAGAATCTGATGGTTCCCTTTAGATCTGCCTCAGATGTGCAAGATCTATGGCCTCTCCGGCCATTTTCCGGCATGTTCAGAGCATTATGAGTCTCTTCGACTCAGGATCCGATTTTCTTCAAGACCTTCTCATGGTATGGTCTTCTCTATCATTTTTAAGGTTCTTCACTTGTCTACATCTTTCAGGTCTGTGACGTATTTAGTCTCTACTTGACGATTTAAGGGTTTTTTTCTCTAAATTTATTTTTAAAACCGTTCGAATTCGATTTTAGGGTTTCTGAAAAAGGATTTCTTCAAATGCCTTTCTGATTCTCCTCCTTTATGAGTGTCTTGTGCTCTTTTATCTCTCCTTTATTATGCAATAACTTTATATTTTTTTTATTAATTCGCATGCTTTGATGTTTAAAGCTCTCTGATGTTATTCACCTTACTGAGTTTTGTTTATCTTCTTGCTAAGCATATTTTACCTACTTTGTTTAATTTTGTATCATATCTTTCCTTTGAAACTTGCTTAAATTCCATGTTATCTCAAGCAAGACCTTGAACCAGTGTTCTTGATATTGTGCATGTTTGTTTGTCTTTCTAAGCCTCTCTCAATGTCTTTGTCTTCTCAGCTCTGACCCTATTTTAAAACCTTAGGTTTTGGGGGGTTTCTTTGAAAGGTAGTACTGGGGTTCCATTTTGGAACCCTAGGCTTTCAGACTCACTGAGAGTCTGTAGTTGAAACTGCAATCCTGTTTGCTTGTGACTATGAGACTTTCAGTGTTAAACTCTTTTTCTATAGTAAACGACTCTTTTGTTTGACCTATGTCCTTTATATATAAGAAAAGCCTCTCTTTTACAAGGTTTTACCAACCAAAAGATCGATTTTTTGAAATCCCTTTAGTCAAGCTAATGATTCCCTACTAATTTCTTTCCACTGAACCTCCTTATTATGTTTTCCTCAAATACATGATCTTTTGTGATTTTGTACCAATGTTTGAATTATACCTATATGACATTTTCCTTAATTACTTAGGATTCTTTGTGATTATGATCGGATCGGATACTTCCCTTAGTTACACACTATGTCATTTCTTTGCCCTAATTAGCCTTAATGAACTGATTTCTTTTCCTTGTTCTGCCTTGACTAACCGTTTGAACTAGACTCCTTAATCTAAGGATTCCAGTTGTCTTAATTGACACAAATGGATTTTATTTCCATGTTTGTGCGGTCATTGCCTATGTACTTGTTATTTTGAAAAGCTATATAAGGACACGTCTTCCCTCTTTACATACACTGAAAAAAAGACACAAACAAAAACTCTTTTAATTACTTACTTGCAATACTATTTTCAATACTTTGCTTTGCTTGAGATCTTTTGGAACTACAACTTGGCTCTTTCAAGGCTACCACTGTTTACTTATTTTCTTTGAAACTGGTGTGTCTTTTGTTTATACCTTCTGCCTCATCTTTATGTGTTTACTTTACAGTTCTAGCACTCTTATTTTCTTTACTACTCATGTTCAAAGATCTATGCTAATTTCCTCGTATCTGTTTCTATTGTGAATCCCATCCCTATTCCCTTATATATGTTTGATTTAAGGTCTTGGCCTGATAGTATCCGAATTAGTGCCCAGGCCATGACCTGATCCATAATAAATCCTAACTCTCAATGCTTGACTAGCAGGCCAGTCAGGGGTGTGCTTGTATCCCAATTGCTGGGCATGACCACTAGCTTGCCCTATTTCTCCCTGATTCACTTCCCCTTTTGTGCAGTCACACCTATTCCTAGAACCTCAAGTCCTGCCCTCTCTTTTAAGCCTTGCTTTGGGAGCTTGAATTCCCTCTGAACTTGGACATCTGAGAGCTGGCATTTTTCGAGACTGCACTATGTTCTTAACTCTGAAATGTTTTTGGGGTGTAAGAAATGCCCGGAGTCCCGTTAAGACTCTTGAGAACTTTGACACACTCCAGATATGTGAAGGTCTTTCGGAAATTTGATCCTGGAAGTTGGTTTATCTTATACTGTTGGACTTTGAGTCGGAATAAGGCTGTTTGGATGTAGTTGGAGCTTCTGATGTAATTTTTACTTTTCTTTCTTTCTGATTAATTCGGTCTGTAATAACCTTTTTAATAACTATTGGGGTGGATAGTGGAAAGGGATGGGGAATGAATTCATGTGAAGCGGTAGAAAACATGCCTATAGGGTCTTTCATAATTCTGCATTTTCTGCACGTAGAAAACATGACGATAGGGTCTTTAATAATTCTGCATTTTGCACTCAGAAAACCTGCCCGTAGGACCTTTATGATTCTGCATTTCTGCATTTAGAAAACTTGCCTATAGTTGATTTCTATATTTCAGCATTTTAGAGTTGATGCTTATAAGGTATGCATTTCTGCATCTTAGAGATTATGCCTATAGGTTCTGCATATAGGAATCATGATCTTATGGCTTTTCTGTGCTTCTGTATATACAAGCCATAAGGCAAATAATCGTAGGCTTAATAATAACTAATTAATTCTAGATGCCATGCCTATAGCACTCTCGCATTTATATAATTGTTTTAAAACCAATGACACTTAGAGATCATGCCAATATGAGCATATTAATCGAATCATTATTGAGTCTAATATCAGTTTAAAAATATGGAGATTCCTTCTCTATAATCAGATTCCTTCTCTAAAATCAATACGCTCTATTAAATGCCATGCTTATAGGCCTCACCTAGGCAAACCGTTAGATAATTAATCAGCTGTGCCAGTCTTTGGAAACTACATCCAGACAAGGCTAATTCGGACTTCTCATATGAGAAATATGTGATGAATCAGCCTTTTCACGCCTTAATTTAATTTAGACCAAACCAGTTCTTGTAAGACATGCTAACTGATTTGTTGCTCTTTATGAGGAGGCTTTATCTGAGCCCAAATTGATATTTTTTTCCCTCTTAAGTGCTACTTGTTATTACTTGTCGCTTAGATTTTTGTCCTTTTGAAAACTCTGAAAATCCCCAATTCCTTTCCCTTTAGGATTAGTAATATCAATGCCTCCGAGACGGGTAGGATCAAGACGGAAAACAACATGCAATAAGCAATGATACCATTTTCGCGTTTAACACCTTACGTGTGGGAACGGTAGATATGGAGATGATGACCGATGTGCTAATGTCTCATGTAGACCCTCTTCCGAGGAGTGATTACTGAATACTGCATTGACGTGATCCATATTAATCTATACCTAGGACTCCCATCCCCTTTACTTCTTTTTATCCACCTTCTTTAAAATTGCTTGAATCTTTCATAAATCCCTGCCTTCTTTTCTTATTCTCAAAGTTTCAACTTATTTGCAATATTATATGCAAGTCCCCCCTATTTGAGACCTTAATTTCTTATTTGATTACATGAAGTCATAATTATAACATGGTCGGCAACCATACTAGTGGATCTTGAGGGGTGCCTAACACCTTCCCCTCGAGATAATTTCTAGCCCTTACCCAAACTCTGGTTTCTTCAATTCGAATCCTTCCTAGTGTCCTAATGCACTTAATCATTAGGTGGCGACTCTCCAAATCTGAAACCCAATTCATAAAAGGGAATGAGTTGTCCTCCCAAATGTCACAAGCCCGATTTCGACACATATATACACATGAAAGTAGAAAAAAAGGGGGCGCGTCAGTGTCTATTAGAACTGGAATGGAGATAAAGTTACATTTTTGGTTTTGTATGTAGATGATATTTTTATCATAGGTAGTAATGTGAGCATGTTGAGATCAGTAAAGGAATGGTTGTCCTCACATTTCGATATGAAAGACTTTGGACATGCAAGATATCCTTGGGATCAAGTTTATGCGACATCGCAAGCGAAGGATTTTAAGCTTGTCCCAAGCACTTTATATTGATATTATTGTCACCAGGTTTAGCAAGCAAGATTCCAAGAAAGGGTTTCTCCCTCTTACATATAGAATCTCTCTGTCAAAAGATCAGTCCCAGAAAATGACCGATGAGATAGAAAAGATGAAGGCGGTCCCTTATGCTTCTGCTGTAGGGAGTCTTATGTATGCTATGCTATGTACTAGACTTGACATCTGCTTTGCTGTTGGAATGGTTAGTAGATTTCAGTCTAACCCTGGTTGTGAAAACTGGATTACTGTTAAGCATATAATCAAGTACTTGAAGTGGACTAGGGATTATATGTTGGTATATCACTTAGGTTATCTTACACTCATTGGCTATACTGATACATTTAGTCAGATAGACTCTAGAAAATCTACCTCTGGATATGTTTTTACCTTAGGAGGTGGAGCCATAATTGGATAAGCATCAATCAATAATGTGTTGCTGATTCCACAATCTGAGGCAGCTAAAAAGACTGTTTGGCTCAGGAACTTTCTGAAAGAGCATAATGTAGTTCCTTCGGTTCAAACACCAATTGTACATTATTGTTACAATAGTGGTGCAGTTACATACTCGAAGGAACCAAGAATCCATAAAAGGAGTAAGCATACTGAGCATAAACATCACTTAATTCGGGACATAACTTAGAAATGTGATGCAAGAGTGTTGAAGATAGCCTCACATGACAATTTGGCAGAACCGTTTATAAAGAGCTTGACCTAGAAGATCTTTTACAAGTATGTAGAAGGTACGGTTGTCAGAGTAGTAGACACATGGTTATGAGTATAAGTACGAGATTGGTGGGATATAGTATTAACTATGCGATTTAGACATTGTATTATGTTTATTCTTTATGGAATAATTATTTATTTAATTTATTAAATACAATAAAGTACCATTTTAAATAGATCATCTGTTACATGTGTGTCCTTTTAGTTATGTAGTAGACAACTTAGTGTATGGAATCTTAGCTCATGCACAAAAGATTAAATTGTTGGTTCTCCTAATTAATAAATTATGTTTTCAATTAAAGATATTATTGGACAAAATATCTTGATGATTGTAGCACAAGATTATCGTATAATTTGTCTTGATTATAGGAGTAGTTTTACTCAACTTCTTGTGCTAATATACTCAGGGTATATTGAATGGACACAGTAGAGAAAGATGTTTTTATACTGAATATATAAAATCTTCTCTAATTCATTAAATGAGCTTATACTCCTAATATTGATATAATTATTATGATCAATATAATTTGTTTATTATTTTGATTCATCAAAAGGTACGACTCTATTTAGAGTTAGTGTATTCTAAATAGATTGGACAATAACGAATAACATTTGTGAATAATAAATAGTTGATAGAATCCGTGACTCGATTTTGAGTTTGATGATATCCCTTTATGTAAGCTTATAAGTTTTCTTGTGAAAATCCGACTGGTGGATAATTATATCCATCACATAAAATAGTTTAAGCAAAATATAAATGATTTAATTTGTTAATTGAATTAAATTTTCAGTGATTTAATTTAATTAACTAGTATTTGAAATCCTAACATGGGGAGTTAAAATAAGTGTTAATGAATTTTTGAAATTCATAATAAGGAATTCAATTGCAATTTTTTGGTGGAATAAATTACAATTAATTATAGTAATAATTAATTCATGCTAGTAGTACTATTTCTGTGGTCCGCGCTATACCTATTAAAAACTTGTACATACTTGGGTAAAAAGTAACTTGGGAGAAAAGTTATCCTTTTTTGAGTTAGAGATAGATTCTACTTGCAGAATCTACACATTTTTAGCCCCTATTGTGGCTTAATTTCGAGTCTATTAAAGGAAGACTAATTTCATATAATAACTTATGCTTTAGTTGTATTGTTCTTGTCCACCCAAAAGCAATATCGTCCAACGGTTTTACCAGGCATATAGCAGAAGACGGCAACCCTGGATTCTAGCTGTTTGGAGGATTTGTGTAACTATTTCAAGAGGTTAGTGCTTCTAATACTGTTATTATTGTGTTGTCTAGTTTACATGTATTTGATGCCTAGTTTGTATGCTTGCTTTCGCTGCGCATGTTCTAATAGAAATTACAGTTATAATACACCGTAACAACTATCCTCCATAACCACACATTGTATAATAATAAAAGTTTTTGGAAATAATTTTTCATGTTATATTAAAATATTTGTTCTACAACATTTTGTACTATACCAGCTAAAAGAAGTCTGGATGAACAACGCCATTATTAGGGGTATAAAAAGGAACTGATAAATCGCACTAAATCGATAATCTGAGTCAAACTGAGAAAAATAACCCAACTATGGTTTGGTGTTGAAGAAAAAATCCGACCATAATTGGTTTGATTTTAAATAAAAAAAGTCATACCGAAACAAAACAGCCCAATATTACATGTATATAAGTTTTTAATATATTTAATACATAAAAATAAATATTGTAGTATAGTTTATAAATATTTCATAAACTCTTTTTTAATTGTTTTATCTTTTAACGAATTACTTCAAGCTTGGACTTATTGTCACGACCCCAACCAGACTCGGTCATGATACCATCTCTCGTGAAGACAAGGCTAGCCGACACCATTCCAAAATTCGTTTTAACAATTTTAATAAGTCATTTTAAGCCTTTTTAATTAGTCAAATATTTCATAAGGTAAGTTTAAATGAGCGATGCAGAAATAGGTACAGGCCGACATCGAGGTGTCACAAGTCACGAGCACCTACTAAGTTATAAAATACAACAAAATTTTGGAAATATACTAAGTACAATCTAATGACGTAAAAGGGAGAAAAGCAATGCTGCGGACATCGGGCAGCTACCTCGCTAAACTTTAATGACTTTGCCTCTGCTCAACCAATACTCGCTATCGGGTATAGAAATACCTGAATCTGCACATAAGGCAGGAAGTAAAGTGACTACTTCAACTTAGTGAGTAATAATCATAAATAAAGACTAAGCGGTAAGAAATCACGAATAGTACACCAACATGCTGTAGAGAAGCAGCGCAAAACCAGTACGAAAAAAATAATGAAGTTGTGAAATCTCTCAAAGAATCTTAACTCAGTTTAAACCTCTTTAAAAATACTTATTAACAGTTACACAATGAAATACAATCAACTTGAATAGATAAGCACAAAAAATCTGCCCCTCGGGCACAAGTACCAACAGAAACAGCCCCTCGAGCAACAACATGGAACAACACCAGCCCCTCAGGCTATATCTTACATCACAATGGATACCCGTGCTCACTAGGGGTGTGCAGACTCCTGGAGGGGCACCTTACGACCCAAGCACAATATCAAGCCATCTCGTGGAATCATCTCTAGGCTCTCTGCCTCATATCAACAAGCCACCTTGTGGCGTTCACATCTCAGGCCCTCGCCCTCATAATCAAAATCAGTCTATCTCCGTTGCGGCCTGCTGTCCGACCCAAAACGAATCCTCACAACACAGACCCTCGGCCTTACTCAATAAAAAATTACATACGCCCCTCGGGCAATAGTAAAACATGATGCTTAGCCCAAAATATCATTTAGAATATCATTACAAGCGTTAAAGTTGAGTAAATATGGCTGAGTTTTAAAAACAATAGAACATAGCATGACTGAGTACAAGTTTAAAGTCAAAATAGTGAGGAAATATCAATAAAAATCCCCAAAGGATTCAATAGCGGCACAAGGCCCAAATATGGCATTCAACCCAAAATATGATGTTAGAAAATAGTTTTCAATAAAATGCTGATACTTTATATGTCAATACCACACAAGAAACGGGGGGGGGGGGGGGGTGATTTGTGTGGTGACCAATTTTTCGTTTAAATTGATTATAGAAGGACCTGGTTCTTCTATGTGTTCAAACTACTACTGTTGCATGATATTAAATGTAGAAAATAAAGAACGCAAAGATTTTTATGTGGAAAACACCTGGCTCAAAAGGTGGAAAAACAACGACCTACTACACAGTAGGATTTTCCTATACTTTCACTAATATCACCGAGCCAAAATTTGAATTTACAAAAACTCTTTTGTAAACCTAGGATGAACTCTAATCCCGTTATGGCACACAAGCTCAACTGCTGCGATGACTTCAAGTTAACTCTAACTTGAAAACTCTAAGTACCTAATACAAATGCTTCTAAATAAGCTGAAAGGTACAATATGAAACACCTACTACAATTGAACTACAATTACAGAAAGATACATAAAATTCTTTATGGAGCTAGTTCTTCAATATGGTTCATGTAGCTTTAGGTTTGCACACTTGAATCACACACGAATTGCTTGCAAAAATCCTTGCTATTTTTCTCTCAATTCATGTTTAACTTCTGAATTTTTGTGCAACACTTTAATTGTGAGAACATCCTGCAATTTATTGAGTTAGTAGATGAAGAAATAACTAGAGTTCTGATGCAACTCTTCCTTGGTGGAAGAGTTCTAGTTGATTTCAACTTCTAACTCCTTCCCTATTTTGAATAGTGTTCTCTTTGATCAAGGAGTCCTTCTCCTTATCAAGTATGCAATCTTTTAGATTAGGAGATATAAAATACACCAAGTTAAGCTTACCTCCTTCACGTGCAACCCACATGCTCGAATCTGCCCGTTTTTGTGCACCTGAGTGATGGACCTGGTTCATCGTGAGTTCCTTTGTCAATCTTCACAACTAACCTTTACTTGGGCCAACAAATTCCCCCTTTTTGATAAGAATAAACTCTATGCTTTTCATAAGCTTAGGCCATGTTTCAACTTAGCTCAACATCTACACAATGTTAGAAACATTTTGCCTTTTTATCACTTATCATCAAGGACCAGGTACATTAGGTTATAAACGTCACTATTCAAAGTGTGAACATCACTTGTTTAAAGCATAATATTTTTCCCCCTTTTGGCATCATCGAAGACTTGCATAAAAAATGTGAGATAACCAGATTTTAATACTTACTCATGGCCACTAGGGCTACTTCAAATGCAATCATAGATTAATTATCATAGATCAAGCTAAGAATTTTAACCATAAAAGAAATATGAACAAACAGTTAGAGCAAACAATAGTGAATTTCATTGATGATTGATAAGATTCTACAATAAAGCATAAGAAGACATAAAAATACTTAAAACATGAGCAGAAGAAACAAAAAGTCCCGAATTAGGTCACTGGTTGATCTACAATAGACTAAGGGGCTTAAGGTTGGGAAGAACTAGATGCTTGGTTTTTGACTTGGAGGAGTTTCAGCACACAATGAAGAATTCCATCATTCTTCTCTTTTTCTATTGCCATCTCATTTCTGAGAGCATCTCTCTTAGTCTCCATCTCAACCAACCTTTTCTCAGCCTTTCAATCTCAGCATCCTTAGCCCCACTTTCTTGCACCAAGGTTCTGACCTTGCTATTCACTGGTATATTTTTGGATGAACTAGGTTATTTAGGAGTGACATTGACTTTATAATCTCAAGCAAGAAAAGTACTAAGGCAAAAATAATCCATGCTTGTACTAATCTCCCACTTTTTCATAGGTACATTGAAATGTGCCAGTGTAGTTGTGAGAATGAAGCCATTTGGAATGATATGAGTTTTGGTGCCATTAATAACTCTATCATGAAGTTGGATTATAGCTTTCAGTCACTTACTTCTACAGGTCTGCAGGGTTTCCTCTATAGATGAACCGGTTCATCTCCCCAGACAACCATTGCACATGCGGCTGTCACACCTCCTTTTTTACACACCACCTCGAAGGGTAGTATATAAGGTAATTTTTCTAATTTAAATGACATTATTCGAAATAGAATTATTTTTTTTTTGTTCAGAGTCGCCACTTGGGATGGGTTGTTTTGTGGTGTCCCAAGTCACTGGTTTATTCTAAATTCCAAATCAAGGAAAATTTTGACTTTCCTTATGAAGTCTGCAAACCAGAAATTCTGAATAAGGAATTCTGTTAGCCCGGGGGAAGGTGTTAGGCACCCCCAAATTCCGTGGTTCTAGCACGGTTGCTTAAACTATCATAATTTGTCTATTATCTAATTGTAATAAATTTTTTAACCTATGGTATATTTTAAACTTATTAACCGCTTTTAATTATTTTGAAGAAGATTTCAACATTATCTAAAATGCGTCTTTGGACCATGCCCCATGAAATGCATCCACAGTTCGCGACACATTTTATTTCACGTTGTGATATTTGGATTTGGGTCACATGAAATGCGCACCCGAGTTTAGGAAGGAAAAATATTAAAATAACGCACCTAAAGTAATTACGCGTTTGTAACTTTGCGAGGGTCATGAAAATTTACTAAATGGCACACCTCAATTTCTATGTATTTTAATTAATTAAATGAGGGCCATGCATTTAGAGACTTTATTGGACACGACACGCCTCGATTCGAATTTTAAAGGAAAATTCAAGATAAGCTTTTGAGGTCCATAGACTATTTATCTCATATGGCATACCCCATCTAAATAAATAAATTATCCTTTTTAGGACCCTAACTAAAAGTTGTTGATTGTAGGGCTGCTATTTATAAAGGATTCCTGGGAATTGTAAAAGGATTAAACACTCCCAAAAGCGAATTGGGCCAACTCTATTTTTAATTGAAAGCTGGCTCGAGGAGAAAAAATAAAGGCCCGGGCATGATGAATGTATACCAAGTTCAACTCGTGAAAGGACTTCAGATTTGGGCTTGGGATTAGGCCAAGTATATCATGAGATCAGACTTGGCTCCAAATTTGGATGGGGCCCAACCAAATTCGAGCAGAGAAAATAGGCTCTGATGGCCATAACAAAGTCGCAAAAGAGATACCGACTATCAGCATTATGGATAAATAAGCCATTAATGAAAACACCAATCAATTGAATTTTCTAAGCTATTATTGCAATTCTAGGACACCAGCAGTTTACACGATAATCTACATATCGGTATGATTTCCAAGTTCAGCATACATGCATTAACATATGTTCATCTCTATTCCATTTATCTTTAAATACTTATTCTAAATGACTTCAAATCAACAGTTGACTTCAAAATAGAATATCCAGCTACTTCTCATGACATCTTGACTCTAAAGTAACTCAAACTTGAACATTATTCATACACTAACATGAAATTAAGGCCACAACATTATACTTACTAACACAACATAATTCTTGCTAACATACTCAAACATAGAATCTAGTTGATGATCCAATTTCATCAAGTTCCCATCCTTAACAGTTCAGATTTAAAAACCATAACAAGAACTCTAAGTTCAACACTTAGCTATGAATACTTTGTTAAAAATAACCTCATATCAAGTACAAACCCAACTTTGTCATCACAATGAACATACAATACACAAAATAGGTTTAGAATCGTGTAATCCGAGAAAAATGAAACTAGACCAAAGACTCAAAATATTGAAGCCATGCTTTGCATTCCAAGTTTTATTTCATACTTCAAATCACATCTTCACATGATGTGGGATTCAGGAAAGTATACCTGGAATGCCAACCAAAATAGAAAAAAATGAAGGATCAACCTTGAACAGTAGCAGCCAGCCCAGAATCGACCAGTCAAAAGTGAAACCAGCTAAAAAAAATTAATGGAACACTAAACCCACACCCAAGCTTGAACCAAAACTTTTCAAAACACAAATTCAATCCATTTCAACCCCAGGATGAGAAACTATGATTTTTAGAACTTTTGTTCGCCAAATGAAATCAGAAGACTCAACAATGAGTTGAAATTTGAGCAATTTACTAAATAAAAAATGTGAGAAAATCGGAAATCTCAAGAAATCCCAGGTGTTTAAGTTTTCTCTGAATTTTTACCTCTAAAAATCTTATTTTAGTGTCAAGTTAAGGCGCCTCTATAGGCAAGCTACTAGGGCAGCTATAAGAATCAGATTTTCCTTTCAATCCCTTTTTAATTATTATTTTTTGCTAGTTAATCTCTGAGTTTTTAACTTGTTTGCCAAGTCAGCTCTTTTTGACCTTCCAGGAAGTTTCCTATATTAGTTACTGATAGATTCCCTAAGCCAATTACCTAGACTACCCCTTTAAGTTGACCCAACTAGATTAGTATCGGTATGTAAATCCAAATTACATCCCCCACTTGGGCTTTTGATTATTTTGGAGCCCAATTCATAATTGAAGGCTCAGAAACCTTGCAATTTTACTATCATAGTCACATGGTACTCGATCAATTTTGGGCTCAAAGCAGAACTTTGCAACACACAAAATCAAAAACAAAAAACTAATACTAACTAAATGAATTCTTAGTCTAAACATGCACACTGATGATTTGAGTGAAATGAAAGGAAAGGAAGCAAACATCAGAAAAAGAAATAAAAGCCATAAAAGGAAAAGGAGGAAGAAGGAACAAAACTAAACATCAACGAAAGAAAGAACAAAATAAAGAAAAGAATAATACCTAAAAATGACTTTGGTACAACAAACAAGGAAAAAGAAACTTTAAATCTTCAAGTCTTTGGCCGCTTTTGATTTTAACTGTGTGTTCTTAACAAGAACACGCGAATAACATCAAAATAAGCCTAAATCTTAAAAAAAACTCACATTAGGGGCTTTTGGGATTTTTGGGTTAAACTTTGATCTAATATTCGAGGAGTTCGAGGGATATTTGAGGGAAAAGGTTTGTTGATTCGACATGAAGGGGTCGTGGGGGTTTCAGGGTGTTAATTTGGTGGTGTTTGGAGCTGGTGCCGCCATCGGAGAAAGTTAGGGTGGCGCTAGGGTTTCTAAAATTTGAAGCGTTCTAGGGAGATTTGAGAGGAGGTGTTTGGAGATTTTGGATGGGGAGGTGGAGAGGAATCAAGGGTGTGATTTTGGTGACAGTTGGTGGCCGGCCGCCGCCGTGGGCAATTTTCGACAGGTGGTGGACGGTGGTTTAAGGCGGCTTTCGTCTCTGAAGTGAGAGGCACGAGAGACGATGGGGGAGGTTAGGCGTTTGGACAATTTTATGTAGCAAACAAGGCAATTCGGAGCCGTTGGATGATGGAAATCCAACGACTGTGATTGATGGCACGAAAACAGGATCGTTTGGATGGTAAGAGGGCGAACGAGATACAAACGTGGGTCTTGGCCGGTTTTTGGACGGGTTTAAGGATAAATATTTGGTCTTCGAGAATTTAACTTTAAATGTCAAAAAATCCAGACTTTTTTTTTTATTTTAAATTCTTTTCTCTTTTTCAATTCAAATTTTTCTTTTCCAAAAATAAAAAATATAAAAATCCTAAAATACTTCTTTAAAACTAAATTAACTTATAAAATACTGATCAATTTTAAAATTATAACTATCACAAATAATTAAAAATCAAATTTAAAGGACAACTACGAAAATTTAGAAATAAAAATTAAAAAGTGCAAAATAAACTATTTTTTGTGATTTTATTCCATTTTTGTAACATTAATTAACTAATTAGTCTAAAAATATAAAATTGGATCCTAAATGCAAATGAAATATATTTTTGTATTTTTATGAATTAAATAAAGTAAAACATGCACACAGTATGCAAACAACCAGGAAAAATTATGCAATAATTCCTACATACCAAATTATTACAAGGAAAAAAATCTAATTTTGGGAATTCTATAGGAGGAATTCATGTGAGACTAAAATCACGTGCTCACAGCTACCCCTCTTTTCTCGGAGACACGAAGGATTTTCGGGCAAAGATAAAATTAGCAATTATGAGGGATTTTTGCCCGTTTGACACTCCATTGAGAAGAACTTTTGAAAAGTGTCTGACCGAACATTGCTTCAAAGATTGCCTACATTTCCTTGGTTATAAAAGAATCAGGTCAGTGTAGTTTTTGAAGGTTTGGTAGCTGGGACTACCGGAAAGCTGTAGTTTCACGGTTGCTGCTGCTTCTACTGCTTGCCGACCTCCTTATTACACCAAAGAGGAAAATCGAAAGCTCAGCTGGTTTATCCTATCAACTACGAGTTACAAGATTATTATCTATAAATATCTTAAAGCTTGATCTTGAATCTTAATTTGTTCTTGCTGTGGACCCTGACATGAATCTTGATGTCCAAAAGTTGTAGGTGCTGGTTTTTTCTTCAGCATTGGATCAAGCCAGGACATGCGAAGCTTGTGATCTTAATCATATCACAAGCAGTTCGCATCTTTGTCCACTTCAACATTTTGAATTCACTTCTATTGATCTTTTTCTTCTTTTCTTTATTCTAGATTAAGATTCCTTCTTTTGGCCACTTCAAATCCTGTGATTCAATTCAATCCTGCTCAGATGCCAAAACAATCAAAGGAACAAAACTTTTCTGCCCCAGTTTTCACTAGAAAAAATTAGTCAGTTATTTGTCAAGGGTCTGAACTTATTCTTCTTTTTTTTCAAAAGCAATAAAATAAGGACTGCGTCTATTTAGAAGAGAAAACATTAGGGAATGGATCCCTATATCTAAAATATAAACTAAGGGATTGGAGCCCTAATGTTGGTAAAAATGTGACTAGGGAATGAAGGCCCTATGTCTAAAAACTCAACTCAGGGACAGGAGCCCTAATGTTAGTAAAAAGGAGACTAGGGAATGGAGGCCCCATGTCTAAAAACTCAACTCGGGTATTTGATCCCTAATGTTGGTAAAAAGGCGACTAGGGAATGAAGGCTCTATGTCTACAAACTCAACTCAGGGATTGGAGCCCAAATGTAGGTAAAAAGGTGACTAGGGAATGGAGGCCCTATGTTTGAAAATTAAACTCAAGGATTGTAGCACTAGTGTTGGTAAAAAGGAAACTAGGGAATGGATGCCCTATGTCTAAAAACACAACTAAGGGATTGGAGTCCTAATGTTGGTAAAAAGGAAACTAGGGAAATGAGGACCCATGTCTAAAATCATAACTCAGAGATTGGAGCCCTAATGTTAGTAAAAGGCGACTAGGGAATGGAGGACCTATATCTAAAAACTCACCTCAGGAATTAGACCCCAAATATTGGTAAAAAGGAGACTAGGGAATGAATGCCCTATGTCTAAAAACTCAACTCAGGGATTGGAGCCCTAATGTTGGTAAAAGGCGAATAGGGAATGGAGGCCCTATGTCTTAAAACTCAACTAAAGGATTGGAGCCCTAATGTTGCTAAAAAGGCAACTAGGAAATGGAGGCCCTATGTCTATAATCTCAACTTAGGGATTGGAGCCCTAATATTGGTAAAAGGCGACTAGGGAATGGAGGACCGATGTCTAAAAACTCAAATCAGGGATTGGAAACCTAATGTTGGCATAAGGCGACCACTGAATGGAGGCCCTATGTCTAAAATCTCAACTCAGGGATTTGAGCCCTATTGTTTGTAGAAAAAAAAGCGACTACGAAATGAAGGCCCTATGTCTAAAATCTCAACTCTGGGATTGGAGCCCAAATGTTGGTAAAAGGCGACTTGGGAGTGGAGGCCTTATGTCTAAAAATTCAACTTAGGGAATGGAGCCCTAATGTTGGTAAAACTCGACTAGGGAATGGAGGCCCTATGTCTTAAAACTCAACTCAGGGATTGGAGCACAAATGTTGGTAAAAAGGCGACTAGGGAATGGAGGCCCCATGCCTAAAAACTCAACACAGGAATTGGAGCCCTAATGTTGGTAAGAATGCGACTAGGGAATGGAGGCCCTGTGTCTAAAATCTCAACTCAAGGATTAGAGCCCTAATGTTGGTAAACATGCAACTAGGGAATAGAGGCCCTATGTCTATAATTTCAACTTAGGCATTGGAGCCCTAATGTTGGCAAAAGGGAAATAGGAAATATAGACCATGTTTCTAAAATCTCAACTCAAGTATTCGAGTCCTAATGTTTGTGAAAAGGCGACTAGGGAATGGAGGCCTATGTATAAAAACTCAACCCAAGGATTGGAGCCCTGATTTTTGGAAAAGGCAACTAAGAAATAGAGGCCCTATGTCGAAATATTAACTCATGTATTGGATCCTTAATATTGTTAAAAGGAGACCAGGGAAACGAAGCCCTATGTCTAATAACTCAACTTAGTGATTGGATCCCTAATGTTGGTAAAAGGCGACTAGGGAATGGAGGCTCTATGTCTAAAAACACAAATAAGAGATTGGAGCCCTAATATTGGTAAAAGGCGACTAGGGAATGGAGGCCCTATGTCTAAATACTCAACTCAGGGATTTGAGCCCTAATGTTGGTAAAAAGGTGACTAGGAAATGGAGGCAGCCCTATGTCAAAAATATCAACTTAGGGATTGGAGCTCCAATGTTGGTAAAAAAGCAACTAGGGAATGAATGCCCTGTGTCTAGAATTTCAACTTAGGGATTGGAGCTCTAATGTTTGCAAAAGGCGACTAGGGAATGGAGGCCCGATGTCTAAAATCTCAACTCAGGTATTGGGGCCCTAATGTTGGTAAAAAGGCGACTAGGGAATAGATGCTCTACGTTTAAAAACTCAAATCAAGGTTTGGAGCCCAAATGTTTGTAAAAGGGGACTAGGGAATGGAGGTCGTATGTCTAAATCTCAACTCAGGGATTGGAGCTCTAATATTTGTAAAAGGCGACTAGGGAATGGAGGCCCTATATATAAAATCTCAACTCAGGGATTGGAGCCCAATTGTTGGTTAAAAAAGCGACTACGAAATGAAGGCCCTATGTCTAAAATCTCAACTCTGGGATTGGAGCCCTAATGTTGGTAATGGGCGACTAGGGAATGGATGCCTTATGTCTAAAAATTCAACATAGGGAATGGAGCCCTAATGTTGGTAAAAATGACTAGGGAATGGAGGCTCTATGTCTAAAAACTCAACTCAGGGATTGGAGCCCAAATGTTCGTAAAAATGTGACTAGGGAATGGAGGCCCCATGCCTAAAAACTCAACACAGGAATTGGAGCCCTAATGTTGGTAAGAAGGCGACTAGGGAATGGAGGCCCTGTGTCTAAAATCTCAACACAAGGATTGGAGCCCTAATGTTGGTAAACATGCAACTAGGGAATGGAGGCCCTATGTCTATAATTTCAACTTAGGGATTGGAGCCCTAATGTTGGCAAAAGGGAAATAGGAAATATAGACCATGTTTCTAAAATCTCAACTCAAGTATTCAAGCCCTAATTTTTGTAAAAAGGCGACTAGGGAATGGAGGCCCTATGCCTAAAAACTCAGCTCATGGATTGGAGCCCTAATTTTGGGAAAAGGCAACTGAGGAATGGAGGCCCTATGTCGAAATATTAATGCAGGGACTGGAGCCTTAATATCGGTAAAAGGTTACTAGGGAAAGGAAGCCCTATGTCTAAAAACTCAACTTAGGGATTTGAGCCCTAATGTTGGTAAAAGACAATTAGGGATTGGAGGCCCTATGTCTAAAAACACAAATAAGGGATTTGAGCCCTAATATTGGTAAAAGGCGACTAGGGAATAGGGGCCCTATGTCAAAAAAAGCAACTGACCGATTTGAGCCCTAATGTTGGTAAAGCGACAACTAGGAAAGGGAGGCAGCCCTATCTCTAAAATATCAACTTATGGATTGGAGCCCTAATGTTGGTAAAAAGAAACTAGGGAATGAAGTCCCTATGTCTAGAATTTAAACTTAGGGATTGGAGCTCAAATATTTGTAAAAGGCGACTAGGGAATGGAGGCCCTATGTCTGAAATCTCAACTCAGGGATTGGGGCCCAAATGTTGGTAAAAGGGGACTAGGGAATGGAGGCCCTATGTTTAAAAACTCAAATTAGGGTTTGGAACCCTAATGTTTGTAAAAGGAGACTAGGGAATGGAGGCCTTATGTCTAAATCTCAACTCAGGGATTGGAGCTTTAATATTTGTAAAAGGCGACTAGGGAATAGAGGCCATATATCAAAAAACTCAACACAGGGATTGGAGCCCTAATTTTTGTAAAAGGAAACTGGGAATTAATATCTTATATATAAATCTCAACTCAGGGATTGAATCCCTAATGTTGGTAAAAAAGTGTAAAGGATTGAGGTTGGGAATCCTTAGCTATCAACTTTTGTTTGTATTTTTGTTTTATTTCTCTCTTATTTTTTCATTTTCCTTTATCATTTTATTTTTATTTCAATAAAATGCAGGAAAGGATTTTGGAGGAAAATTTCCCTTTTGGGTTGGTTGTTACTACAAAGTTGTTTCTAGCTTTTGCGCATCTTTTCTTTTGGTTGCGCCTGCTTTAGCGTGGTTGTTTTGGGCTGTGCCTATGTTATTTTTAAAAGAAAGAACAATTGTTTGTTTGAAACAATGGTTGGTGTTTGTAGCCTTGCTTGTTTCAATCCCTTGATCTCAGCCAACTCTTTGGCAAGAACCTTTGCCGCTTGCTTTTTTTTTTTAAGATTGATTTCTCTCTCAGAAACGAGGAACTCATCTTTCCAAAGTTTCTTGTGACGGCTCACCCGTATGAGGCATTGGACTTTTCACTTCATTCTTCCTGTAATGTCTTTTGACTTCGGATTTCCTTTCATTTTTTGTAACATTGATTTCGGAGCATCGCCAAATATGGCCAGTGGGGATCGACTTGATGCACCCACTAAGGCTGGGTACTTTTATTTGGGCTCGTCTTTGGTTAAGCAGAACCCTGTAAAACCAATCTCTCCCCCTTTTCTTTGTATTTATTTCGAAAACATAGTTAGAACGAAAAGGATTCAAGGAGAAGTAAACAGGGGCAAGAAAATGATTTGAGGAGAAGTGTTCCTTTCGGGGAGAATAAAGGACTTATCTGGGGTGCATGCTGACTTCAATAGACATGACATGCTTATTGGACTGGATTCCCGATCCGCACAACTATCCCAACTTCTCATAAAATCATTGTGACCCACGTTTCCAAACTGAGAAACCTTGCCAGGACTCTAATGGTGGTGAGGGGTTTCTTCTTTTCGATCGATGGCACGCTTTGCGGGTTTTCACCAATTGACCTCTCTCATTTCTCTTCTCACCATCGCCTTATAGTGCTCATTAGGAGTTTCACTAACCAGGCTCTCTCATGTTCAATTTTTTTGCTTACCATCGCCTTACGATGCCCGTAGGTTTTCACTAATAAGACTCTCTCATTTTATTTCTCTCATCTTGATCATATCGAATCCAAACAATTGTGTGCTCTGACTTCAAAAACCTTTTGCCGATTGATCGGAATGACTTGAACAAGGATTGGGCAAAAGAATTGGATTGAATTACAACTTTGGAATCGTTCAGGAGGTATTATCGCCGAACCATTATAACATGTGCTCTAGTTTCACTTTTTGGGAAAAACATGATTTTTATTTGGTATGACTGAATGCAGAGAGAGGCTGCCTACGTATCCTTTCAGAACCAGGTCAAACTTAGTTTAGGAGAACATTTTGTTTTTGATTTTCTTTTATTTTTCTGTTTTTCTTTGTTTTCTCTTTTTTCTTTCTTTTGTATTGATGCTTTTTTCTCTTTTTTTATTCTTTATTTTTATTTTTTTTCTCTTCTTTTTTTTTTCAATAACACTTTCAGGTTCCAAAGAGGGTAGTCAAAGAAGAGTAACCAGCTCAAAGGGTTTGCAAAAGGTCGATAGTATTTGGGTAGTGGGAATAAAAGCCTTAGTCATCCCAATTGGATAATGTTGTTGCTGCAGAAAGCCTAAACATAGTACCTTTTCACCGCGTCCGCATTCACAGCTGCTTCGGGATCATTTCCTTTGACATCCCCCAAATATAATGCCCTCTTGATAATATATTTCTAATAATATACATGCCTTTCTAATTAGGAGCGAATTTTCTGTTCGCTTCCTGATGATGGGGAAGAATGCGCCTTAACACGAGTTGTCCCACTTCAAAATTTTTGGGCCGCACTTTCTTGTTGTAGGCACGGGCCATTCTTTGTTAGTACAACTACCCGTGGAAGACCAATAAGGGTCAACTATTCCAAACGGGTCTTGACCCACTCACTGTCTTCAATTTCAGCTTCAACAAATATTCAGAGAGAAGGGGTTTCAACTTCTGTAGGTAGTACGGCTTCAGTGCCATACACCAAGAGGTATGGGGTTGCTCTAACCAATGTGCGCACTGTAATGCAATATCCCAACAATGCAAAAGGCAACTTTTCATGCCACTGCCTGGAGCTTTGAATCATCTTTCTCAAAATCTTTTTGATGTTCTTGTTCACTTCTTGGATGATGCCATTGGCTTTAGGTGAATGAGAAGTAGAGTTTCAATGCGTTATTTTGAATTGCTCGTATATCTCTTCTGTCAAATGACTATTCAACATTGCAACATTATCTGTGATGATAGTTCCAGGATTACCAAAACGGTAGATAAGATTGGAGTGCACGAAATCTACCACAGCTTTCGTGGTGATGGATTTTAGAGTGATGGCTTCAACCCATTTCGTAAAGTAGTTGATAGCGACCAGTATGAATCTATGCCCATATAAGGCTTTCGGCTCGATTGGCCCAATGATGTCTATGCCCCAAGCAACAAATGGCCAACGCACTGACATGGGATGCAATTCTGTGGGCAGCGCATGACACTTCCGAACAAAGCTGAAATAGTCTCTTTTCATTGTTATCGAGTAATAGCCTGCTCGAGGGATTTTCTTTGCCAAAACATATCCATTCACTTGGGTCCGCATACTCCTGCGTGTACTTCATACATGGTTCTTCCAATCTCCTCTGCGTCAACATATCTTAACAAGTTGAGGTCCAGAGTTCTTTTGTACAAGATATCACCACTCAAAAAGAAATCCATTGCATTTTGTCTGATGGTTCTCTTTTGGTCTCCACTAGCTTGTTCAAGGTATTCTTTAGTTTTCAGAAATCTTTTGATGTCATTATACCATGACTGACAATCTGGTTTTGTCTCAAATGTATTACAATAACCATTTCTTCCCAGATTTGGATTTCCAAGGGATCTATGTGAGCATTGCTTGGGAATGGAAGCATTGAGGCCAAAGTAGCAAGTGCATCAGCTAGTTCATTGTTGCTACGAGGGATGTACCTGAACTCTATGGACTTGAATCGCCTGCCAAAGTATTCCACATGCTGCCTGCAGGGTATAAGCTTGACATCTCGAGTCTCCTATTCTCCCTTAGCTTGCCGGATAATCTGATCCGGGTCCGCCATGATTAACATTTCTTCGAATTCCTGGTCAATTGCCATGTTTATACCTATAATGCAGGCTTTATACTTGGTCTTGTTATTTTTGCAGAAAAACCAAAGCCAGGCTGTAGCTAGGTAATGCTGACCAGTGGGTGAGATTAAAAGTTCCCCGATTCCTACACCTAGTGTGTTTACCGCTCCATCAAAGGACATTTTCCAAGCAGTAGTATCCTCAGATATTTTTTCGACCGTATTAACTTCTTCCTCCAAGAAGTAAGTATTCAAAGGTTGGTGTTCATCACCGACTGGGTTTTCAGCCAAATGATCTGCTAATGCCTGGGCTTTCATTGTCATGCGAGTG
Organism: Nicotiana benthamiana; assembly: GCA_034376525.1. Taxonomy (NCBI): domain Eukaryota; kingdom Viridiplantae; phylum Streptophyta; class Magnoliopsida; order Solanales; family Solanaceae; genus Nicotiana; species Nicotiana benthamiana. Next base: position 48,677,190 of record CM067326.1, read on the forward strand.
ACAGCCACATCTTTCTTCAGCAATTTAAATATAGGTTCACACGTGGATGTCATCTGAGCAATGAACCGACTGATATAGTTCAATCTCCCTAATAAGGTCATCATATCTTTCTTGGTTCTCGAAGGAGGCAAATCCCGAATAGACTTTATTTTTATTGCATCTAATTCAATACCCGTTCGGCTGACTATAAAGCCCAAATGTTTGCTCGATGGGACCCCAAATGCATATTTGGCTGGGTTCAGCTTCAAATCATATTTATGCAACCTCTCCAAGAATTTCCTCAAGTACCGAATGTGCTCGTCTTGGGTTATGATTTGATGATCACGTCATCCACATACACCTCTATCTCTTGGTGCATCATACCATGCATAATGGCAATCATGGCCCTCATGTAAGTTGCTCTGGAATTATTCAAACTAAACGGCATGACCCTGTAACATTATGTACCCCAGGGTTTGGCAAAAGCTGTCTTTTCTGCATCTTCTTCATCCATCAACACCTGGTGATATCCTCCGTAACAATCCACGAAGGACTGTATCTCATGTTTGGCCCAGTTATAAACAAGGTTGTGGATGTTTTGCAAATGTAAGTTATCTTTGGAACTTACTTTATTTAGATCTCTGTAACCCAACACACCCAGGTCTTCCCGTCTTTCTTCTGCATTGGAACTACATTGGCTACCCATGAGGTGTACCAAACCACTCGGATAACCCCTGTTTTTAATTGTTTCGTGCTTCTTCTTTGATTTTGTCACTAATATCGGTTTTAAACATTCTTTTCTTTTGCTGGATAGGGGTTAATCGGGGTAAGTTGGAAACTTATGAACCACCAAATCAACACTTAGTCCGGGCATGTCATCATATGACCAACCAAACACATCTTTGAACTCAAACAAGAGTTGGATTAATGCATCCCAGGTTTATTCGTCTGTCTGAATGGTATCTTTGTTTCCCTGATTTCTTTAGAATTATCCAAATTAATCGGTTTAGTGTCATCTAAGTTTGACTTAGGCTTATTCTCAAATGGTTCCATTTCTTGATTTATTTCCCTAAAATCCTCTTCTTTATCATATTTTGGTTCTTGGTTCATTATTTCACAATTAGACAACGTGTTTGGATCTGGGCATGAAGTACGCAAGCATGTCATGTTATTTAAAGTTGCATTATTAGAACTGAAAGAAGAGAAAAAATAACAAAGTTAGAAGGAATAAAGAAAGATGAACGATGAAGTATTGATTTCAATTCATTGAATTTGAAGATAAAGGATTTACATCAGAAATTAAAAACCATAAAACTAAAGAAAACATCCGAGTTACTCTCAGGAATAACTCGTGATGCATAAAAAGTGGCAGGAAAGGTCTACCCGGACTCCCCCTTGATTGGGAATGGCGTAGCCTTCCTATTTTGTGGTTTGGCATTAGGTCCCATGTATAACACCTCAGCGGTGCTTGAGCCTTTCCTCCGTCTGGACCATAAGAGTTTCATACAATATCTTCTTCATTGCCCCATTGATCTCTTCAATTTCTTCAGCAGTAAAGGCCTCATCTTCTTCTTCCTCATTGTATTTGGGCTTGATAAATGTTCTATATAAAGGTGGCACTGGCTGAGCCAAGACCCAACCATCATTCTTTCTACCATCCACCTATTTTATATCAGTTGGCGTGGGTCGGAAGCCTACCCCAAAGAACTTTTCACAAGCAGTTAGGGTGACAAGTTCAGCTATTCCTTGCAATGATTTCCCGAGCCCCTTCCTATGTTTGTAGCCATGCCTGATCATTTATTTGGAAACCATGATTGATGCATTTGAAAGGAAGGGTTGAGGGTAAGGTTTTCCTTCTTCGCACTAGTCTGCAATCGCGATCTCAAAAGCCTAATAGACTGTGTTCACTCCCCTCTCTTGCTTCAATATACATGACTAATGGGTCCCGATGAATCAATTGCTCATCTTCCCCGTGAACCACAATCTCTTGATCCTCATGCTTGAATTTCGCCATCTGGTGGAGAGTAGAAGGCACAACCCCTACTGCATGAATCCACGGCCTCCCCAAAAGAAAGTTGTAGGAAGTGTCCATGTCCAAAACCTGGAAGGTTACTTCGAAGTCTACTAGGCCAATGGTCATAATTTGATCAATCTCTCTTAGTGTACTCCCTTTTTATGCCATCAAAGGCATGTAAATAGAAATTGTTGGGTCGGATTCTCTCAGTACCAATTTCCATACGTTGAATAGTTGAGAGTGGGAAAATATCTACCTCGGAACCACAATCCAACATGACCTTTTTCACATTGTACCTTTCGCATTTGACTATTAGGTGAAGGGCTTTGTTTTGTGTGGCCCCTTCTAGGGGCAAATCATTCTTATGGGAGGAGATTTTGTTGAATGCAAAAAATCTTTCTACCATTCTCTCCAACTGTTCTTAGTAGTTTCAATGGGTGTATATGATTCTCTAGTCGTCCTGATCAATAACTTTTCATGTTCAATGGAGTTCATTAACAGAGATAACAGAGAGACTTGAGCAGAAGATTTTCAAAGCTGGTCGATTATCTTATAATCTGCCATTTTCATTTTTTGAAAGAATGCCTCTGCTTCTTTGGCACTCACCGACTTCTTAAGCGGGAAATGCTTTCTCATGGCATTGTTCACCTCTTTCAAATTGAAGTACTTCTCACCCGGGTTATTTTCTTGAACTTCTCCTAAGATTTCTTTGCCTTTGTAAGTGACTACTGATTTGTTGTAGTTAAGGGCATAGCGGTAGGATCTGTCATGGGTTTTTGTTCCGCGTGGCCAATAACCATGGGCTCACTCAGCCTTGGTGGAACTATTGGCCCTTGTATCGCATAAGTCCCCTTTGGCACTTACATTTGGGTTGTTTTGTTTAGCTCGAACCTCCTAGGAGGAGTCAATGACATTTGTTTTTCTTGGCAGCCTCGAGGGACATACATAACAACATCTTTGGGAGGAGCTACCCTAGTTTCAACTTCAATTTTCTTATCTAACATCTGAGGGGTGGTTTTGTTCTTTTCTCCCCCTTGTCTTGCTTCGAGACAACTTTTGGTTTCTTTTCTATATCACTTATGGCAATGATAGCATTCAAAGCTGGGTCAAACTCCTTATCCTCATAAATTATTCTGATAACCGGCCCATTGTTGTGAGTCGGTAGTGGGTTGTTGGTTACATTGGGAATATCTTCTTCCCTTAGCACTATTTTCCTTTGTTATACTAGGTTCTCTATGGCCCTCTTTAGAGTCCAACAATCATCCGTGTCATGCCCTTCTGCCCTAGAGTGGTAGGTGCATCAGGCACCAGCTCTGTAACCGGGTGATACTGGTTTCTTCCTGGTTTAGGGGACAGGCTATAACAAACCCATTTGAACTAGTTTGGGTAACATGCTGGAATAGGATTCACCGATGGATGTGAAATTTGGCCTATTGGGTGGTTCATGGGCGTGGAAATTGTTTTGTGGGGGTTAGGGGATTGTAGTGAGCTTCATAAAGATGTTGGTTTCTGGGGAATGGAGCTTGGTTTCGATTGACCTATTATTGTGGCCTGACATAAGGTTGAGCATTCCTTACCGTGTATAGCTGAGGAACATAGGTCACATCTTGGTGGGGGGTAATAGTGTTGTGGGGTTCTTTCAGAAAAAAGGGATCTGAGAGTACGGTGTTTCCTTTCACTCGAAGCTACCATTGATGTTTCTTCGTTTTTCTTTCGATTTTCTACTCCCCCAGACCCACCCTGGATGGCTTGGGAGGTAGCACTTATAGCAAATTGTCTTAACATTGTCCATGTCTTTAACCTATTTTTAACCATTTTGCCAGTTTTGATGGCTTCAGTGAATGGCTTACCTACTGCAGACATCATGTTTTGGAAGTAATCAGCCTCTTCGGCCTGGAGGAAAATCGTGACCATTTCAATCTCATCCATTGGAGGCATTACCGTGGAGGCCTGCTCACGCCATTTTGCAGCGTACTCTTGGAAGCTTTTCGAGGCCTTCTTCTTTAGATTTGTCAACGAGTTCCTATCAGGGACAATATCAATGTTGTACTGAAACTGCCTGACGAAATCTCAAGCAAGGTCATCCCAGATGTGCCAGTGGGATATATCTTAGTCCATTTACTATTCAGACGCGATGCCAACCAAACTTTCTATAAAAGTAGGCCATGAGGAGTTCTTCCTTTCCAACTGCTCCTCATAGCTGGTTGCAATATCTTTTAAGGTAGGCAATAGGATCTCTGTGCCCATCATATTTCTCAAATTTTAACGTTTTATATCCCAATGGTAGACGCACATGAGGGAATATATATAAGTCGACATAAGATACACTTTTCTGTCAACTCAGGCCTTGTATGCTTTTATGGCTTTACTCCATACTCCTCATCTTTCTCGCAATCTCTTCTTGCTCAAGAGTTTTGGTGGTCCTTTCTTTCCCCACGGTGAACTCATACCGGGGTGGTTGAGAGTAAGTATAGGCGGGAAACTGTGTAGGTTCCAATGGGAAAGATGGTGTTTGGAAAGTGAAAGATGATGGGTCAAAGCTAGGTCTGGGCAGTGTAGGTTGTGCCGTAGTCGAGCAAGGTGGAGCGATGAAGATATTTAATTCTCCATCAGACATTAACACCTAGCATTGAGCCTCATAAGGTGTTCCCACAAAATGAGTAGAGATAGCAGGGTATTGTAGCAGTGTATTTGGGTGACTGATTAGGACGTTCAAGGTACCTCTTGCCCTAGGGAAGAGTTCAGGGAATCCTAGAATTGCGCTTGGTGGTTCTCTTCCATTCGTCTTGGTTCCCCACATTGCATTACCCAGAGACATAGATATCTGTTTTCTTCGGCAACTTCCGATTCTGAAGCTCGGATGCCCAAGATTGGACTATCCTCCATGATGGGAATTGTTGGCAGAGTCATTTTTGAAGACATTTCAATGCTTCCTTTCGATCTCGTAAAGTATGGATGCGAAGCCAGATTACCCCAAAACCAACCACCTTACTGTAAAAACCTGGATTGGATGAACAACAATAAAATGGTTAGTTTGAAGCAAATAACACATAGGTAATCGCACGTTTGGAGCATCATGTACCTATACAATGAAATGAGTTTCTACGTGTTTTGCAACGGTTACATGTTTCATACCGGCTTTTACTTATTTTTCCTGAATTTCTCTTCTTTCCACTTCGAAGCTTCCACTCTTTCCTTTTCATCTCTTTTCTTTCTTTCTGTTATTTCCTTATTCTCTTTTGATTTTTCTTCTCTTTTTTATTTTTTCTTTTCTTATTGGAGTTATTCACAAAATCATGGCTGGATCCGATAAGGATTGCCTATGTATTACGGCATCGCGTGAATCAGATCATTACGTAGTTCAAGAAAAAAATGAGACCATTCCACAAATAATGGTGCATCACCTACTCGGCCTGATCTTGCAAGGGCAAGGGGGATCCATTGGATAGGAGGGTATTCAGCAAGTTCTTCCAAATCTCCTCAACATAAGGGCAACGATTGATAGTTGAAACAACTTTTTCAAGTCCCGACGGACTAGTTTCTTTGTTCAGACCATTTCAGCTAAAGAAAATGGCATTCCTGACTAAAGAAAAGTCAAAACAAAAGGTAGGCGGTCAGACCTAGGGCATGTAGCATTGAAAAACCTTCGCCCTTAGCGAAGGGCTTTCTGAATGCGAAAAATAAAGAAATAAGTTTTTTAGAATTTTCGATTTTCGTTAATACAAACTCCTAAACTTCTATTACAAAATATTTTGAACTACTCATTTTTTGAAATATAAAATTACGTACATACTCGATAAATGAAAAATCGAGAATACATTGAGGCTTCATTTGCTGGTGCCCATAGGATATCATTCGGCCTCGCCACGGGCCTAAGTGCGAGATCCCTTTGAAGCCGCTAAAAATCACTCAGTATATGGCAGACAAATGTTATCACTGCATCGAAGAAAGTGGTTCTAGTCATGTTCTCTCATGTTTGGCATTTTGTGACAATGTAGTTGGCAATGGCTCTAACCCTCTCTCAGATTCTACGTTTTTCCTGAAGTAGACGCTCCATTCACTGATTCTTGGCTTCCAAAACCTGAGTGTCTGTTGATAGTTTTGATTTTGCAGTTGTTGTATTTCTTCCTCTATCTGAGCCATCAGAGCATAGAAAAGTTCCAGGTCAACTTTAAAGTCTTTGGCTTGCTTAGCCGCCTCGTTCTCAAGGGAAGTTAACTTTATTCTCGGATTGGTGATTGTCCCTTCATATTTTCTTTTCGTTTGTTGTAAAAACTGTGTCCTCCCTTTTACATCTTAGTCAATTGGGCCTAGACTTCAGACTGATTATAATCCCTTCATCCGCTCGGCTTCTTTCTGGTTTTCTAGCCGCTATTCTCAGTTTTTTGGATTTGAGCTTTGAGAGCTTCGTTTTCCCGAGTTAGCTTTTTCTTTTCCCCTTCATTTGCGGTAGCTTGGATACTCCTGGTAATTTGAGGTTCTTGATCTGTACTTTTAATTTACCTATTTTGGCCTTGTAGCTTTCTTTTTTAGCCAACCAGCCCCACTGCTCTTCCGAGTCGTTCATGAATTGTAGAACGTGAGCACTCTTAGCAGGTCTCTCAGGAATCTGGAACCTTTTACCGAACCAAAAAATGTAATTGGGGTCTACCTCACCTCTAGCTATATCCCGCACCATTGTCTTAGGTTCAAGAATTCTGCATTCGTTCCATACCTGGCGAATTCTTCCTTCTGGAAATACAGCTTTTGGGCCCAATTCGACGACATGTCTAATCAAATCTTTGTCATGGGAATAGTTTGAAATCTGCCCAGCTAGAGCAAAACCCTGTAAGGAGAATACTACTAGATGCTCCAGATACCCATTAGGAGAGGATAACACACTTTGACTAACATGTATACTTCTTCAGTTGAAGGAAGACATCTAAACGCCCACTAAATTTTATCGGCATTCAAAGAGCTCAAGGGTGCAAACCAAGCCTCAGTAACCTCGGGGAATTCAACACCCACTACTCGGCTTTCAAATTCTTCAATGCAACTCAAACCAGTCATACCGTAATTCATATACCCAACCCGGTGGCAGATATACTCATGTATCCGCAATTGTAGTAACAAATTGCAACCCTGGAAGAATTTTCTCCCTTCTCGATAGATAATTAAGGCTCCGTATATTTCGCATAAGATCAGGGGAACCAAAGTGCCATTATCTTTCTTGATTGCGACATCAACTATTCCCACGAGGCCTATTTCTATATTACCATCTTCTCGTGGACAGATTACAACACCTAAGAATGCTACTATGAAAAACAAACCCCGCCTTGCCTTCCATTTATCATTATTTCTGGCATGGGTCAAACCAGTATTCGGTGCTTCAGAACCTTGAGGGTTACCGTAGCATTGGTATAAGAATTGGAAAGTGGAATAACCTTCAGATAAATTTCCATCCTGAATATCCCGACTAATACTCAAAAGATACAGAAATTTGTGGGCAGATATCGGTCTCGGCGACACTGGGTACCGAATTCTAAGGTTTCCGTTAAGGCCAGCATAACTCGCAATTTCCTCTAGTGTGGGTGTGAGCTTAAAGTCACAAAAATGGAACACATTGCGAGTTGGATCCCAAAAAGGTATCAAGGCTTCAATCATGTCCAACCTTGGCTTGATGTTCAAAAGTCCGATGAGACCACCCAGACCCTTTACCACAGTTTCTCTACTGCCTTTTTTCCAAATCATTCCACCACATGTGGAGTTGTAAAGGGATCTCTTTGAGAGCTGCAAATGGTTCATTTTTATTTGTGCTCATTCTGCACATTTATTAAGGTGATTTACAAACTCATTTTTACTCTAAACAAAAGGGGAACACCATTTTTTTTCCAAAATTCTATTTCAAAATAAAATAAACTTTTGCAAATACGACCTTTCAGCACTTCGGGGAAGATGATTTTAAGGCTGTTCTTGCTAACTAGCTATAATTTGAAAAAGGGGACCCAATAGTGCCTGTTCTCGCAAAACGACCTTCCGGCGCCCTTTTGGGGACATTCAGCTTATATTAAACAACAATGGCATCACCCTACTTATTTGCAATAAAAATTTTAGCCTTTTGGGCTATTTTTGCAAAAGGGAAGTTGGACCTGATGGGGGTTGCTTACGTATTCCACATCCGGTGAGAATCAAACTGGCGTAGTTCGAGCAAATTTAACAACTATTTTTTGATAACAAGATTTTTTTCCTTTTCTTTTTCTTTTTTTCTTTTCAAAAATTCGGCAGAGTTTTAGTGACTCTTGGACATTGGTTTTAAAAAACGGTTGATTATTTCTCTTAATAGTCACACTGCTATTTTCTACACCCAACTTTCTTCTATTATTCAGAAGCAATTCAGTATGCAAATCCGAAGCAATTAAATGCATAAGTAGCAAGTAGGATGCATCAGGATGGTCTTTTCATTTTAGGTACACCTATCCTAGACAGACTCAACCCTTGTGTTGGGTATCCAAATTCAAATGCATGTGATGAAAACAAACGTTCCTACTAGGGATCCAGCATGAGGTTTTGTTATACTATATTTAAAACCTAGGTTTATTATTATAGACCTAGCTTACCCGAGCGGACAGCTCGAGCCGGGAGGGGAGAGGGCAGCGTACCGAGAATACAGAAGCTTCACCGGCTTTGCAACTTGTCCGAACCTTGTTCTAAATTTTGGGATAAGACTCTAACAAAAGAGAAGTTACACGAAGTGCACACTTCCCAGATGATTTAGAATACTCGGAGAGAAAAAGGGTTTCAATAAAGTTTATATACAGTTCACACAATATCAAAGCAAAAAAAGCATTTAGCACATTAGGCTCAACATGTAGAAAAATCAGATAATAAATAAAGCCAATCATATCAGCTATTCTATGCTCGAATTTTTGAACGTGAACCGGAGTTCTAGATTTGGAAACCCGAGCAGAGTCGCCAGAGTTGTCACACCTCCATTTTTACACACCACCCCGAATGATAGTATATAAGGGAATTTTTCAAATTTAAGTGACATTATTTGAAATGGGACTATTTATTTATTTTTTGTTCAGAGTCGCCATTTGGGATGACTTGTTTTCTGATGTCACAAGTCACCATTTTATATTAAATCTCAAATCGAGAAAATTTTTGACTTTCCTTTTAAAGTCTGTGAACCAAAAATTCTGAATAAGGAATTTTATTAACCTAGGGAAGGTGTTAGGCACCCCCGAATTTCGTGGTTCTAGCATGGCCGTTTAAACTATAATAATTGGCCTACTATCGTATTTTAATATATGTTTTAACCTATAATATATTTTTTAACTTATTAAATGCCATTAATAAATTTTAAGAAGATTTCAACGTCATCTAAAACTCGTCTTTAGACCACAGCACACGAAGTCCACCCACTGCCCGAGACACATTTTATTTCACATCTTGAGATTTGGATTTGGGTCACATGAAATGCACACCTGAGTTTAGGAATGTAAATTATTAAAATAACGTGCCTAAATGAACTACATGTTTGTAACTTTGCGAGGGCCACAAAAATTTGCTAAATGGCACACCTAAATTTCTAGGGATTTTAATTAACTAAATGATGGTTGTACATTTTGAGATTTTTTTTGACACGGCAGTCCTCGATTCGGATTTTCAAGGAAAATTCAAGCTAAGCTTCTGAGGTTATAGACTACTCGTCTAATATGGCATGCCCCATCTAAATAAACAAATTATCCTTTTTAGAACCATAAATAAAAGCTATTGATTGCAGGACTGTTATTTATAAAGGGTCATTAGGCTTATCAAAGGATTAACCTCTCCCAAAAGCGAATTGGGCCAACACCGCTTTTAATTGAAAGCTGGCTTGAAAAGAAAAAAATGTAGGTCTGGGCATGATGAATGTATACCAAGTCCAACTTGTGAAAGGATTTTGGATTTGGGCTTGGGATGAGCCCAAGTCTATCATGAGATAAGACTTGGCATCAAATCTGGACGGGGCCCAACCAAATTCGAGAAGGAAAATAGGCTCTGAATAGCCATAACATAGTCACAAAAGAGATACTAAATATCAACATTATGGATAAATAAGTCATTGATGAAAACACCAATCAATGCAATTTTCTAAGCTATTGTTGCAATTCCAGGACACCAGCAGTTTGCCCGATAATCTACGCATCAATATGATTTACAAGTTCAGCATAAATGCATCAACGTATGTTAATCTCCATTCCATTTCCCTTTTAAATCCTTATTCTAAATCACTTCAAATCAACAGTTTACTCCAAAACAGAATATTCAGCTACTCCTCATGACATCTTGCCTCTAATGTAACTCAAACTTGAACAATATTCATACACTAACATGAAATTATGGCCACAACAGTATGCTTACTAACACAACATAATTCTAGCTAACATATTCAAACATAGAATCTAGATGATGATCCAATTTCATCAAGTTCCCATCCTTACCAGATCAGATATGAAGACCATAACAAGAATTCTAAGTTCAACACTTAGCTATGAATGCTTTGCTAAAAATAACCTCATATCATGTACAAACCCAACTCAGTTCTCACAATGAACATACAGTACACAAAATAGGTTCAGAATCCTGTAATCTAAGAAAAATGAAACTAATCCAAAGACTCAAAACAATGAAACCATGCTTAGAATTTCGAGTTTTATTTCATACTTCATCTCACAACTTCTCATGATATGGGATTCAGGAAAGTTTACCTGGAAAGCTAAACAAAACAAAAAAATGAAGGATCAGCAGTGAACAGTAGCAGCCAGCCCAGATTCGACCAGTCAAAAGTGAAATCACCTCAAAATTTTTATGGAATAGTAAACCAGCACCCAAGCTTGAACCAAAACTTTTCAAAACAGAACTTCAATCCATTTCAACCCCATGATGAGAAACTATGATTTTCAAAATTTTGTTCACAAAATGAAATCAGAAGACTCAACAATGAGTAAAAATTTGAGCAGTTTACTAAACATAAACTGTGAGAAAATCAGAATTCTCAAGAAATCCCAGCCGTTTTAGTTTTCTCTGAATTTTTACCTCTAAAAATCTTATTTTAGTGTCAAGTTAAGGTGCCTTTATAGGAAAACTACTAGGGCAACTATAAAAGATCAGATTTGCCTTTCAGTTCCTTTTTAATTAATATTTTTTACTATTTAATCCATGAGTTTTTAACTTGTTTGCCAAGTTAGTCCTTTTTCCCCTTCCAAGAAGTTTCCTCAATTAGTTACTGATAGATTCCCTAAGCCAGTTACCTAGACTACCCCTTTAAAACCCTATTAATTACCCTTCAGAATGTGGATCAAGTTGACCCAACTAGATTAGTATCGGTCTGTAAATCCAAATTTTATCCGCCACTTGGGCTTTTGATTCTTTCGGAGCCCAATTCATAATTGAAGAATTAGAAACCTTGAAATTTCACTCATAGAGTCCCAAGGGACTCGATCAATTTCGGGCTTAAATTAGAACTTTAGAACACAAAATCAAAAAGAAAAAACGGATACTAATTAAATGAATTCTAAGACTAAATATGCAAACTGATTATTTGAAGGAAATGAAAGGAAAGGAAGCAAAAAGCAGAAAGACAAATAAAATCCAGAAAAGAGAAAAGATGAAGAAGGAACGGAACTAAACATCAACGAAAGAAAGAACAAAATGAAGAAAAGAATAATACCAAAAAACGACTTTGATCCTGCAGACAAGGAAAAATAAACTTCAGATCTTCAAGTATTTGTCCGCTTTTGATTTTAATCGTGTGTTCTTAACAAGAGCACATGAATAACATCAAAATATGCCTAAATCTTCAAAAAAAAAAACAAAAATCTTACATCAGGGGCTTTGGGGATTTTAGGGTTAAACTTGATCTAATATTCAGGGAGTTCGAGGGGTATTCGAGGGAAAAGGTTTGTGAATTCGACATGAAGGGGTCGTGGGGGCTTCAGGGTGTTTATTTGGGGGTTTTTGGAGGAGGCGCCGCCACCGGAAAAAGTTAGGACGTTGCTAGTGTTTCAAAAATTCGAATCGTGCTAGGGGGATTTGAGAGGATGTGTTAAAGATTTGGGATGAGGAGGTGGAGAGGGATTTGGGATGTGATTTTGGTGGCAGTTGGTGGCCGGCTGCCGCCGTGGGCGATTTTCGATGGTCGACGAATGTTAAGGCGGTGTTTCATCTTTAAAGTGAGATGGATGAGAGATGATAGGGTGACTAGGCGTTTGGATAATTTTATGTAACAAACAGGGCAGCTCCGAGCCGTTGGATGATGGGAATCCAATGGTTGTGATCGATGGCATGAAAACGGGGTCATTTGAATGGTAAGGGGGTGGACCGGGTACAACCGTGGGTTTGGGCCGGTGTTTGGACGGGGTTAAGGCAAAATGTTGGGCCTGGGAATTTAATTTGAAATGGCCCAAAAATCCAGACTTCTTTTTATTTTAAATTATTTTATCTTTTTCAATTTCAATTTTTTTTTTCCAAAAATAAAAGAATAATAATCCTAATATACCTCTTTATAATTAAATTAACTTAAAAAATACTAATCAGTTTTAAAATAATAAATATCACAAATAATGAAAAACCAAATTTAAAAGAAAACTCACCAAATTTAAAAATAAAAATAAAAAAGTACAAAATAAACTATTTTTTGTGATTTTCTTCCATTTTTGTAACTTTAATTAACTAATTAGTCTAAAAATATAAAATTGGATCCTAATTGCAAATTTTTGTATTTTTTTATGAATTAAATAAAGTTAAACATGCATATAGAATGCAAACAACCAAGAAAAATTATGCAATAATTCGTAAATACTAAATAATTAAAATGAAAACAATATAATTTTGGGAATTCTATAGGAGTAATTCATGTGAGAGAAAAATCACGTGCTCACAGTCTTTTATTACTCATAAGAGTGGGTGAAGAATCAACCACTCATGTACCGTTTCCCCTTATAGTACTCCTAGCACCCTTTCTCTCTTTTTTGTTTCCCTTTTTTTTACCACCAACTTCTCCATATTCTTTAGTATCAATACCTGCTATAGATCCTACCAGCACAAGTCTATTCTCCAAATTTGCAGCAACATTAGAAATGATCTCAAGAGTAACTTTAGAATCAGAAGATACCTGTTCGGTTTCGGAAGACCTACTTTCTTCCTCCTCAGTAGCAGACTTAAATGAATCTTCAGATTTGTAGGATTCTTTTTCCCTACCTGCTTTCAATTGCTTGTTTATTTTCTTGATTTTTTCTCCTTTGGAGAAATTCTTTCGAGCCATCATCTTTGCTATACTTTTCTTAGATATTGGTGTTGTAGAAGGTGTGAAAGTGGCTTCTTGTGGTGGTGATAAAGGATTTTCAGAGGTGTTCAACATATCAGGCTAGGGTATGGAAGAGAACAGAATTAGATTGTGTTTGGAAGTTCATACAAGAATGAGAGTTTTTGACGACTTGAGAGAGATGAGAAATATACTAAAGCTGATCAATATACAGAGGAATAATTTGATGGGGTAACTACAACTTTTTAGACTCGTAGAAGTTTAATCAAACTGAAATTTAGTTTTGAATAGAAGTTGCAGTGTATCCCTAGAATCTAGGTACTTCCATTTGGTTGGGAATCTTTTGAAAGGTACTAGTTCACTTGTAACGGATAAGTCCAAAAGGAGTTTGGTGTTTGGTAGTACTCTACTCATGATCCAAATATAGTTATTTCAAATTATGCAGAGTGTAAAAAACATATCGTGTTATCTTGATGAACTAGGTTCTTTACTGAAAATTCTCTTGTGTAAGTATAAATTTGTCAAAATAGAGAAAATATCATTAGAGATTAATGAGTAATTTTAACACAAGGCACAAGAGTATACAATGAAAAGTATGAGACTGAGCAAGATCTAATCTAATTATACACAATTTATAGACTTTCTAACCAAAAATATTTTCTATTTTTATTCATTTTACCTTGAATTGGTCCTTTTAAGTGATCTTAATCATCTCTAATTCCAATCTATTCAACTAAAAGTGATCTTTACTTAAGTATTTTGTGAAGATGTTATCAATTTGCTTGTCAGTAGCACAAAACTCCACAGTGATCAAGCCTTTCTCATAGTTGTCCCTCAAAAAATAGTGTCTAACATCTATGTGCTTAGTTCTCGTATGATGAACCAAATTCTAAGTCATACTAATAGCACTAATGTTATCACAGAAAATAGGGAAGCAACCAACTTCAACACCAAAATCCATCAACTGCTGCTTGATCCACAATAAATGAGCACAATTATGAAGCACCAGCAACATACTCAGCTTCAACAATAGATAAGACAACTAAATTTTGCTTTTTAGTAGCCCATGACACAAGACACAAACCAAGGAAGTGTGCCATACATGAGGTGCTTTTCCTATCTACAAGGAAACCTACATAATCAGCATCATCATATCTCACTAAGTTAAACTTACTACCTTTTGGATACCAAAGGCAAAGGTCAGTGGTGCCTTTCAAGTATCATAATATTTTCTTGACAACAATCAAGTGGGACTTCTTTGGATTTGCTTGAAATTGAGCACAAATACCAATACTGAAAACAATGTCAGGTCTGATAGTAGTAAGATACAAAAGTGAACCAATCATTCCCCTATACAACTTCTGATCAACAAATGAACTAGGGTCATCTATATCCAATTTTGTGGATGTAGCAATAGAAGTGTCAATTTCTTTAGATGTTTCTTCTTGGTTTTGTTACTAAGGAATAGGTTAATGGACAGGTTCCCTCAAGGTTTGAGGATCAGTCTCTCTCTAGTTAGTTCTCCTTGTCATGTTGCCCTGGTTGGAAGGACCTGTTCCATCACATGTTCCTTCCTGTGATGCTTCTTCAGGCTGGACTATGGTTTCATCATTTGAATTTTTTATCAGCCCAATCTCTTCATTATCTTGTTACTGCTTCTCAGAAAGAATTTTAGTTTTAAATAACAAATATCTTATTTATACACACATAGTTCTTTTAATGTATATCTTATAAGCTTTACTATGTGAATAATATCCAAAGAATACTCCATCATTACTTATGGGATCATACTCACCTAGGGAGTCTTTGCCATTATTGTGCACAAAGCACTTGCCTATAAATGCCCTAAGATGAGATATATTTAGCTTTCTACCTTTAAGTGACTCATAGGAAATCTTCTTAACAACGGCTCTCGTCATGCAACTATTTATGATGTAGCTTGATAAAATTCAGCAAACTTAGCATTTCAAATTCAGTTCTATGCTAGACCTAATTGATGCAAATTGATTACCTAGTTATGTCTGAATTTTTCTAACAAAATAAGTAAACATGTCAATACTTCATCATTAGATGTTAAAAATTAATGTCCAAGTAAACCTAGAGTTATCATCAACAAGCACCATCACATATCTTTTGCCACCTCTGCTTAATATTCTCATTGGACCATAGAGATCCATATGGACCGGCTCCATCATTCTGGTGGTGCTTACCACTTTCTTGCATTTCAAAGAGGATCTTACCTACTTCCTCTTTGCACAAGCCTCACAAACTTTTGTCTTCCTTGAATTTGATGTTATGCAGCCCAATCACTAGATCCTTGGAGACTAATTTGTTGAATTGAATAAGACTTGCATGTCCAAGTCTCTTGTGCCAAAGGAAGGGATCCTTGTCAAACACACTTAAGAAAGTGAGTTTATTTTCTGAAAGTGTGGACAAATCTACAATGCATATATTGTTAACTCTTTTTCCCTGCAAACAATCTTGTCATTGGTAAGATTAATCACAAAATAGTTGGTAGTGGTGAATGTTACCAAGTTAGCTTTATCACATAATTGTGATACAATGATTAGACTGTACTTTGGGCTATTTATCAAGAAGGCATTCTCAATAGAGTGAGAATCGGTCTTACCTACCTTTCCAACCCCAATGATCTTACCTTTCTTCCTATTTCCAAAGGAGACATTACCTCCTTTGAGGTCCTCAAGTGAAAGGAACTGATTCTTGCTTCCTGTCATATGATTTGAGCAGCCACTATCCATGTACCATATTTGACTGCACCCCTTCACTTGGACCTACAAAAGGAAATCATGGTTTAGTCTTAGGAACCAAAACTAGTTTGGGCCCCTATATATAGGCAAAAAAGATAATCAGATTCTTTTTAGCCTAACCTTGCAGCCTATTTTTACCTTGAACAAATTCTTTATTCTTTTGACTAGCCTTTTCTTTTGCAACACATTCACTTTTATAGTAACCCGTTTTACCACAGCATGTGACATTTTATTCATAGGAAGTGTAAGGTACTTGCCTTTGGGATCCCACTTAGGTGCAGGGGTCCCGTAGCCAAGTCCTCTCTTATTGCTACTATAGTGTTCATGAAGCCATGAAAGTTCATGAAAGACCTATTCCATTTACATGCTCTATCTAGCTCGTGCTTAACCTTATTTAGATCCTCTTTTAGGACTCTTATCTGCTCATCTCTTTTGTACAACTCATCTTTCGTTTTTCCAACATTTTCCTCCAAAGTGAGATGTGTGTGATCAGATTTATTTTTACTAGTTCCTAATTTCAATTTTAGATTTTTAGATTTAAGCTCTAGGACTGTGGTGTCACGTTCATAAACGTGGTTCTTCAACTCAGCATTTTTACTTTCACTTTTACTAGCCCTAAGTTCCAGATTTTTTCACTTAGTTTTCAAAAGCACACACTCCTTAGACAGTTGATTGTTTTCATTGCTTAGATCCTCGGATTCATCAATGAAATACAGGAGTAACTCAGATAGCCTTTCTTTAGAAAAAAATTTAATATTATCTTTGAGATAAATTATATTTACCTCAGATTCCTCATCGGATTCTCCAATTGCAATAAGTGCTTGTTCATCTCCATCTTCATCCTCTGAGTCCTCATCTGAGCTTTCTCTCCGGGAAGCAACCATAGCCTTTGTTGATCCTTTGTTCTTCTTAGGTTGAACCTGTTCCTTCTTTCTATTCCTTCATTAAGCTCTTTCCTTCTTCCATTCAATTTCCCATTGAGGGAAATTTGTAACATTATTCACGCTATCTAAATCCTCCGTAACATACTGCATATACCATATTATCCTTGGACAACATGAAAATTCATATCCCTTCAAAGCCATAAGAAATTATGTACTCAACCAACCAAGAACTTTCCATTGAGCCCATCTTGAAGAAAACCAGTATACATCCCACGCTCATCATGCTAGTAGAAAATATACATATCCAAATCGTTATAGAAATTATAAAGAACTCTCTGACTCCTCTTTACATGAAACCAAACCTGACATGACTGAATCCTTCTAACTCAACCAAGCTACGCATGTCATTAAAGCTAAGAGCGTTGCCGCAAAACACATGTAGGAACTCATTACCTCGTAAGCATCCAAGAAACTAATCATACCTTTATCATCGCTATTCGGTCTACTACCAGGCTATACCATCTATCCGAGCTTCCTTATGATATACCCTTAAATTGATACTCATTCTTGCTATAACACTACAATTCCTCAACCCAGGCTCTGCACACAAGACCCAAGCATAGAACCACACAATCTAAGGCTCATAAGTCACTGAATACTTCCTTAGATATCTTCGAAAGCATCATATTCAATATATTTGTACTAAAGAGACCTTCTAAGAATCCCGAGCCATTACCTTCACCTTCATGATACCGATATATAAGATCCCATAAATGATATAGAAATACCGCAAATCTTGACACCCTCTGAATACAAACCTACGTTTCTAGTGAAAATACAACCTAAAAATCTCCAATTATTACATGCAAAATCTTGAGCACATTATAACCATTCCCGAGAGTCATCCGCACTACTCAAACCGCAATTAGCCCGATCAAAAGAACCGAACAACATGTGCCTCATTAGCACCTCCGACATTGTAGCATGTAACCTTACCTTAATGCAACCAAGCCACTTCCTTTTCTATGCACCGCATACCCATTACCAATAACCACTCAAGGCATTCCGTGACATATGAAGCATAATATAACCTTTGTCAAAATTTTCCGCTACTTGAGCCATCCTCGATCTCAATCCCCATAAGCCATAACTGATTCACCAATATGCCTCAAACTGGAACCAACGTAGCACATAACCGTGTAATCGACCAATCAATAGCATAGTCACCCACTTGGCTCAAAGACATAGATCCAAACACACTTAATAACTCATAAAGCATATACTCTATTGCCACAATACCATAGTGAGATTAATCTCGATCCTTCATAAGCTCGTGAAACACAGACCATGCGATACTTCAAATCTTATGCAAATCTCGCATTCACTCTGGAAACATTTAAAGCCACTCTCTTAAGCGACCCAAATTTAAATTGCAACATGTATATTACACTTGTAAATGAGATCTCCTAAAAGACAACATAAGGATCACACAACCTCAGAACACTCCGCAGGAGATAACCCACCTATTTTGCCTCCAACTAACATTTTTGTATACCTTCCACCATCATAAACATTACACGGTCACTTATTCATCCTAAGTCTAAACTCATACCACAACATGAAATTTACTTCACTCCCAACTAGGAGACATGAACAGAATCTTCACACGCCCATAACTCGTGGCTATACTTCGAATCAAGATAGAAATCAAGCACCTAATAGTTCTTCTATCCTCCATCAGACCCTTATCGTCGCTTCCAAATCATATGAATACATCTCGTATTCACATCACACTCATCACGTGACTATCCAGTCATTACTTCCCTTATTAGGGACACAACAACACATATAGATCCAGAAACACGTACTCACACAATGAACATCTCAGAGCTAAAGCTATAGGTAAAAATACGGCCTCAAGTCTTCCAGACTGGCGCAACATCAACTCATAGAGATCACATCTTACCCCTCGATCAAGGAATTACAAGCTATCGATGCACATATGATACTGAATGCTCATGCACGCATATGAATGCATGGAAAGAATTTAAAGTGTTACATTTCAAGCTGAATCAAGGACGCACAATAAGAATTCAACAATGTGAAGTTTTTCCTAAAGGTTCTGCAGCCTCTCGAGGATAAATACAGATGTTTCTATACCAATCCACGATACTCTACTAAACCTTCTCATAACTTGTGTATGTAACCTAGGGTCTGATATCAACTTGTCATGACCCCAAATCGAATCGATCGTGATGGTGCCTCTCGTGAAGACAAGGCATCCCCAAATTCATATCAACAATTTTAATAAGTCATTTTAAGCCTATTTAACTAATCAGATATTTCATAAGGTAAGTATAAATGAGCAGTGCAAAAATAGATACAGCCCGACATCGGGGTGTCACAAGTCACGAACATCTATTAAGGTCTAAAATACAATGGAATTTTGGAAATATACTAAGTACATTCAAATGACATTAAGAGAGAGAAAAGCAATGATGCGGACGTCAGGCAGCTACCTCGCTAAACTCCAATGACTCTGCCTCTGCTCAACTAATACCCGCTACCGGGTGTAGAAATACCTCAATCTGCACATAAAGTATAAGGAGTCAAGTGAGTACTCCAACTAGTGAGTATTAATCATAAATAAAGATTGAGCGGTAAGAAATAACGAAAAGTACATCAACATGCTGTATAGAAGCAGTGCAAAACTAGTAGGAAAAAACAAAGAAGCTCTGAAATCTCTTAAAGAATCTTAGCTCAGTTTAAACTTCTTTAAAAATACCTTTTAACAGTTATGAAATTAAATGCAAGCAACTAGAACAGATAAACACATAAAATCCGCCCATCAGGCACAAATACCAATAGAAGCAGCCTCTCAGGAAATAACATGGAATAACACCAGTCCCTCGGGCTATATATCCCATCACAATGGGTACCCATGCTCATTGGGTATGTGCAAACTCCCGAAGGGGACCCTTACGGCCAAAGCGCAATATTAAGCCATCTTGTGGCATCATCTCTAGGCTCTCGGCCTTATATCAACAAGTCACCTCGTGGCATACACATCTCAGGCCCTCGCCTTCATAATCAAAATCAGTGTATCATAATTGTGGCGTGCAGCCCAACACAAAAGTATCCTCACAATACAAGCCCTTGTCCTTACTCAGTCAAAAATTACATAAGCCACTCAGGTAACAGTAAAACATGATGCACAACCCAAAATATTATTTACAATATCATTTCAAGTGTTAAAGTAGAGTAAACATGGCCGAGTTTTGAAAAAAAATAGAATATAGCATGACTAGGTACAAGTTTAAAGTCAAAACAATGAGGAAATATCAATAAAAATCCTCGAAGGGTTCAAATAGTTGGCACGAGGTCCAAATATGGCATTTAACCCAATACATGATGATAGCAAATAGTTTTCAATCAAATATGCAGTTAAACAATCATTCGGGATGAACTAAGTCACAATCCCCAACAGTGCATAACCCCACCCTCGTCATCTAGCGTGTACATCACCTCAATACAGTACAATGATGTGCAATCCGGGGTTTCATACCCTCAGGACAACATTTACAATCATTACTCACCTCGATTCGATCCAAACTCTAGCCTGCGATTCTTTTGTCCGCATGAATCAACCTCTAGATGCTCTATCTACAATCAGTACATAACCATTAAAGTATGCTAAGGGGACAAAGTCCACTCGAAAATATCCAATTTACATAAATATCCCGAAATTGCTCAAATTCGTCCCTCGGGCCCATGTCTCGGAATCCAGCAAAATAAACATCAATGGAATCCTCATCCTCACACGAGTGTATACATACCAAGGACATCAAACAAGGATCACAATTGCCCCCTCAACTTCCCAATTTACACTCTTCACATTCAAGCCCTAATTTCCTAACTTTAAGCTTTAATTTCCATATATTTCATAATTAAACAAGTAGGAATCCATTAGATAGAGTATAGAGTTCAAAAAATCTTACCTCCAACTGTTCCCTTTAATTCCCTCTTCAATATTTCTCAAAAGATTCAAAAGTTTCTCAACAATGGAGAAAATAAACCAAAAATTGCGAAACTCACTTTTTAAACATTCTGCCCCAAATAAAATTACATTCTACGCGAACGCAGCCGGCCTATCGCGTTCGCGTAGAACACATTCACCGCTTCTCCACTTTCCCTTTCGACAATTCCATGCGAACACGATGCTTCACCAAACCAGGCTTTCACGAACACGATGCAACTCTCGCGAACGCAAAGCATATGAGCCTGGGATGTCCAACGACCTTACTCCTCTACGTGAACGCAACCCCATTCTCGCGTCTGCGATGCACATAAATCCTCCAACTTCGCGTTCGTATTCGCGTTATCATCCTCGTGAATGCGTAGAAAAAAATATCATCACACAAAACACCCTTCGCGAACGCAAGTCCTTGATCGCGAACGCGATGAACAAATTGTTTGCAACACAAAACCAGCAAAAATAGCCAAATCCAAAGTCCAAAATTGATTCTTTTAACCATTCGAAACTCACCCGAGGCCTTCGAGACCTCAACCAAACATGCCAACACATCATATAACCTCATTCAACATTGTTCCAACCTTCGGAACGCACAAGACAACATACAAAATCACATCAGATTCAAGCTTAAAAATTTCAAGAACTTCCTAATTATGCTTTTGATAAGAAACCCAACCAAACCAAGTCCGAATGATCTAAAATTTTTCACACACATTAAAAATGACACATTGAGCTACTGCAAAACTTGCGGAATTTCATTGCTACCCCTATTTAGAAATCTCACCTATCAAGCGGAAAACGCCAAAATCTCAATTTCGCTGATTCAAGACTAACCCTTCCACGGACCTCCAAAATGCATTTCCATCACGCTCCTAAGTCCAAATTCTCCTAATGGAGCTAAGAAAATCATAATAATTCCAACCCGAGATCATATACAAACAAGTCAAAACTTGGTCAAATCTTTCGAATTTCAAGCTTCAAACTGAGAAACGTTCTTCCAAATTCATTTTGATTACCCTGAAAACCAAAACCAATAATTTACATAAGTCAGAATATATCATACACGGCAAGTCATGCTCGAGAATTAGTGAGCAAAGTGCAAAAGCTCAAAATGAGCGGTCGGGTCGTTACATAATTTTGAATGCTCCAATAAGTATTATAGTCCATAAATGTTAGTAAGCCAAATAAATGATGAATAAAAATCAAATGAATACTAATGCTGACAAAAGACATTCAATTCAACTGTATTAAGAATGACAAAAGTGTTGAATATCTATTTTTTAGTTCCATAATTTAGATAAAATGCATAACTTATTTTTTTTACTGTTTAGTCATTTAAATAGTAGTAAAGCACTTATTATGTTCATTTTCATTATTGCTTATTAATAATACTAGTTAGGATGAACTCGGGCGCAGCCCGAGCCCAACAGCTATTGTCAAAGCTGCGAAGCTTTCGTTTGTGCCGCACGATTATTTGGGGTACATAATTTAATAGAATTTGCTACCTCATGTTAATTGTTGCCAAAGTGTAACTGTAAATTCAAATATGGTTAGACTATTCAGTAGTATCCAAAATACATTATGTGGGTCTGTGGCATTAGAAAATATAAATTTGGTTCATAACAAGTGTAGAAAAAGAAACTTGACAGAATAATACATATAGCTCTTTGGATAAGCAAAACCAGAATATACAAGATGGCTGATCGTGGTAGATATATACAAATCTATTGGAGACGTAGTAGTAGTTACATCGAGCTGAAGGATTGCGTATGGGTGTTCGTAACACGCAGTGGAAGACAATAACAATTCTAGGTAGATTTTTTCATGTTTAAAATTTATTTACGTGTAAAAGATCGGATCTAAAACGTACCTGGTGAATAGAGTTTCTTTTTTCAGAATTTCTTCGATAGTGAGAAGACTCTATGCGTATCCACACCGAGACCGATCCTTGCTATCAACTCTCTGATCAATGAAACCCGCGAACAAATTGAACGAAGAATATTATGTTGAAATTTTTCTCAAAAATCTCAAATAAAATTAGAAGTAGAAGAAACACTTTTCTTGTAATTGTATTTTTCTCTCTTGGCTTTGTATTGCACTCTCACTTTCACAAAGTAGGTTTTCTTCTCAAGTAAAATAAAAACTAAAACCAAAAAAACAACTCTTGCAAATTTTCTCCATCACTCTTTTTATAGCATCACCTACAAACCTTTTTCCTATTTGGTTGAGGTAATAATTTACTTAGGGTAAAAGTTTTTTCCAAAAAAAAAAACTTTGTACAATTTTCCATAAAATTGAATCTCATATGATGGAATTTTTTCAAAACTTATCGTCACATAAATTTTCCAAAGTACAAGTTTAATTTTTAAAATTAAACTTTGTATAAATTTCCTTCTTCGGAAAAGTGCCGAAAATTTTCTTTGGTTTTGAATCCAATTCTAAATTGGGTTTTCCATAAAATTGAATTGCATATGATGGAATTTTCCAACTTCGAGAATGTACAAATGACTGCCGAAAATTTTCTTGACTTTTTTGAATGTCCAATTCTAAATAGGAATTTATTAATACAAACTTTTATATTAATATAATATTTTTCTATTGAAATATTAATCCTATTCCAAATAGGATAAAACTTCAACTAATAATCCAATTCAAAATTAGATTTATTATCAAGCCTTTATTAATATTATATTTTATATACTTCTATTATATAAAAAATAATATTAATTATATATATCACATATATTTCAACCAAGAGATATTATTTAACTTCTATTCCAAATAGAAACTTCAATTTATTCACAATAATAATTATAATATTTGTGCTAGCAAAGAATATAATAATATTTTATTTGGACTAATAAATAAATTTATTTGACTAATTAAATTCTTTAATTTAATTATCAAATAATAAATTAATTAATCCTTTAGCAAAGATCAGAACACTCGTTAGTGTGCGACCCCATAGGTTCAATACTAAATCAGGTAGTAAATTGATCATATCAATATACTTATTAAGGGTGGCGTCTAGCAACACTCCTTAACGACCAGATAGCATGAAGTATACAATTTACTCTCAAGAACCAGTAGAAGAATAATGCAGTAATTCCTTCTGTCCTTATAGCTCTGGATCACCCTAGGATATGGTTCAACTGTCAATTCCTAATAGGCGATCAACTATGTGTTCACGTCAAATATAATCCACCATTGAATGACCTAAGAAACTCATTTCTTCTTTCATTCAATTGCCCTGGCCAAGGTCTTAGTTTGGTCGTTTATAAGTCATGACAACATGTAGCTTAAACTCATTACCAAGAGTTGACAGATTCTGTCTTGATCAATCATTAATTCTACAAGTATTTAATCGTACCCAATATCCTTTCAACTATCGCCCTAGGGCCATAGGTGTCGAGTATCAAAGCACAATAAATAACTTGTCAATTACTATGACGATCTCAAGTCAAAGGAAACGGTTACATCACATTCTTCAAGAAAATATCCTATTGACAGTATATTGTAATTCTACCATTATGAATTATCCAATGAGTCTGTTCAATGATCATATCTCTATATGCATCATCTATCTATGTGATTTAGTTAATGAGATCAACTAATCTTTATCAGGTAAAGACGATCACATAAATATTGATCTAACCGGATTACTAATGTCCAAATTAATAATCCTACGATCAAGAACAAATTTAGATTAAACTATAAATACTTTGCTCTCATTATCATGATCTCTATCACGATGACAAATCTCAAAATTTAATTAAGGACCTTATCAAAATAATCAAACAATTGATAATAATGATAAAAGAATATCAAATGCCATATATTTTATATCAAATGACATTCACAAAAATATATTCAAGTTATCAAATATGATATTGGATCTAGGGCATATCTACTATATCCCTAACAATCTTCCACTTGCACTAGAGCCAATCGCTCTTGTACTTCATCCCCAATTTCCACTTATGCTTGTCAAACTCCTTTGTGCCAAATTCTTTAGTGAATGGGTCTGCATCATTTTCCTTTCCATCAACCTTTTGAATCTCGACGTCTCCACGTTCAATGATCTCTCTTATCAAGTGATACCTTCGCAGAACGTGTTTGTACTTTGGTGTGATCTTGGTTCTTTTTCTTGAGCAATGGCTCCAGTATTGTCACACAACAATGGAACCGCACCTTCCATTGAAGGAACCAAACCAAGTTAAATAAGAACTTTTCCATCCATACAGCTTCCTTAGCAGCTTCACTAGCTGCTATATATTCTGCATCAGTCACTGAATCAGCAACTGTAGCTTGCTTGGAACTTTTCCAACTCACTGCACCACCATTTAAGGTGAATACATAACTAGAAATAGATTTGCTATCATCCCTATTTGAAGAGAAACTTGCATCAGTATAACCTTCAAGTTTCAACTCAGAATCTTTATAGATGAGGAATTGGTCTTTAGTCCTGTTAGAATATACGCTTAGCGCTAGAGGGGGGGGGGGGGGTGAATAGCGTTATAATAAAAAATAATATAAACTTGCGGAATTAAAAATTGCAGGATTGAAATAAGTGCGGTATGTAAATAATAAGGAACGAACGCACCGAAATTATCATGGTTCACCACAACCTGTGGCTAGTCCAGTCCCCGAGAGACTCTCTCGAGATTCCACTAACTTCGTTAAGCTTACGGGTGCTTAACAAACCGTTACAAACGGAGAACTTGAGTCACACAAGCCTCAACAACCTTTGCTCGAAGATACCACACTTCAAGACTTCAACCGAAGGAATGAAAACGTTCCTTCTTACAACCACAAGGGATTAACACTTCCCTTCAAGTGTATACAAATATTTAGCACTCAAGACAAGACTCTCTTTAAGAGTAGATATGAGTAAAATAAATACGCTCAAGAACACAACAACTTTCCTCAAGAGTTTGGCTCTCAAAAACTTATGAAATGAATATAAAATGATGTATATGAGAGTATGAAAGCTTTAGCAAGAATATGATCAGTTGTTGTACATAGAAGACTGATTTTGAGTTGTATTTATAGTGCTCAAAACCCCCACAACCGTTGCCTAATTGCCAATCAAGAATTGCTGATTTTATGCTAAGATAATCGATTATCTGATTTGCATAATCGATTATTTTCCAATCGTTCAAAAATCATTCCCAGATTTTAAGCAGAATAATCGATTATCCAAATCGTACAATCGATTACCTGACAACGTTCAAAATCATATTCAGATTTTACTTAGCATAATCGATTATCAGATTGTATATAATCGATTACCTGACAACGTTCAAAAAATCATATGCAGATTTTACTTAGCATAATCGATTATCAGATTATGTATAATCTATTATCTTTCAGAGATTAAAAATACTTTGGCAATGGTCATTTGCATAATCGATTATGCTATAAGGATAATCGATTATCTTTTATATATTGATAACTTCGGACTACACTGTCTTAACATAATCGATTATCATAAAGTACATAATCGATTATTTTACAGTCTTGTAAAATTTGATAGACACTGCCTCAACATAATCGATTATCATAATGTGCATAATCGATTATTTTATTGCTTTGAAAAATCTGATGGACACTGCCTCAACATAATCGATTATCATAAGGTACATAATCGATTACCTTGTAGCTTTGAAAAATCTAATGTACACTGCCTTAACATAATCGATTATCATAAGGTACATAATCGATTATTGTTCAGTTTTGTAACTCTGGTGTACATTGTCTTAACATAATCGATTATCTTTGTCCAGATTTGAGAGGCATGTTTAAAAATCATTTTGGCTAAAATAAAATGTTTGAAAATCATTTTGCTTTAAATTAAATATGCATGATTTGATAAAAAATGATTTTACGAGAGAAGCCAAGTGTTGAGTCAATTGTCGGATCAAGATCACAATTAAAGAACGACTCATGTATAAGTTTATCTCTTTGCTTGATCATGATCTTTGTTTGTCTTGTGCTTGAACCTCGTTATGTGTCAATTGCGCGCTTGTGCTTGGACCTCGTCATATGTCAATTGCGCGTCGTTTGTCATTTATCAAAACCTACAAATATGAACACACGTTTAGTATTTATTGAGAACGTGTTTCAACAATTTCCCCCTTTTTGATAATGGCAAACCAATATCGGGATATGCATATTAGATAATTCATAATGACGATCCAAGACAAGTATATAGATATGCAATTAGTTCCCCCTCAACATATGAATTCCCCCTCAATTTATGCCAATAAATATTAAGTGCGTAGCCCTTATTCTTCCCCCTTTTGACATTAGCAAAAAAAACATAAGTAAATAACTTGTTTATTGATTAACCAAAAATCCGAGTACATAAAAAGAGACAATGAAACATAGAACAACAAGCTAGAAAAAGAAAAAAATTATTCATTATCATTATTAATTTCCAGCTCGGCATCCGGTACATCTTCCAGAAGGACAATTTGGGCATATGGATTACTGACATGGTCAAAGTATCATGAAGTTCATGGGAGAGACGAGTGACATTCATATCGATGTGAGTCATGGAGGTGGACAGAGACGCAATTTGCTCGGAAATGGTATTGAGGGATACATCGGACGGGGCCGGAGGACGACGTCGTTGAGTTGGAAGAGGAGGTGGATGCTCACCGATATTGGGAAATGAAGATTCTTGTATTTCCCAATGTTTCATCGCCTTTTTGTGAGGGCCGACGGAAGTGTCGACACCGGATGCAACAAGAAGGGTGATAACGACAAAAGCATAAGGGAGAGGCTTATCTTCCCCAATAGCATCATACATATGAGTCTTGACGAACTTGCACCAATTGATGCGAGCTCCGGTGATGATGGAATGCATGAGTTTTGAATCCTCATGAGATATAGTTGTATGATTGAATTTCCGCGGTGTTAGAACGTGGGTGATGAAATAAAAAATTAAACGGTATTCGGGGAGCATGTTTGTGATGGTGGGACGATGATGGTCCGGAGTTGGAAAAAATTCACCGATGCCGATTTGAGTAAAAAGAAGTTGTTCATCAAACAGAGCGCCTTCTTCCCTAGTATAGCGTAAAATGTCTTCCCCATTGCGCGCAAATTTAGTGATGGCTTGAATATTTGCCTCAGATACAGGGATGTGAATTCCATTGACGGTCGAGAAGAGTTCATCATCTTCTTCTTTCTCGAGATTTAAATAGAAGGCCTGAATTAAGGAAGGATGAATGTAAGGGGTGTGAAGATATAGGAAATCAAGGAGTTGGCTTTGTAGGAGCATATTTTCTGTGGATGGAGGGGCGCTTTGACTAAGAAATTGATTAGTGGAAAATCTAGGAGGGAGGATTTCTCGATTTTCAAACTTTTCAGCGAAGCGCATAAGTTGTTCTTCACTGTTGAATTGTAAGAAGGTGCCATCTTTAATACAATAAACTGGTGGACGAGTGGCGGAAGAGGAGGCAACATTTTTGCCGGCACGAGCACGTTTGGAGTTTCTGCCCGACATTTTGAATAAGTAGTAATAGACTTTGAAAGAAATTTGAGAAATTTTGAGAGTTTGGGAGATAAGTTTGATGTTTGAGTGAAGAACTTGAAGACTTATAGCACCTATTTATAATGAGAAGGATGGCATTGCATTGAAGATGAAAATCTGCAGAAATTTAAGAGACAAAACGGTCAGAAACGGTAATAATTTTGAAATACTGACTGAGGATAATCGATTATTGAATTATGGTAATCGATAATTCTGACACAGAGTGCACAGTGATTTTCTGACTCGGGAAATAATCGATTATACTTTTGAGATAATCGATTATTTTAGGAAGTGCAGTAATGAATAGCCGAGACGGTAATCGATTATACAGTTTTAAAAAATCGATTATTGTCACAATTAACACCTGAAAAATAATGTCAACAAAATCGATTATCAAAATTGATAATCGATTTTTATATTTACCATCCAAAAACCTGCAAAGCAAAAACTGTTAGATAATCGATTGTAGTGTTGCATAATCGATTATGTTAATTTTCCGGCATAATAAACATAAAACGTAAATAATCGATTAGTGATACTTGCTAATCGATTTTCCGGCATAGTAAGCATAAGACAAAAAGAAGTGATAATCGATTATCGACTTTAGAGAAATCGATTATTCTACACCGACGCTCAAGTTAGTAAATTTTTTTTAAAACAATAATGCAATGCATGACTTGGATCAATGTGGAGTCAAGAATTAAGAATTCTTTCTCTAAGAGCTTTTTGAAGATGTTGACCAATTGAAAACGTGATCTCTTAAGAAGTGTGTCCTAAGTTGTTCTTAAGTGTGTTTCGAGTACTTACCTATTGTTCAATGTCGCCAATTACCTTGTCGAGAGGATGGTCTTTGATTGTCCTCCACGCGTTAGGCAGTTTCGTTTCTTTCACCAGTGGTGGCGCTTCCTCCGATAATTGTTTCATGATTTCATCTTGAATTTCCTTTGGATTTTCCTCTTGTACTTTGTCTTGAGGACTTATTGTGTTTAAAATACCTGCAAGATCAAAACCAGAATCCTTTCTCGCCAAGCGAGCATTATTTTCGGACAACACAATACGAGGGGATTCCTCAACAGTTTCGGTTCTATTATTGAATACTCTATATGCTTTGCTACGTGATGAATAACCAAGAAAAATTCCTTCATCCGATTTGGCAACAAATTTTCCCAAATTATCTTTCCCGTTGTTATGAATAAAACATTTACAACCGAATACTCTAAGATGGGAGAGATTAGGTTTCCTTCCCTTATAGAGTTCATAGGGAGTTTTCATGAGTATTGGCCTTATGACTACTCTGTTTAAAACGTAGCATGCGGTACTCACGGCATCCGCCCAAAATTGTTTGGGAATCTTAGCCTCATCGAGCATGGTTGTAGCCATCTCTTCGAGACACCTATTTTTCCGTTCCACCACTCCATTTTGTTGTGGTGTACGTGGAGCAGAGAAGGTGTGCTCAATACCGAGTTCGTCACAAAAGTCCGCGAAGAGATTGTGATCGAACTCTCCCCCATGATCACTTCTTATGGAAGTGACGGTTGTGTTCTTTTCATTTTGAACACGTTTAAGAAAACATTTAAAATTTTGAAAAGCCTCACTTTTGTGAGCAAGAAATAGTGTCCATGTAAATCTAGAATAATCATCAACAATAACAAAAGCATAACGATTTCTACCAAGACTTTCAATGCGAAATGGTCCAAAGAGATCCATGTGAAGAAGTTGCAAAGGTCTTGTAGTTGAAACAATATTCTTAGAATTAAAAGATGCTTTTGTTTGCTTCCCTTTTTGACAAGAATCACAAATAGTGTCATTTTCAAATTTCAAATTTGGAAGACCAATAACTAAATTTTGTGAAGCCAATTTATTTAAAAGATGCATGTTGATATGAGCTACTCTACGATGCCATAACCACATATCATCTTCTTTACTCATAAGACAATTCACATACTCTGATGAAGAGTTTTCAAGATCAACCATATAGATGTTATCAATAAAACCACGAAGAATAATTTTAATATCACTACGACGAAAAACTAAGCATTCTTCCAAATCAAACAAAACAAGATTTCCCTTGTCACATAATTGACTTATGCTCAAGAGATTATGTTTTAGACCTTTAACTAGCAATATATGCTTAATGGAAGAAGATTCATTCTTACCGACCGAGCCAATGCCGATAATTTTTCCCTTGTTGTTATCTCCAAAAATAACGTTTCCTCCTTCCTTGTGTTCAAGTTGAAGGAACTTGGATGCGTCTCCGGTCATGTGTTTGGAGCATCCACTATCAAGGTACCAAAGTACGCTTGGTGCCTTCAAACATACCTACAAGACAAATTAATGAGTTTTTGGTACCCAAGCTGTTTTGGGTCCTTGAGAGTTAGGTGTAAAATGCTGTTGTGCTTGACATGCAGTTAAGTGTCTGTGTCTAGTAAAACAAGCAGGAGCAATATGTCCTATTCGACTACAATAATGACAAATGACATTAGGATTATGCATTCTTCTAGGTTGGTAGTAGTTGGAGGTACGAAAATCGTTTGCTCTATTTTTGACAACATGGCTATTGCGCAATCCTTGAAAATTATTTCTCCTACTGTTTGTTCTAGGATATGCAGCGTTTCTAGAATAATTGTTTCTAGGTCGAGTATGTCTAGGTTGCGATTGTTGAAGGCCATTTCTAGGCATTCTAAAATGTTCAAAGTTTCTTCTAGTGTTTGGTCTAGGATGCATATTGATTCTAGGATGGTTATTTCTAGGATGAATGTTTATTTTATTTATCCTAGGTTGAGCCTTGGGTTGTTGGGGGATGGCTTCAACTTTTTTCTTTAGGCTCGTTTTTGAAACCTATGCCATGTTTGATCGATTTCAAATTGACAAGAACATCATTCAAATTTTTATGAGAAGAATTGAACTTATCTAGGGTGCCCTTAAGTCTTTCTACTTCATCTTTTAGATGCATGCAAGAAATACAATTTTTACTAGAACTCTCGGGTTTGTCGGCGCTTCTCTTGCCTAAAAATTCGTTTTCTTCTTTCAACTTCTCATTTTCCAAAATCAAAATTTCCAAATCTTTTTCTTTCAAAGAGAGTTGTTTTTCAAAATCTTTTTCTTTCAAAGAGGAATTTTTCTTTATGTCTCTAACAATTTTGGAAGCTTTAATGAATTCACTATATAGTTCATCAAAAGCTTTTGCATTTCCTCAAGAGAATAGAAATTTTTTGAAGAAATTTGACATATCTCTTCTTGATTGTCTTCGTGTGCCATGAGACATAGATTTGCGGTTTCGTCTTCTTCATCGTCGCTTGATTCGTCTCCGGAGTCACCTCCCCAAGATATGTATGCTCGTTGTTTCTTGAAGGGTTTCTTCTCCTTTTTGACATTTGGGCAATTTGAATTAATATGCCCGATTTTTCCGCATCCATAGCACTTTACTTGATCTCCTTTTTGTTTGCCTTTTCGTTCACACTCTTTTCGCATGAACTTTTGAAACCTCTTAATAACGAGTCCGAACTCGTTATCTACGTTGTTTGAGTCCTCATCATTTTGAGGTTGAGCCGTGCTTGCCTTGAGGGCGATTCTTTGTTTCCTTTGATCATTAAATGGAGGGTTAAGTATAGTAGCTTCATAGGTTTTAAGATTACCTCTTAGTCCGTCGATGGTGACATTTGAAACGCCGATAGACTCTTGAATCGCGTCGGCCTTGGAGCGCCATTCTGGAGTGAGACTTCGGAGAATTTTTCGGACAAGTTCCTTATCCGTGAAGGTCTTCTTAAGAGCATGTAGGTCATTGACGATTTTTGAAAATCGTTCGAACATGTCATCGATCCTCTCGCTTTCCTTCATGTGAAACAGTTCATATGCATGGGATAGAAAATCAATTTTAGCTTCTCTTACCTGGTCTGTACCTTCGTACGTGATTTCCAGCTTATCCCACATTTGCTTAGCCGTTGTGCAACATATATTTTTCTGTAATCATCAGCATTTACAGCACAATATAATAAGTTGATGGCTCTAGCGTTGTTCTGCACTTTTCGGATATCATCCGCATCGTATTCATCTTCGGATTTTGGAACCCATTCATTTTCAACCTTTTTGGTTGGAATTTGTTCTCCCTTTGTTATAACCTTCCATAGATGAAAATTATTCGATTGGATGAATATTCTCATCCTCTCCTTCCAGTACGTATAGTTTGTGCCATCGAATAGTGGTGGTCTGGTGGAGCATTGTCCTTCACCTATTCCTGCATTAAAGTCACGAGTAGAAGCCATGGATTGTTTCTCTCAAACGGTTAAGTCTTTGAGAGAGTTGGGCTCTGATACCAATTGTTAGAATATACGCTTAACGCTAGAGGGGGGAGGGGTGAATAGCGTTATAATAAAAAACAATATAAACTTGCGGAATTAAAAATTGCAGGATTGAAATAAGTGCGGTAAGTAAATAATAAGGAACGAACGCACCGAAATTATCCTGGTTCACCACAACCTGTGACTAGTCCAGTCCCCAAGAGACTCTCTCGAGATTCCACTAACTTCGTTAAGCTTACGGGTGCTTAACAAACCGTTACAAACTGAGAACTTGAGTGACACAAGCCTCAACAACCTTTGCTCGAAGATACCACACTTCAAGACTTCAACCGAAGGAATGAAAACGTTCCTTCTTACAACCACAAGGGATTAACACTTCCCTTCAAGTGTATACAAACACTTAGCACTCAAGACAAGACTCTCTTTAAGAGTAGATATGAGTAAAATAAATACGCTCAAGAACACAACAACTTTCCTCAAGAGTTTGGCTCTCAAAAACTTATGAAACTAATATAAAGTGATGTATATGAGAGTATGCAAGCTTTAGCAAGAATATGATCAGTTGTTGTACATAGAAGACTGATTTTGAGTTGTATTTATAGTGTTCAAAACCCCCACAACCATTGCCTAATTGCCAATCAAGAATTGCTGATTTTATGCTAAGATAATCGATTATCTGATTTGCATAATCGATTATTTTCCAATCGTTCAAGTATCATTCCCAGATTTTAAGCAGAATAATCGATTATCCAAATCGTATAATCGATTACCTGACAACGTTCAAAAAATCATATTCAGATTTTACTTAGCATAATCGATTATCAGATTGTATATAATCGATTACCTGACAACGTTCAAAAAATCATATGCAGATTTTACGTAGCATAACCGATTATCAGATTGTGTATAATCGATTATCTTTCAGAGTTTATAAATACTTTGGCAACGGTCATTTGCATAATCGATTATGCTATAAGGATAATCGATTATCTTTTATATTTTGAAAACTTCGGACTACACTGTCTTAACATAATCGATTATCATAAAGTACATAATCGATTATTTTACAGTCTTGTAAAATTTGATAGACACTGCCTCAACATAATCGATTATCATAATGTGCATAATCTATTATTTTATAGCTTTGAAAAATCTGATGGACACTGCCTCAACATAATCGATTATCATAAGGTACATAATTGATTATCTTGTAGCTTTGAAAAATCTAATGTACACTGCCTTAACTTAATCGATTATCATAAGGTACATAATCGATTATTGTTCAGCTTTGTAAATCTGGTGTACATTGTCTTAACATAATCGATTATCATAAAGTACATAATCGATTATCTTTGTCCAGATTTGAGAGGCATGTTTAAAAATCATTTTGGCTAAAATAAAATTTTTGAAAATCATTTTGCTTTAAATTAAATATGCATGATTTGATAGAAAATGATTTTACGAGAGAAGCCAAGTCTTGAGTCAATTGTCGGATCAAGATCACAATTAAAGAACGACTCATGTATAACTTTATTTCTTTGCTTGATCATGATCTTTGTTCGTCTTGTGCTTGAACCTCGTTATGTGTCAATTGCGCGCTTGTGCTTGGACCTCGTCATATGTCAATTACGCGTCGTTTGTCATTTATCAAAACCTACAAATATGAACACACGTTTAGTATGTATTGAGAACGTGTTTCAACTAGTCCTTCTTAAGTACTTAAGAATGGTCTTCACCACCTTCCAATGTTCCTCACCAGGATTTGCTTGATATCGGCTAGTCACTCCAAGTGCATAAGCCACATCAGGACGTGTACATGACATGGTATACATGATAGCTCCCACTGCACTAGCGTATGGGATCCTACTCATGCGTTCTCTCTCCTCAGGTGTTTTAGGACAATCCTCCCTACTGAGAGAAATTCCAGTGCCTATCGGTAGATAGCCTCGTTTGGAATATCCATGTTATACCCCTTTAAGATAGTATCAATTTACAAAGACTGGAAAAGTCCAAGCAGCTTTCTAGATCTTTATTCTTAATATATAAGCTGCTTCTCCCAAGTCTTTCATGGAAAACTGTTCAGATAGCCAAATCTTGGTATTTTGCAATGCCGGTACGTCATTCCCTATGAGCAATATACCATCAACATACAACACTAAAAATATAATTGTGCTCCCACTAACCTTTTGTACACACAAGGTTCTTCAACTTTGGTCTCATGATCTTTATATTGTGTTGGTTCATTAGTTTCTTGATCTTCATCAAGTTCTATTTCTTCATTATAATTTCCTTCCAAAAGGAATTCACTTTCCAAAAAGGTTGCTCCTCTAGCCACAAACAATTTATTGTCAGAAGGGTGATAGAAATAATATCCCCTTGTATCCTTGGGATACCCTATGAACCTACACTTATCAGATCTTGAGTCAAGTTTATTAGATTATTGTCTCTTAACATAAGTTGGACAACCCCAAACCTTAATATGTTTAAGGTTAGGCTTTCAGCATTTCCATATCTCATATGGTGTTGTAGAGACTGACTCGGTGGGAACTTTATTAAGTAAGTATGTTGCTGCTTCCAAAGCATATCCCCATAAATTTGTTGGAAGATCAGTGAACCCCATCATAGATCTCACCATATCTAATAAGGTTCTATTTCTCCTTTCAAACACACCATTGTTTTGTGGTGTTCTTGGAGGTGTCCACTGTGAGAGAATCCCATTCTATTTGAGATATCTCGTAAAATCTTCACTAAGATATTCTCCACCTCGATCAGACCTTAGTACCTTGATACTTTTACCAGTCTGCTTCTCACCTTCACTATGGAATCTTTTGAACATTTCAAAAGATTCAGACTTGTGTTTCATAAGATATACAAATACATATATTGACATATCATCAGTGAAGGTGATGAAGTAAGAATATCCACCTCTAGCTTGAATTTTCATGGGCCCACAAACATCTGTATGAATTAGTCTCAATAATTCAGAAGCTCTTTCTCCACTTCCAGTAAATGGAGATTTAGTCATTTTTCCTTTGAGACAAGATTCACAAGTTGGATATGATTCAAAATCATACTCGTTAAGGTACCCTTCCTTGTACAACTTGTTGATTCTTTTCTCTCCAATATGACCAAGCCTACGATGCCAAAGGTATGTTTGATTTACATGATCATCTCTTTTCCTCTTAAGGTTTGAAACATGCATAATCGAATTAGCATTCACACTAGGTAAGACATAGACATCATGTTGGAGATGGCCATTCACATATAAATTTTCACTATAATAAATAGAGTAAATATCATTGCCAATATTAATGCAAAAACCACGTTTGTCTAACATAGAAGCTGAAATTATGTTCGAAACAAATTTAGGAACGTAATAACAATCATCCAACATAAGTACTTTGCCCGTAGGCATTATTAAATAAATTGATCCTACAGCTACAACCACAACTTTTGCACCATTTCCAACTTGTAGATTAATTTCTCCTTTCTTCAACTTTCTACTTATCTGGACCTGCAACATATTGCAGATGTTATAACCACTGCAAGTATCTAATACCCACAATGAAGAATTAGTAGTAGTTAAAGAAACCTTGAAAACATTTTTCATTAAAGTCTTATTTTGTTTCTTTTCCTTTAAAGTTGCAAGATACTCTTGGCAATTTCTCTTCCAATGTCCTATTTTCTTACAATGGAAACATACACCATCAGATTGGTCAGCTTTGCCTTCTTTGCCTTTGGGTTTGGTCACACCACCCTTGAGCGCAGTAGGCTTTTTCTTGGGTTTACTTTTACCTTTACCCTTCTTCTCAGAAGAGTTTCCAACCAACATGATAGTTCCTTTCTTCTTCTCATATGCAAGTTGATTCTCATAATCAATCAACATGCTAAGAATCCCATGAAGATCACAATCCATTCTATTCATATTATAATTAATAACAAATTGTGAAAAGGATTCTGATAGTGACTGAAAGATCAAATCTTGAGAAAGCTATTTACCCAGTTTGCACCCAAACTTCTCAAGTTCTTTAATAAGATCAATCATATGATTGACATAGGGTCCAACTGGGGAGTTTCCAGTCAATTTGGATCAGAATAAAGCCTTAGATAGTTGGTATCTAGCTATCCTGCTTTGTGCCAAACATCTTCTTAAGATGTTCAATAATTGCAGTTGGATCCATATCCTGTTTTTTCCTCTGCAGTTCAGAATTCATAGAAGCGAGAATGATGCATTTGGTAGTAAGACATTCTTCCAAGTATTTCTGATAAAATCTTGGTAGCATCATCATCATTTACATCTGGGACTTCCTTGGCGGGCTTATCGATCACATCAATAAGCTTTTCATGCATGAGAAAAATTCTCAAATTTCTATACCAATCATCAAAGTTTGGTCCTACCAACTTGTTGGTCTCAAGTATTCCACGCAGTGATATAGCAGACATATTGAGAAATCTAAAACATAGAAAATAAAAAGCAGTAATACAAGAACATATTTGCATATATCATAAAGAAATGTCTTTTATCTAAATGATATTTCCACTAATTATTTTAAACTATTTACCCTCGTTATAGTTTACGAAATCTTTATTTCTTTTAGTTGAGTAAAAGAATCCTTTAACAATATGTATGAGCCCCTTGGATGTCAAGTCGTTTCTCACATATATTTTAAAGATAGGTGCTCTTACCAATTGTATCCCCATACAATTTCCTTAAACAGCTCTATGTCATATAGTCCCCTGGTAGTTAGGTCGATCCTATTGGCATAGTTGAGTTCAACCATCATGATAGCAAAAAACTTATTAAATTTTATACTCCACCGGGTAGTCCAGGCATTAAGTGTAAAATTGAATAATTCTTTCAATATATACATCTAATGCAATAAATAATTTTAACATATTCTCGAACTATAAGCCTCCTGGTAGTCGGGCCGCTCCTTATAAACAAGAAATATAAAATTAATTACCTTGATGGATAGCTCTATAATAAAATATCTTATATTTTATTATTTAAGAACTCAAATTTTAGTAAGAGGGAATTGTTATAAAAATAATTTTAATAACACGAAGATCGAATCTTTTGTAGCATGTGAATTTAGTTCAAGTTTTCTACGTGCTTAGTCCTAAATTAATTTGACATCATATGTAATAAATAATTCAAAATTATGTAATGAACAAGCACATGGCATAAAACACAATGCAACAACCTCTAACATATTTATTTTATATATCACATAAAAGGAATTCATGCTAGAATATTATTATTAATTAACATCTCATGAACTAATAACTATAAAAATAACAATAGAATCATGTAACCTATTATAGATTCCCGTTGTAGCTAATACAAAATTTCAAATTCAAGTTATGAACTATCTCAATAGTTATATGAATGAATATTTTATCCACAACTATTGCACAAAGCACATCTATTAGGGTTTGAACTCTTCAAATATAATATTAAAATATTTCATAAATAAATTTTAGACTCAATAAACCATGGCTCTGATACCACTGAAGGATTGCGTATGGGTGTTCGTAACACGCAGCGGAAGACAATAACAATCCTAGGTAGATTTTTTCATGTTTAAAATTTATTTACGTGTCAAAGATCGGATCTAAAACGTACCTGGTGAATAGAGTTTCTTTTTTTCAGAATTTCTTCGATAATGTGAAAACTCAATGCGTATCCACACCGAGACCGATCCTTGCTATCAACTCTTTGATCAATGAAGCCCGCGAACAAATTGAACGAAGATTATTATGTTGAAATTTTTCTCTAAAATCTCAACTAAAATTAGAAGAACAAGAAACACTTTTCTTGTAATTGTATTTTTCTCTCTTGGCTTTGTATTGCACTCTCACTTTCACAAAGTAGGTTTTCTTCTCAAGAAAAATAAAAACTAAAACCAAAAAAACAACTCTTGCAAATTTTCTCCATCACCCTTTTTATAGCATCACCTACAAACCCTTTTCCTATTTGGTTGACGTAATAATTTACTTAGGGTAAAAAATTTTTCTAAGAAAAAACTTTGTACAATTTTCCATAAAATTAAATCTCATGTGATGGAATTTTTTCAAAACTTACCGTCACATAAATTTTCCAAAGTACAAGTTTAATTTCTAAAATTAAACTTTGTATAATTTTCCTTCTTTGGAAAAGTGCCGAAAATTTTCTTGGTTTTGAATCCAATTCTAAATTGGATTTTCCATAAAATTGAATTGCATATGATGGAATTTTCCAACTTTGAGAATGTAATGACTGCCGAGAATTTTCTTGACTTTTTTGAATGTCCAATTCTAAATTGGATTTTATTAATATAAACTTTTATATTAATATAATATTTTCCTATTGAAAATATTAATCCCATTCCAAATAGGATAAAACTTCAATTAATAATCCAATTCAAAATTAGTTTTTTTTTTTTTTTTTTGGTTTAACATTAGTTTCTATTGATATCAACAAATATACAAGAAGGTGTTCTTGGTGGTAGTGTAGACTAACTACCACTCACTACACAGATTATACTGCTATTACAATTCAAACTAATAGCTAAGGATAGTAATTAAGTTGTCTCAGCCCCTTTAATCATTTCTTGCATTTTCTGCCTCGTGCATGAATAAGAAGTGCAATCTCTCGGCAAACAAGGTTAGCATCAAAAGGTTTCTTCTCAAATCTGATAGCATTCCTGCATCTCCAAATCAACGATACTGTGGTAACAAAGGCAGTGGCTATCACAGCCTTTCTAAACTGTTTACTTCTGGCATTGTAACATATCCATGTCAACTCATCCTTCCAGCATCCTATCCTTCTATTGCAACCCAACTAGCAGCAAATTCTGAACCAAATTTTACTTGTAACTAGACAATTAAAATACAAGTGATCAAACTCTTCAATGTTCTGATTGCAAAATACACAGGTTTCTTCAACACTGATGCCAAATTTTATTGATCTGTCAACTGTTGGCAATCTATCATGAGCAGCCATCCACGCAGTAAACTTATGTCTAGGCAAGACATTAGTTGTAGCCATCAAATTCTTCCACTCCACTCTAGGACAAACTGGAAGCAAAGAATGGTATAAGTAATGAATTTGAAACTTTCCAGGTTTACACAAACCTAAGAGTCTAAACAAAGACCTCCTTGCAAACTGTCGACAGCCATAACATGAGCTCTGCACTCTATTATCTTTCTGATTACCCAAGAACCTTTTTTTGGATTAGCCATTGTTTTAATGTCATCACTCTTTATGTAATAGAAATGAATCCATTTGATCCAAAGGCAATCCTTTTTCCTTGCTAAATCCCACAGTAACTTAGATACAGCAGCTTTGTTCCAAGTCTGAATATCAATGAGATTTAATCCTCCAGCAGTAACAGGCCTACATATTTTATCCCAAGCTATCAATGATCTTTTTGATACTGTTCCATTACCAGTCCAGAGGAATGATCTGCAAATAGCTTCAATTGCTTTCACCACCTTCTTAGGCAATATGAAAATTTGGGACCAATAGGTTTGAACTCCAAATAATACTGATTTGATAAGTTAACATCTGCCTGCATAAGATAAGAATTTGGCAGACCAGCATGTAATTCTATCAGTGATTTTCTCAATCAGAGGCAAATAATGATGTATATTTAACTTCTTTGACTGTAAAGGAATGCCCAAGTACTTGAAAGGGAGATGCCCTTCACTGAACCCCAAGTCCTCTAGGATAACCTCTTTTTCAATCTGAGAAATGCCAGCAAAATATACAGCACTCTTAGACTTATTAGCAGAAAGTCCAGATGCTGCAGAGAATGATAAGAATGCATCATGCAGTAATTGAATAGATGTTAGATCAGCTCTGCAGAATAACAACAAGTCATCTGCAAAGCAAATATGAGAACAGTTGAGCTTCCTGCATCTAGGATGAAAGTTAAAGTCACCATTCTTATGTAGCTGATTAAGGTTTCTGTTAAGATACTCCATTGCAATAACAAATAGGTAAGGAGACATAGGATCTCCTTGCCTAATACCTCTTCTGGCTTGAAATGGTTTAGTGAGACACCCATTAATCACTAAAGAATAAGTAACAGTTGAAACACAAGCCATAATCCAATCCACAAACTTTGCAGGAAATCCAAGATCAACCAACATCTGCTTAAGGAATCTCCATTCAATGGTATCATAAGCCTTCCTTAAATCAACCTTTAGTACACACCTAAGTGATATACCCTTCCTGCCATATCCCTTGAACAGCTCATGACTGAGCAAAACATTATCTAAAATGCTCCTCCCTTCTATGAATGCTGACTGACCTTTCCCAATAATGTTGTCAATGCAAGCTTTCAATCTTTTGGTAATGACTTTTGAAATAATCTTGTAAAGAGTGGTGCAGCAAGCAATGGGCCTAAAATCCTTTGCTGTTTTAGGAGTTTTAACCTTAGGAACAAGAGCAATAGCAGTAGTATTAAGCATGTGTGGCATATGACAAGTAGAAAAGAACTCCCAGTGGCAGCAGATACATCATTCTTGACTGTCTCCCAATTCTTAGTGAAAAATTCCACAGGAAATCCATCAACACCTGGAGCTTTATCATTTGGCATATCTCTAACAGCATCAGTAATCTCTTCCATAGTAACCTCTCTGAAAAGAGCCCTTTGTTGATCAAGTGTAAGACATATTCCTTCTTTAACAATAGCAGAGTTTAGACAAGGTAATTCAACAGGTCTATCACCCATCAGAGATTTAAAAACTTCAATAAATTCATGTTCAATAGCCATAGGATCATTAAGCTTAACACCTATTTCAGTATAGATAGAAGTAATATTGCTTTGGCTGGACCTTATTTTCCACTGTACATGAAAATATTTGGTGTTTGCATCACCACAATCAATCCAATTAGCCTTTGATTTCTGTCTCAAGACTTGCTCCTCTACATTACTCCACTTCTCTATGTTAAGAAGGGCTTCTTTCTCTGCACTAAATAGTTGTGTTGAACAAGGATCCATCAACATCTGGCTTTGAATAATATCCAATTGCTCCCTTGCATGAATCAATTTCTGTTGATAAGAAGCCATATGCCTATTGAGTCCTTTTAGCTGCTGCATCATCTCCTTAAGCTTGTGCCAAATCTGTTGCAATGATGACCCTTCCCCTACTTGGTTCCACACCTGCTGTAAAATAGTATCAAATTGAGGATCCTCCATAACAGTGTAGTAAAGTCTGAAAGGTTTAGGATGTAGAAGCCTTTGCCTTCCAAACTTAATAAAGATAGGGGTATGATCAGAGACTGAGTGATTCAAGAAATCTGATTCCACATGACTGTACTGCTGTAGCCATTGAAAGTTTCCAATTGCCCAATCTATCTTACTATATACCTGTTTATTAGTCCAAGAATACTTCCAACCTTTTGAACTGATAGGAGTGAGTTGAAGATCATATATCAATTCCTTGAAGTCCTTTACCTCTGCATCTGTTACAGGAGAACCAATTCTGTCTTCAGAGGATAAGACAGCATTGAAATCTCCACTTAACAACCATGCATCCTGGCTTGGAATGGAAAGACCTCTCAGATCACTCCAAAGCTGCTTCCTAAGTGAGATTGTATTGTAAGCATATATGACACTCAGCTGGAATTTAATTGCTGAAGCTGTATCTTCAACACTACAATGAATAAACTTATCAGTGGTACATATGATATGAACTTGTATATGTGACCTCCAAACTAACCATATCCTGGCATTAGTTGCTTTGAGATAGTTGTGATGAAACTTCCATAATTTAGCAATTTTATTAAAAATACTATGGGCTTTTGGTTCCTTTACTCTAGTTTCAATGCAACCAAGAATATCAACCTTTTTCTTAAGCAAAAAGTTTTTTAATTCTTTCTGCTTATGGGCTTTGTTAAGCCCTCTAATATTCCATGTAACAACAATCATGAAATACTAGACAGTATTCTTAAAGAAGGGCCAGGATCCTACAGTTGGCCTTTCCTACCTTCATCCAGTATTCCATCATTAACCATCTCTCCCAATTGCTTCTGCATTGTTCCATCACTGTCCACAGTCTCTAATCTCCCATGATCACCCACAGCTCCAATACTAGCAGCCATATCAGTACCAATGGGGATCCTTTGTAAAGCATCCACATGCTGGTGAACACTTACTGTATTCCTATTAGCATTTCCTTCACTAACCAATGATACTGGATTAGGCTCAATATGCATTGGCAGATTAGGAATTACTGTTGTATTTCCTATTAGATTTATTATCAAGCCTTTATTAATATTATATTTTATATACTTCTATTATATAAAATAATATTAATTATATATCACATGTATTTCAACCAAGAGATATTATTTAATTTCTATTCCAAATAGAAACTTCAATTTATTCACAATATTAATTATAATCTTTGTGCTAGAAAAAAATATAATAATATTTCATTTGGACTAATAACTAAATTTATTTGATTTATTAAATTCATTAATTTAATTATCAAATAATAAATTAATTAATCCTTTAGCAAAGATCAGAACACTCGTTAGTGTGCGACCCCGTAGGTTCAATACTAAATCGGTAGTAAATTGATCATATCAATATACTAATTAAGGGTGGCGTCTAGCAATACTCCTTAACGACCAGATAGCATGAAGTATACAATTTACTCTCAAGAACCAGTAGAAGAATAATGCAGTAATTCCTTCTGTCCTTATAACTCTGGATCACCATAGGATATGGTTCAACTGTCAATTCCTAATAGGCAATCAACTATGTGTTCACGTCAAATATAATCGACCAGTGAATGACCTAAGAAACTCATTTCTTCTTTCATTTAATTGCCCTGGCCAAGGTCTTAGTTTGGTCGTTTATAATTCATGACAACATGGACCTTAAACTCATTACCAAGAGTTGACAGATTCCGTCTTGATCAATCATTAATTCTACAAGTATTTAATCGTACCCAATATCCTTTCAACTATCCCCCTAGGGCCATAGGTGTCGAGTATCAAAGCACAATAAATAACTTGTCAATTACTATGACGATCTCAAGTCAAAGGAAACGGTTACATCACATTCTTCAAGAAAATATCCTATTGACAGTATATGGTAATTCTAACCATTAGGAATTATCTAATGAGTGTGTTCAATGATCATATCTCTGTATGCATCATCTATCTATGTGATTTAGTTAATGAGATCAACTAATCTTTATCCGATAAAGACGATCACATAAATATTGATCTAACCGGATTACTAATGTCCAAATTAATAATCCTACGATCAAGAACAAATTTAGATTAAATTATAAAAGACTTTTCTCTCATTATCATGATCTCTATCACGATGACAAATCTCAAAATTTAATTAAGTACCTTATCAAAATAATCAAAAAATTGATAATAATGATAAAAGAATATCAAATGCTATATATTTTATATCAAATGACATTCACAAAAATATGTTCAAGTTATCAAATATGATATTATATTTAAGGTATATCTACTTTATCCCTAACACGAGCACCATATACAATTTCATTGACCTTGTTTGAGGGATAGACACTCTTAAATTGAATTCTGGAAATGCAAGGTAGTGGTAATTGAAACAAGGAATATTCCTGCAAAACAAATAAGATAGCAGTAATCTAGCTTCATGGGATGTGCTCTAGTATGTCTAACATATTTTGCAATGTCGAAAAAGTCAATATAAAGTTCAATTTGCATCTATTCGTTAAGAAACACA
Organism: Nicotiana benthamiana; assembly: GCA_034376525.1. Lineage (NCBI taxonomy): Eukaryota > Viridiplantae > Streptophyta > Magnoliopsida > Solanales > Solanaceae > Nicotiana > Nicotiana benthamiana. The sequence continues at coordinate 48,721,719 of CM067326.1, forward strand.
CTCAGAATGACATTAACCTACAATGCTTGAGTACTGAAATCGTGAAAGTTGCTTCAAAATTTGTTCTTTCGATAAGGTTCTATCTTATCTTCCTTGGAGTTTATAAAACCTAGTATAGACACTATCAATAAGACATGAAATCTACTTGAAAACAATATAGCTATTAAGAAGTTCAGCCGAAATCCTTGTGTGACGACCCAAAGGGGTCATCACTTGTTTTCCTATCTATTATGTACTTTCGAGGTCTTGAAAACCTCATTTGGAGTTGCCTTAATTTGCGTGTGCAGCTCGCACGCTTAACCGGAAAGCTTAGATATGAATTCTGTGAGAAAAATGCTAAATTTTGATATTAAGTTGAATAAATTTGATTCTGGTTAACTTTTAGGGTAAACGGATCCGGACCCGTAATTTGGCAATCCCGGAGGGTCTGCAGGAAAATGTGGGACTTGGAAGTATACCCAGAATCGAATTCCGAGGTCTCGAGCCCGAGAAATGAATTATTGTGTGAAATTATTTTCTCAAAATAATCATGGAAATTAGGATTTGAAATTTGATTAAAAGATTATGGTTTCCGGTCCCTATTTTAGTTCTGATGACCAGTACAAGTCTTATATATGGTTTAAACGCTTTCTGTAAAGTTTGGTTGAAAATTCACGCCGCTTGACGTGTTTCAGACTTATAATGGCAATTTGATATTTTATGAAAAATTGGAGGAAATCATGAGTTTTGAGGCTTGATGTGATGTATGTGATGTTATTTTGGAGATTTGATTGTGACAGTTAGTCCGTAGGATGTTTTGAGGTTGTGTGTATCTCTCGTTTGGAGCCCCGAGTGCTCGGGTGAGTTTTGGATTGGTATCGGAGTGCATTTTGAACCTTAGGAAAATATGATATTCCCACTCCTGCATTCTTTGCATTTGCGATGTAGGACTCGAAAATCCGAAAAGGGTATAGCCAGCTGAAATCGCAAATACGATCGAATTTCTCGCAAATGTGAAGGCACGCATCTTATTCAGGGATCGCAAATGCAAAAGCTGGGCTATCGCAAATGCGCATCCCTGTTCGCAAATGCAAAGTCCCCAGCAATGCTCAAGTTTTGCAAACACGAACAATTCTTCGTATTTCCAAGACCTGCAAGGTTCAAAAATGCGATCCCACCTTGCATTTCCCACATTTGAGGCCTGCATATTTTACACTTAGCGGAATTTTTGAGTCATTTTAACATTCTTCCAAAATACAAACCTCTCTGGGCGTTTTTCCAAGAATAAGGGTTCTTCTAATTCATTTGTATGTTGGTTTTTACTCATTTATTTCAATCTTTAACATCATTTAACATGTTTCCAACTTAAAATCAACGATTTTCATGGGTGAAATTGGAGGTATTGGGAAGAACCTAGATTTTTCTAAAATTGGGGATTTGGACCTCAATTTGAAGTCCGGTTTCAAAACAAATCACATATTTGTGTTCATGGGGGAATGAGTAACCGAATTTTGGTTCGAACCCCGGGTTTTGACCATGTTGGCCTGAGGGGCGTTTTGGTTATTTTACCTAAATTCGCGTCTTAGCTTTGAATTATATAGTAGAATCATTTGCTTGAGATTTTATTTATAATGTGTGATTGAATTGGATAGATTTGGGCCATTTGGAGTCGAGTACTCGTGGCAAGTACATGATTGCTAGTTGATTTTAGCCGGTTCGAGGTAAGTATCTTGCCTAACCTTGTGTGGGGGACATCTCGTTAGGGATTACGTTTTCTTTGTTGCTTGTATTCCTTATACGCAAGATGATGAGTGCGTGCTCGAATTTATTTTTGAATAATTTTACCCTTTTAGGCTCTTAGATCCTTGTAATCACCGAATAAGACGTTGTTCCTGATATGATTGAGTTCCCTGTTATTAGCTTCACCTCTACATGTCTTACTTGGGATTTATTTACCCGATTTGGTTTGTTCTTGTTGCCTAATAGACTTTTACTTGATTAACTATGGAAACTCACAATCACATTGTCATTCCTAACTGCTCGTCTTTATTTGGAAAACATTATTTCTGTCTCTCCTGTAATTAATTGGTCTCAATTGGAAGGAAGTTAGATATTCTATGTTTAGTTGATATTTCCTTAATTGTAATTATTTGGTTCATGTCAACTTCTTTGTAATTGAATTGAGTATTAAGGAATCGTTGTTTCCTTATCATTTATTCCTTTTTGAGTTGTCTTTGTTGAGCTTAGTATTTCTCTATTACAGTTATTCCTTGTGAGTTAGTTGTACTGCTTTTTGCTGAATAGAAATACCTGAGTGATTCTCTTACTTCATTCTTGTATTTATTGTATTTGTTGCTGTTGTACTTGATATTGTGATTCATGATGTTTCTGTTGTGCTACGTTTGATATTCTGATGCACGAGGTTTCTGCTGTGCTTCTGTTGATATTGTGATGGGCGAGGTTTCTACCGTGCTACTGTTGATATTGTGATGCTCGAGGTTTCTTCCATGCTACTGTTGAAATTGTGGTGCATGAGGTTTCTGCCGTACAATTTTTGTTGAGGGTTTGCACAAGGTCTTTGCCGTTCCACTGTAGTTATTGATATATATAGAACATGCAGCAAAATAAGGCAGGATATGTTCATATGCTTATATGTGGATTGCGCATATGGTGAAATAAGGCGGGAAATACTATGATGCACGTGTGACGAAATAAGGCGGTACTTATTATGTTATTAACTGGACACGTGACGAAATAAGGTGGGCTATGTCAGGGGTTGATTGTAAAGGGTTGTGACGGCCTGTGAAGGCATTCCTGTTTGTTTAATATCCTGACTGTGTGTTGATTATCTATATGAGCTTTACCGCTAGGAAGTTGTAAGGAAACCTTTATACGTCCTGTCCGTTCTCTTTTCTTTGTTTACTAGATGAGAATTCTTGTTAAAAAACACTTCCACAAGCATGCACGTAGTTGGACACCCCACTATAGGTGAATTCTTTCCGATTTTGCTAAGGGTGGAGATGCTTCTTTGTTTATACATTATATATGTGAGAGTGGCCTAGTTATCCAGTTAGTTGTCGATATTACCGTTTGATTGATGCGGCACATGATGCCAAGTCTTACAATTCAGATGCTGGGTTTTTCATGAGTTGTGGTTGTCCGATATTTATTTAAAAAGATTGTGGAAAGAGTTGAATAAGACCCCTTTCTGTTACTGTGAATTGTAACAATTTTTGTCATTCATGCGGTCTTTACATGTATATATATCATTTCCATTATTCATATGATTATATTGTTTATCTGACCGATAGGTGTCTTGACTGTTCCTCGTCACTACTTCACCGAGCTTAGTCTTGATACTTACTGGGCACCGTCGTGGTGTGCTCATGCTACTCTTCGGCATATTTTTGTCGTGCAGACACAGGTACTCCCACTCAGTTCCATCCATCAGCACTGGAAGGAGGCGTATCGGTAGAGAGTTCGAGGTATATCTACTATGTCCATAGACCGAGGAGTCACTTTCCAGCGCCCTGTAATAAGTATAGCTCTTCCAATATTTTTTCTTTGTATAGATATTCTTGAGTCAGGGCCTCTTATGTATCCCTTAGCTTTTTGATTTGTGAGATTCTGGGTTTTGGGAATATTGTTAGTTTCAAGAGATGTTATTATATGTGTCAACGTCACCTTAAACACTATTTTATTTTATTAGTTCAGTTATAATTATCTCCTCCGCAATTATGGCTTATTTTTATGTATTGTTACGCTTACCTAGTGGTAAAGACTAGGTGCCGTCACGATAGTTCACGGAGGGCGAACTGGATCGCGACAAGTTGGTATCAGAGCTCTAGGTTCATAGGAGTCAAAAATCACAAGACGATTTATTAGAGTCTCATGGATCGGTACGGAGACGTCTGTACTTATCTGCAAGAGGCTATGTAACCCTTAGGAAAATTCCATTTAATTTGATTTCCTTATCGTGCGAGATTTGTCATTCACAATCCTTGACCTATGTCATGTACTTTCTCACAGATGGTAAGGACACGTAGTACCTGAGGTGATCAGGCACCTACGCCCCCTGCTATAGCCGTCTGAGGTCGAGGCCGGGTCATAGTTTGAGGACACGCACGTGGTGCAGCGAGAGCACCTACACGAGCGGCCGCCGACATTCCATCAACAGATCAAGCTGGAGTCCAGGCACCTGACTCGCCTACTTCTACTACTTCTCCAGCTCTTCAGGAGACATTGGTACAGTTCTTGATCATGTACACCACTTTCGCTCAGGCAGGATTGCTTCCCCTTGGTGCAGCCACACCCCAGGCTGGGGGAGGAGGACATACTTCTGACGTCCGCACTCCTAAGCAGCAAGCGCATGTTGAGCAGGTCCCTGATATTATTCATGTGCCGCTTGCAGCACCAGTTTTGCCCGAGGTCATGGCAGCGACTTACGAGTAGGAGTAGATGAGACAAGAGAGGTTCAAGAAGTATGATCCTCCGATACTTAGTGGACTAGTATCGGATGATACCTTAGGGTTTCTCGATGAGTGTTGCCGTATTCTCCTTATTATGGGTATCTCTGGATCGATCATGGTTTCTTTCACTACTTGCCATCTTTGAGAAGCCGCCAATGATTGGTGGCACACCTGTGAGTTAGATAGCCCAGATGAGGTAGCTTTACTGACTTGGGCCAAGTTTTCAGATATATCTCAGAGAGAGTTTGTTCCGCAGAGCCTCAGGGATGCATGGCGTGTAGAGTTTGAGCATTTGCGCCAGGGTTTTATGACCGTCTCGGAGTATGTTGTCCATTACACCAGTTTGGCTAGACATGCCCCAGCCTTGTTTTCTACTGTTCGCGAGAATGTTCGCCGGTTCATTTAGAAGCTCATTCCCAACATCAGGTCCAGTATGGTTCGCGAGTTGGAGATGGATATCCCATATCAGTAGGTAGTGAACATTGCTAGGAGGATAGAGGGTATGCATGCTAGAGAGAGGGAGAGTAGGCAGGATCATGAGAGGGAGAGCAGACGAGAGCAGGAGAGAGTTTGAGGAGGCGAGGAGGCCTCGTAGACCGGGGAGATATACTGGTCCTTATATTAGAGGCAGGGTGCATGGTAGAGTTCTTATAGGTCAGCCAGTTCAGTTCCCGCTTCAGGCTTTGCATGGTGACTTAGGTGTTCATGGGTCTCGGAGTACCTCGTACCCCGCAGTTCCTACCGCCTCGTCAGCCGAAAGGGTGTTTTGAGTGTGGAGATACTAGCCACGTGGTGAGATATTGTCCCCGACTTCGGACCGACGTGTCATGGCGAGGTATTCAGGGTGGTAGAGGGCGCCCCAAAGGGGGAGGCCCAGCTCGTTGATGTGTTTCATATATTAGGTATGGGGCTAGCGCGCTAGCTAATGTCATTTAGGTACGAATTCAGTTTGGTATAGACGGCACTATCTGTAGTTCATCACAGTTCTGCTTATCTAGGTGAGTTCCCTTATCTGTTGTTCCATTGTGGGTGCATTTCATGATTGTACTCTGTTTCTGTGATTAATCTGTTGGAAGATGATATGAGTGATAGCCGTATCTATCGATTGTTTCTAGCTATAGCCGAGAATTATGAGCTAGTAGTAAATTCATGTTGTTCGTTTTGATAGGTTTGATGATTTTAGAGTATCCTTGGTTAGGAGCTATGATTTCTATGCTCTACCAATGTGGGAGCCAGTCTGTGTTGCGAGTGGTAGATGGAATTGATCTGGAGAGAGTCTCCAGATGGGTTGATGTGTATCCTACTTGTGATTTAGTGTTATGGGCAGAACCCTCGTGAATTCAGGTGATTTGATATGTTGATACCGGACTATGTACCGCGGTGAGAGTTATATCAGTATAAGATCCTTGTGAGTCCTTTATATGTTTCATTCCTTCTTGTTAGATGTTTGTAGATTAGTGTTTTAGAAAATTTGTGCTATTTTGACTTGTTTGATAGCACCCTTATGTGTTATTACCTTCCCATATTCATCCATCTTCGTTGCATGCTTCTTGAGTTCTAGTTGTGGGGTATGTGCCCGTTGGTATAAGCTGGGATTTGGTTATTTGGATGGTTTGAGCCAGGAGAGGCTCGGTTGTTGGGTACAAATTTTGTTTATGAGGTCTTGGACAAGGTCAAGATTATTTAGGATAGGCTTCATTCAGCTCAGTCAAGGAAAAAGAGTTATGCAGACCGCAAAGTTCGAGATGTGGCATTTATGGTTGGTGAGCGGGTATTGCTCCGTGTGTCACCTATAAAAGGCATGATGAGATTTGGAAGGGCAAGCTTAGCCCTAGATTCATTGGCCCGCTTGAGATTCTTGATCGAGTGGGAAAGGTGGCTTGTAGACATGCATTGCCGCCTAGCTTATCACCTGTGCATCTAGTTGTTTTTCATGTATCCACGCTCCAGAGGTATCACGGAGACCTAGCCCACATGTTAGATTTCAACACTGTCCAGTTAGACAAAGACTTGTCTTATGAGGAAGATACGGTAGAAATTTTAGGCTGGCAGGTTCGTTGGCTGAGGTCCAAGATTTTTCCTTCTGTTCGTGTCCAGTGGAGAGGCCAGCGTCAAAGTTTGATATGCGGAGCCGTGATCCTCATCTTTTTCCCAACTCAGATACTTCCTTCTTTTGTCCGTTCGAGGTTGAACGGTTATTTTAGTGGTGAAGGATGTGATGACCTAAATGGGTTATCACTTGTTTCCTACCTATTCTATACTTCCGAGGCCTTGAAACCTCATCTGGGTTGCCTAGATTTGCATTCGCAGTCCGAGCGTGTTGTTGGAAAGCTTATATATGAATTCTATTTGAAAAATACTAAATTGTGATATTAAGTTGATAAATTTGACTCCGATCAACTTTTTGGGTAAACGGACCCGGACCCATAATTTGGCGGTCTTGGAGTGTCCGCAGGAAAATATGGGACTTGAGCATATGCCCGAAGTTGAACTCCGAGTTCCCGAGCCTAAGAAATGAGTTTTTGTGTGAAATTGTTTTCTGAAAATAATTAAGGAAATTGGAAATTTAAATTTGATTAAAAGATTATGGTATCGGGACCGTATTTTTGCTTCGATACCCTGTACAAGTCTTATATATGGATTAAGCGCTTTCTGTAAAGTTTGGTTGAAAACGGACGTCGCTTGACGTGTTTCAGACTTAAAATGAGGATTTGATGTTTTATGAAAATTTGGAGGAAATCATGAGTTTTGCGGCCTGATTCGATGTATGTGATGTTATTTTAGCGATTTGATCACGCGAGTAAGTCCGTAGGATATTTTTGAGGTCGTGTAAATCTGGTTTGGAGCCTCGAGGGCTCGGGTGAATTTTGGTGTTGCAGTGCATTTTGATTTTTGGAAAATCTGATATTCCCAGTGCTGCAACCTTCGCATTTGCAAGTAGGACTCGCAAATGCAAGCTCGAAAATGCGAGCTCGCCATCGCAAATGCGAAAAGGGTATAGCCAGCTAGAATCGCAAATGCGATCGAATTTCTCACAAATGCGAAGGCACTCACCTTGTTCAGGAATTGCAAATGCGATCGCTCTATCGCAAATGCGGCATCCCTGTTTGAAAATGTGAAGTCCCCAGCTATGCTCAAGGTTCACAAATGCTAACAATTCTTCATATTTCCCAAACCTGCAGGGTTCGCCAATGCAAACCCACCTTTGCATTTCCGACATCTGAGGCCTGCATATTTTGCACTTAGCCGAATTTTTGAGCCATTTTAACATTCTTTCAAAACACAAAGCCCTTTGGATGATTTTCCAAGAACAAGTCTGCTTCCAAATCATTTATAAGTTGGTTTTTACTCAGTTATTTCAATCTTTGACATCATTTAACATGTTTCCAACTTAAAATCAATGATTTTCATGGGTGAAACTGAAGGTTTTGGGTAGAACTTGGGATTTTCTAAAATTGGGGATTTTGACCTCAATTTGAGGTCCGATTTTAAAACAAATCATATATTTGTGTTTATGGGGAATGTGTAACGAAATTTTGTTCGAACCCCGGGTCTTGACCATGTTGGCATGAGGGCGTTTTGGTCATTTTACCTAAATTCTCTTCTTAGCTTTAAATTATAAAGTAGAATCAGTTGCTTCAGATATTATTTACAATGTGTGATTGAATTGAATAGATTTGAGTCATTTGGAGTCGAGTACTCGTGGCAAGTACGTGATTGCTAGTTGATTTTAGCCGGTTCGAGGTAAGTATCTTGCCTAAACTTGTGTGGGGAACTTTCCCTTAGGAATTGAGTCTTTATTGTTCTTGTATTCCTTGTACGCGAGGTAACGAGTGCGTGCTCGAATTTATTTGTGAATAATTTTCCTTTTTAGGCTCGTAGATCCTTGTAATCACCGAATATGAAGTTGTTCCTGATATGATTGAGTTCCCTGTTATAAGATTCACCTCTACATGTCTTACTTGGAATTTATTTGCCTGGTTTTGGTTTGTTATTGTTGCCTAATCAACTTTTACTTGATTAACTGTGGACACTTACCCTTCTATAGTCACATTATCATTCCTAACTGCTCGTCTTTATTTGAAAAGCATTATTTATGTCTCTCGTGTAATTAATTGGTCTCAATTGGAAGGAAGTTAGATATTCCACGTTTAGTTGATATTTCCTTAATTATAATTATTTGGTTCTTGTCAACTTCTTTGTTGTTGAACTGAGTATTATGGAATCGTTGTTTCCTATTCATTTATTCCTTGTTGCGCTTAGTATTTCTCTGTTATAGTTATTCCTTGTGAGTTAGTTGTACTGCCTTTTGGTGAATGGACATACGTGGGTGATTCTCTTGCTTCGTTCCTGTATATATTGTATTTGTTATTGTTGTACTTGATATTCCCCACTCTGTGGGACTATACTGGATAGTTGTTGTTGTTGTTGTTGTATTGTTGTACTTGATATTGTGATGCACGAGGTTTCTTCCGTGCTACTGTTAATATTGTGATGCGCGAGGTTTCTGCCGTGCTAATGTTGATATTGTGATGCACAAGGTTTTTGTCGTGCTACTGTTTATATTGTGATGCACGAAGTTTCTACCTTGCTACAGTTGATATTGTGTTGTACGGGGTTTCTGACGTGCTACTGTTGATATTGTGATGCACGAGGTTTCTACCGTGCGATCTTTTTTGTGGGTTTGCATGAGGTGTTTGTCATGCCACATTTGTTATTGATATATATTGCTCATGTGGCGAAATAAGGCGCGATATGTTGATATGCTTATATGTGGGTTGCGCATGTGGCAAAATAAGGTGGGAAATACTATGATGTACGTGTGGAAAAATAAGTGGTACTTATTACGTTAATAACTTCACACGTGGCGAAATAAGGTGGGCTATGTCAGGGGTTGATTGTAAACGGTTGTGACGGCATGTGAAGGCATTCCTATTTGTTTTATATCGTGACTGTGGGTTACTTACCTATATGAGCTTTACCGCATGGAAGTTGTGAGCAAAACTTTGTACGTGCGGCCCATTCTCTTTTCTTTGTGTACTAGATTATAGAATTCTTGTTAAAACCCACTTCCACAAGCATGCACGTAGTTGGACACCCCACTATAGGTGAATTCATTCTGATTTTGCTAAGGGTGGAGATGCGCTTTTGTTTATCCATTATATATGTGAGAGTAGCCTTAGTTAGCCAGTTAGTTATCGGTATGATCGTGAGATTGATGTGGCACATGATGCCTGTTAGAAATAACGCTCTACGCTAGAGGGGGGGGGGGGTGAATAGCGTATTAATAAAATTTGGCCTTTTCTTGCGGAATTTAAACTTTGCAGGAAATAAACAAATGCAGTAAAAATAAATTACACCACGATATATACTGGTTGGCCACACTTTGTGGTTAGTCCAGTCCCCGAGAGACTCTCTCGAGATTTCCACTAACAACCTTGTCAAGCTTAAGGTGCCCAACAAACCTTTACACTTGAGACTTGAATCACACAAATCTCAAACACTTGCTCGGAGGTTCCTCACCTCAAAGACTTCAACTTGCTCGGAGGTTCCTCACCTCAAAGACTTCAACTTGCTCGGAGGTTCCTCACCTCAAAGACTTCGCCTTGCTCGGAGGTTCCTCACCTCAAAGACTTCAACTTGCTCGGAGGTTCCTCACCTCAAAGACTTCACCTTGCTCGGAGGTTCCTCACCTCAAAGACTTCAACTTGTTAAGCTTCCGGGTGCCTAAAGAACCTTTACAACTTGAGAACTTGATACAACACAAGCCTCAACCAACCCGCTTAAGGAAACCTATCCCTAAGACTTTACAAGAAGAAATATAACACTCCTTCTTACTACAAGTGTTTAACAAGAACACTCTTTTACTCACTTTACAAGAACTCTCTCAAAGAGTGGATTATGAGTACAAAATATATGGCTCAAGAACACAACAACTCAATCAATAATCTTGGCTCTCAAAAACAATGTAAGATATGAAATTTGAATCACAAGAATGTAATGTATGCTTTGTAATTTTTCTGCAGTGTTGTTGTGTTTTAAAAAATGATTTTCAGAGAGTGTTTTATAGAGAAAATGGAGCAATAGACCGTTGCTTTTAGTTCCAGAAAACGCTCCTGAAAATCTGCCTGACAATCGATTGTTGATATTACACAATCGATTGTTGGAGCAAAATTTCAACAGACAAGATCCTTAAAATCCGGTTAAAAAGATTTCTGTTGAATTTTTAAAAAATGACAATCGATTGTTGACTTTAGACAATCGATTGTTGTTCAAACATTCAAAATATTCCTGGCAACTTTTTGACTAAAAGATTGTGTAAGGATTACACCATAAATAGATAAGCCGTTGGAAAAAGTCTGTTTGGAAAAATCACTAAGCACAATCGATTATTAAATAGTGACAATCGATTGTTCTTCATTTTTGAAGATTTTGAAAACATTCTGTAAGTTGTCCAAAACTTTGAGACTTTAAGTATAAAATCTGACAATCGATTGTTGCTTCAAAAATAATTTCAAAAGAAGTTTCTGTCTCAAGACAACATTTTAAAAACTAAGTATAGAACTTGACAATCGATTGTTTCTTCAAGACAATCGATTGTTAAACCCAATTTTCTCAAAACGAGTTTAAAAATCATTTTGGCAAATATGCAACTTATTTCTTTAAAAACTTATGATGCATGATTTTATGAAAGTCATTTTAGGTGAGAGCCAATATTAGAAATAAGTCGTTGAGTCAAGATTACAAATTAAGACCTACTCAACAGTTGATTGCATCTTCTATTCTTGAACGCGTACTATCCATCTTGTACTTGGTCTGTTATTGTTCCATCACCGATGCTTGGCTCAATGTTTGGCATTTATCAAAACCTACATGAATCAACACACGTTAGTTCGAGAATGTGTTTCTTACAATTTCTCCCTTTTTGATAATGGCAAACATGTATCGGGATATGCATAATAATAACAGTTCAAGATAATTCAATATGCATCATAGACATGTTCATGTTTCATAAGATATTTCCCCTTAAATGATGATTCCCCCTAAATGTGTGCAGTTATATCAAAGTGCATGGGAAATATATTATGCATGCATAGCCCGTTTATTTTCCCCCTTTTGACATTAACAAAAAGTGGCTAGATAACAAGTCTAATAATAGCATGCTAGTTCAACAAACGTCAACATAATCGAATAGTTTGCACTGGAAAGAAAAAAATTCCCCCTAAATATAAGATTCCCCCTGAATTTATGCAACACATTCAAAGAAAGCATGTAAGTATGCATAAACTCTAGTCTTGCATATAGCCTTTCTTTTCTTCCTTTTAAAAAAAATGTACTTCCCCCTTTTGAAAATATCAAATAATTCATATAATGGAAATAGGAGAGATATTTCAAATGAAAATCAACTTTCATTAAATAGATAAAATATTACATAGGCCATTAAATAAATAAAAATACAAGAAAATATTTAATCCTCGTTATCATCATCTTCGTCCATGTTTTGCGGCGGTGCCTCAAATGGGACAACAGCACCATATTGATAGTTGACATGGTCAAAGTATCCTTGGACATAGCGGGTTAAGTTATCAACTTTTGTCTCAATGCGGGTAAGATGATTTAAAATATCTGAATTTGGATCTTGATTTGGAGGAGGATTTTGAGGAGGATGTGGAGGAGGGTGATTGTCATGATCGCCACCACTGTGAAATGAAGATTCAGAAATTTCCCAGTGTTTGGTCCGATTTTTAAGTGGACCATTTGCCGTGATAATGCCGGCGGATTCAAGAAAATGCATGACAAGAAGTGCATAAGGAAGATGTTTGTCCTCGGCAGAAGCAGCACGCATGTGAAGCTTGATTAATTTACAATAATTTAATCGAGCTCCGGAAGAAATGGCATGCATGAGTTTACAATCTTCTTGGGAGATAGTGGTGTGACTGCTTTTTCGGGGCTTGAGAACTCGGGTGATGAAATAGAATATCAACCGATAGTTCGGATCCATTCCCGTGATCGTAGGACGACGAGAAGTGAGATGTGGATCATAGTGAGTGAGTCCAATTTGACGAAGAAAAGAGGTTTCATCAAATAAGGCTCCCTCTTGTCCAACATATTGGTGAATGTCTTCACCATCATTTGGAAGTTTGATAATGGCGTTAAGATATTCGTCGGAGAGAACTATTTTGACACCATTTACAAAAGTGAGAAGATCGCCATCGTCAGTTGGACGGAGGTTTGAATAAAAGGCCCGAATGAGTGTAGTATTGATGAAATCATATGAAAGGAGAAGGAAGTCAAGAAGTTGACTTTCTCGGAGTAAGTTTACAGCAAGACCATAGTTTTGGAGATATCGCATGGTAGAAAAACGAGGAGGATGAATATCACGTTTTTCAAATTTAGTAAGAAAGCGATTTAATTTATTTTTGCTTTTGAAGACCAAAACATCACCATCTTGATATGGATGATATCCGGAGGGAGGAAGAGCAGAGGTGGAATCACCTTCCCTATTTGAACGGGTTCTTCTCGACATATTGATAGAAGAGAGACAGCTTGAATTTTGCAAAAAGAGCTTTTTAGAGAGGATTTGAGGCTTTGAGCTTGAATATTTGGTGATGAGAATGAAGACACCATCTCCTATTTATAGAGGGGAGAAAAAAAAATATGCCTGAAGTTAACTCAAAAACGGTCGAGTTTTGGAATTGACCGTTGAGACAATCGATTGTGTATTTGAGACAATCGATTGTTGAACAGTGTTATGCCAGTTGGATTGACTGATAAAAGCTGATAATCGATTAAAGGAGGCTGCAGGACAGAACGGTAAGAATTTTTGAATTAATACCGTCTAACAATCGATTGTTTATACACGACAATCGATTGTTGAGTGTTTGACAGTTTCTGAAAAGCTGGCAATCGATTAAAGAGAGCTGCAGGACTCAGAACGGTAAGAATTTTTGAATTAATACCTTTGGACAATCGATTGTGTGACAGAGACAATCGATTGTGTCAAGTTTGACACTTAGATTCTGAGAATTTGGCTTGAAACAGAATGTTTTTGAAATTTCAGAAAATCACTGACAATCGATTGTGTAATTTGACAATCGATTGTGTAGTGGGCAAAAATGGTCTAAGTCCTGAAAATTGATTTTGGAAGTATGGTAATCAATTTTGAATATGTTATAATAAATTTTGGAATTATGACAATTGATTATGAATGGAACAATGTCATCAACACATGGTGGAAGATAATGATTCTTCGGATGAAAACGTTTTTATGAAAATAGATTTTCCATTATGAATACATATAATCAACACCAATTGTTATAAATACCAATTTAGAAAATCAAAACTCAATACAATTTATGCACTTAATCAATTATGCAATTTATCAAAATAACGTTCATATCAATACTTGTGACATATAATACCAATTCAACTAGCTAAAGGGTAGAGTAAGGAACGATCATACCCGGTTTGTCTTGATGTCATCCTCCATCGTTGACATCTCAATTTGCTAGAAATTGAATTGAATGCTTCATGCGAGCACATTTGCATTTCCAACATTTAATCAAGTGAAGCCATTTCCGATATATATATATACAAGCAATTTATCACCATAATAACAATTCAAAAACCAAATAGATATTTGTTAAGAAAATATCATCAATAAAATTTATGCAATCAATTCTTTCAAAGCACAAGTTCCCTCTTAAGTAAGACAAAATGGAATGTAATGACATTCCTCTTACTTGTAACAAATTGCCTAAAACATTTCTTCTTTTGATAAGAAGATTGTATTAAGGCTAATTCCTTTTACCATATTCACAAAGGAATAGGAAGGATATTGAGGAATATAAAATATGACGATTTCTATAAATTTATCAATTATATCAACCAAAAAAAATACCTATTGTTATTTTGAAAGGCATTTGTCAAAACATATATTGCATGCTGTTTCAAATAGATAGTCAAATCATGAATCAACCATCTTATCACCTGTTTAAGCAAAACACATCAATTCGACATTTTACAGGAAATACCGATTGTTACGAAAGCAATGAAAAATCCATTTGACGGAGAGCATAACAAATGCATCAAATGTTATTTTATTAATAGTGATACACAAGGTTATTTTCAGCAATCCATATTGCAACAAATGTCACATATTTAAGCGCATTTGCAATAATGAGAACCAAAACAAAGCATGATTCAAGGAGAATTGATACGGATGGTTAACAAAGACATATCAACACATACAATTGGGCATGATAAAGATGAAAGCCTAGCCTTTAAAAAAAAGAGTTCAAGAACGTTTATGCCTATTTTGAACTGACACGATGATAAATGATAGCTGTCGAGTTCAGAATTCAGAATGGTAACAAATCTTGAGATTTTTACCGATTGACAATCGATTGTTGAAAAGGGACAAGCGATTGTTGAACTATTTGACACTTAGTTCCTGAAAAATCTGCAAGAAACAGAAAGTTTTTGAAAACTCAGAAAAACACGGACAATCGATTGTGCCTGTGAACAATCGATTGTGGACTAGACCAAAAAGGTTTTAAGTCCTGAAAATCGATTATGAGAGTATGCTAATATAAAAAGCATTTATCAAACATATATTAAAACATGATTTAAAACACTTTGCTGTTTGAAAAGATTGTCAAGACATAATTCAACTAAACATGATTTTAGTAGGTACTCATTCAATGCACGAATCAACATTTGTCAAAGCATGGATCAAGCATTTAATAGTTGATACTAGTAATCAAAAATGAATTTTCAGCATGTCAATCAACAAGTATAGTCAACAAGAAATTTCACAAATTGATTCTTACAATTAACGCATGTCAACGTTTTTCAGGGTGAGAATCAAGTTGACAACTTATATGTTAATAACACCAGCTGCCATATATCAACAAATCTGTCAACATTAATAACTTGCACATATTCGGTTTTATCAAAAAGAATAGCTAACCGAAATTCCTCTCGATGCCTTTGGGTGTCGTGCTTGGCGCATCTACTACAATTTTGTAGTCTTCAAGCACACCTGCAAAAATACCTACGGAGAGGTTTTATGTACCCATATCTTTTTGGGTCCTTTGGGGTTAGGTAAATAATAATTATAACCAAAAGATAAATCTCTATGTTTAGCAAAACACACGGGTGCAATGTGACCTATCCGATTGCAATAATGGCATACTACGTTCGGATTGTGCCAATGCCTAGGTTGCGCCAAATACATTCTAGGTGATCTAGAGTCATTCCTAGAGGCGTTGAGAATCCTAGAGTCATTTCTAGGTTGTCTAACGTAGTTCGTTCTAGGCTTATCAACAATAGTCCTAGTATTGATTCTAGGCGATGTAAAGTGATTAACTCTAGATTCATTATTCCAATTTCTAGAGTTGTATCTAGTGATCTAAAGGCGTTAGTTTTAGACTTGTTTTCATACATCCTAGCGTAATGTCTAGGTGGTCTAAAGGAATTTGTCCTAGACTCATTTACAGCCCTAGAATTATTTCTAGGTGGAGCAGTAAAATTTCTAATGGGATTTCTGCTTTTATGCCGTTGATTATTCTTCGATGTTTCCTTTTCTTCAATAACCTTAGGGACATCTATACTTCGTGATTCTAAAGTTTTCCTAAGTTCTGCGTTTTCTAACTTCAAAGAATCGCAGGAAGTACAAGTAGAGCATTCATCAACATAAGAAGCTTCATGCATAGTCTTAATGACTTGTCTAAGTTCTACACTATCATTTTGCAAAAACTGATTTTCTTTTACAAGATTCTCGTTATCAAGAGACAGATTTTCAAAATCTTTTTGTTTTAAAGAAAGTTGATTTTTGAAATCTTTTTCTTTCAATAAGAGACGTTCTTCAAAATCCTTTTCTTTTAAAGAGAGATTTTTCTGAAAATCTAATTCTTGCTGGGAAAGTGATTTCTTCAAATCTCTAATCATTTTGACAGAATTACCAAATTCACCATACAAATCTTCATATGCATTTTGTAATTCTTCGAACGAGTGAGAATTAGAGATACTTACCTCTTCTTCGTTGTTTCCATCAAATATTGGAGGCATGGTGTAGCAATTGCCTTCACCGATTCCTGCAAAAGAATCATGAGTAGAAGCCATGGATGGTTCTCTCAAACTGTTAAGTTTTTCAGAGAGTATGGCTCAGATACCAATTTTTAGAAATAACGCTCTACGCTAGAGGGGGGGGGGGGGTGAATAGCGTATTAATAAAATTTGGCGTTTTCTTGCGTAATTTAAACTTTGCAGGAAATAAACAAATGCAGTAAAAATAAATTACACCACGATATATACTGGTTGGCCACACTTTGTGGTTAGTCCAGTCCCCGAGAGACTCTCTCGAGATTTCCACTAACAACCTTGTCAAGCTTAAGGTGCCCAACAAACCTTTACACTTGAGACTTGAAACACACAAATCTCAAACACTTGCTCGGAGGTTCCTCAACTCAAAGACTTCAACTTGCTCGGAGGTTCCTCACCTCAAAGACTTCAACTTGCTCGGAGGTTCCTCACCTCAAAGACTTCACCTTGCTCGGAGGTTCCTCACCTCAAAGACTTCAACTTGCTCGGAGGTTCCTCACCTCAAAGACTTCACCTTGCTCGGAGGTTCCTCACCTCAAAGACTTCAACTTGTTAAGCTTCCGGGTGCCTAACGAACCTTTACAACTTGAGAACTTGATACAACACAAGCCTCAACCAACCCGCTTAAGGAAACCTACCCCTAAGACTTTACAAGAAGAAATATAACACTCCTTCTTACTACAAGTGTTTAACAAGAACACTCTTTTACTCACTTTACAAGAACTCTCTCAAAGAGTGGATTATGAGTACAAAATATATGGCTCAAGAACACAACAACTCAATCAATAATCTTGGCTCTCAAAAACAATGTAAGATATGAAATTTGAATCACAAGAATGTAATGTATGCTTTGTAATATTTCTGCAGTGTTGTTGTGTTTTAAAAAATGATTTTCAGAGAGTGTTTTATAGAGAAAATGGAGCAATAGACCGTTGCTTTTAGTTCCAGAAAACGCTCCTGAAAATCTGCCTGACAATCGATTGTTGATATTACACAATCGATTGTTGGAGCAAAATTTCAACAGACAAGATCCTTAAAATCCGGTTAAAAAGATTTCTGTTGAATTTTTAAAAAATGACAATCGATTGTTGACTTTAGACAATCGATTGTTGTTCAAACATTCAAAATATTCCTGGCAACTTTTTGACTAAAAGATTGTGTAAGGATTACACCATAAATAGATAAGCCGTTGGAAAAAGTCCGTTTGGAAAAATCACTAAGCACAATCGATTGTTAAATAGTGACAATCGATTGTTCTTCATTTTTGAAGATTTTGAAAACATTCTGTAAGTTGTCCAAAACATTGAGACTTTAAGTATAAAATGTGACAATCGATTGTTGAACAGTGACAATCGATTGTTGCTTCAAAAATAATTTCAAACGATGTTTCTGTCTCAAGACAACATTTTAAAAACTAAGTATAGAACTTGACAATCGATTGTTTCTTCAAGACAATCAATTGTTAAACCCAATTTTCTCAAAACGAGTTTAAAATCATTTTGGCAAATATGCAACTTATTTCTTTAAAAACTTATGATGCATGATTTTATGAAAGTCATTTTAGGTGAGAGCCAATATTAGAAATAAGTCGTTGAGTCAAGATTACAAATTAAGACCTACTCAACAGTTGATTGCATCTTCTATTCTTGAACGCGTACTATCCATCTTGTACTTGGTCTGTTATTGTTCCATCACCGATGCTTGGCTCAATGTTTGGCATTTATCAAAACCTACATGAATCAACACACGTTAGTTCGAGAACGTGTTTCTTACAATTTCCCCCTTTTTGATAATGGCAAACATGTATCGGGATATGCATAATAATAACAGTTCAAGATAATTCAATATGCATCATAGACATGTTCATGTTTCATAAGATATTTCCCCTTAAATGATGATTCCCCCTAAATGTGTGCAGTTATATCAAAGTGCATGGGAAATATATTATGCATGCATAGCCCGTTTATTTTCCCCCTTTTGACATTAACAAAAAGTGGCTAGATAACAAGTCTAATAATAGCATGCTAGTTCAACAAACGTCAACATAATCGAATAGTTTGCACTGGAAAGAAAAAAATTCCCCCTAAATATAAGATTCCCCCTGAATTTATGCAACACATTCAAAGAAAGCATGTAAGTATGCATAAACTCTAGTCTTGCATATAGCCTTTCTTTTCTTCCTTTTAAAAAAAATGTAATTCCCCCTTTTGAAAATATCAAATAATTCATATAATGGAAATAGGAGAGATATTTCAAATGAAAATCAACTTTCATTAAATAGATAAAATATTATATAGGCCATTAAATAAATAAAAATACAAGAAAATATTTAATCCTCGTTATCATCATCTCGTCCATGTTTTGCGGCGGTGCCTCAAATGGGACAACAGCACCATATTGATAGTTGACATGGTCAAAGTATCCTTGGACATAGCGGGTTAAGTTATCAACTTTTGTCTCAATGCGGGTAAGATGATTTAAAATATCTGAATTTGGATCTTGATTTGGAGGAGGATTTTGAGGAGGATGTGGAGGAGGGTGATTGTCATGATCGCCACCACTGTGAAATGAAGATTCAGAAATTTCCCAGTGTTTGGTCCGATTTTTAAGTGGACCATTTGCCGTGATAATGCCGGCGGATTCAAGAAAATGCATGACAAGAAGTGCATAAGGAAGATGTTTGTCCTCGGCAGAAGCAGCACGCATGTGAAGCTTGATTAATTTACAATAATTTAATCGAGCTCCGGAAGAAATGGCATGCATGAGTTTACAATCTTCTTGGGAGATAGTGGTGTGACTGCTTTTTCGGGGCTTGAGAACTCGGGTGATGAAATAGAATATCAACCGATAGTTCGGATCCATTCCCGAGATCGTAGGACGACGAGAAGTGAGATGTGGATCATAGTGAGTGAGTCCAATTTGACGAAGAAAAGAGGTTTCATCAAATAAGGCTCCCTCTTGTCCAACATATTGGTGAATGTCTTCACCATCATTTGGAAGTTTGATAATGGCGTTAAGATATTCGTCGGAGACAACTATTTTGACACCATTTACAAAAGTGAGAAGATCGCCATCGTCAGTTGGACGGAGGTTTGAATAAAAGGCCCGAATGAGTGTAGTATCGATGAAATCATATGAAAGGAGAAGGAAGTCAAGAAGTTGACTTTCTCGGAGTAAGTTTACAGCAAGAGCATAGTTTTGGAGATATCGCATAGTAGAAAAACGAGGAGGATGAATATCACGTTTTTCAAATTTAGTAAGAAAGCGATTTAATTTATTTTTGCTTTTGAAGGCCAAAACATCACCATCTTGATATGGATGATATCCGGAGGGAGGAAGAGCAGAGGTGGAAGCACCTTCCCTATTTGAACGGGTTCTTCTCGACATATTGATAGAAGAGAGACAGCTTGAATTTTGCAAAAAGAGCTTTTTAGAGAGGATTTGAGGCTTTGAGCTTGAATATTTGGTGATGAGAATGAAGACACCATCTCCTATTTATAGAGGGGAGAAAAAAAAATATGCCTGAAGTTAACTCAAAAACGGTCGAGTTTTGGAATTGACCGTTGAGACAATCGATTGTGTATTTGAGACAATCTATTGTTGAACAGTGTTATGCCAGTTGGATTGACTGATAAAAGCTGATAATCGATTAAAGGAGGCTGCAGGACAGAACGGTAAGAATTTTTGAATTAATACCGTCTGACAATCGATTGTTTATACACGACAATCGATTGTTGAGTGTTTGACAGTTTCTGAAAAGCTGGCAATCGATTAAAGAGAGCTGCAGGACTCAGAACGGTAAGAATTGTTGAATTAATACCTTTGGACAATCGATTGTGTGACAGAGACAATCGATTGTGTCAAGTTTGACACTTAGATTCTGAGAATTTGGCATGAAACAGAATGTTTTTGAAATTTCAGAAAATCACTGACAATCGATTGTGTAATTTGACAATCGATTGTGTAGTGGGCAAAAATGGTCTAAGTCCTGAAAATTGATTTTGGAAGTATGGTAATCAATTTTGAATATGTTATAATCAATTTTGGAATTATGACAATTGATTATGAATGGAACAATGTCATCAACACATGGTGGAAGATAATGATTCTTCGGATGAAAACGTTTTTATGAAAATAGATTTTCCAGTATGAATACATATAATCAACATTTGTTATAAATACCAATTTAGAAAATCAAAACTCAATACAATTTATGCACTTAATCAATTATGCAATTTATCAAAATAACGTTCATATCAATACTTGTGACATATAATACCAATTCAACTAGCTAAAGGGTAGAGTAAGGAACGATCATACCCGGTTTGTCTTGATGTCATCCTCCATCGTTGACATCTCAATTTGCTAGAAATTGAATTGAATGCTTCATGCGAGCACATTTGCATTTCCAACATTTAATCAAGTGAAGCCATTTCCGATATATATATATACAAGCAATTTATCACCATAATAACAATTCAAAAACCAAATAGATATTTGTTAAGAAAATATCATCAATAAAATTTATGCAATCAATTCTTTCAAAGCACAAGTTCCCTCTTAAGTAAGACAAAATGGAATGTAATGATATTCCTCTTACTTGTAACAAATTGCCTAAAACATTTCTTCTTTTGATAAGAAGATTGTATTAAGGCTAATTCCTTTTACCATATTCACAAAGGAATAGGAAGGATATTGAGGAATATAAAATATGACGATTTCTATAAATTTATCAATTATATTAACCAAAAAAAATACCTATTGTTATTTTGAAAGGCATTTGTCAAAACATTTATTGCATGCTGTTTCAAATAGATAGTCAAATCATGAATCAACCATCTTATCACCTGTTTAAGCAAAACACATCAATTCGACATTTTACAGGAAATACCGATTGTTACAAAAGCAATGAAAAATCCATTTGACGGAGAGCATAACAAATGCATCAAATGTTATTTTATTAACAGTGATACACAAGGTTATTTTCAGCAATCCATATTGCAACAAATGTCACATATTTAAGCGCATTTGCAATAATGAGAACCAAAACAAAGCATGATTCAAGGAGAATTGATACGGATGGTTAACAAAGACATATCAACACATACAATTGGGCATGATAAAGATGAAAGCCTAGCCTTTAAAAAAAAGAGTTCAAGAACGTTTATGCCTATTTTGAACTGACACGATGATAAATGATAGCTGTCGAGTTCAGAATTCAGAATGGTAACAAATCTTGAGATTTTTACCGATTGACAATCGATTGTTGAAAAGGGACAATCGATTGTTGAACTATTTGACACAGTTCCTGAAAAATCTGCAAGAAACAGAAAGTTTTTGAAAACTCAGAAAAACACGGACAATCGATTGTGCCTGTGAACAATCGATTGTGGACTAGACCAAAAAGGTTTTAAGTCCTGAAAATTGATTATGAGAGTATGCTAATATAAAAAGCATTTATCAAAACATATATTAAAACATGATTTAAAATACTTTGCTGTTTGAAAAGATTGTCAAGACATAATTCAACTAAACATGATTTTAGTAGGTACTCATTCAATGCACGAATCAACATTTGTCAAAGCATGGATCAAGCATTTAATAGTTGATACTAGTAATCAAAAATGAATTTTCAGCATGTCAATCAACAAGTATAGTCAACAAGAAATTTCACAAATTGATTCTTACAATTAACGCATGTCAACGTTTTTCAGGGTGAGAATCAAGTTGACAACTTATATGTTAATAACACCAGCTGCCATATATCAACAAATCTGTCAACATTAATAACTTGCACATATTCGGTTTTATCAAAAAGAATAGCTAACCGAAATTCCTCTCGATGCCTTTGGGTGTCGTGCTTGGCGCATCTACTACAATTTTGTAGTCTTCAAGCACACCTGCAAAAATACCTACGGAGAGGTTTTTGGTACCCATATCTTTTTGGGTCCTTTGGGGTTAGGCAAATAATAATTATAACCAAAAGATAATCTCTATGTTTAGCAAAACACACGGGTGCAATGTGACCTATCCGATTGCAATAATGGCATACTACGTTCGGATTGTGCCAATGCCTAGGTTGCGCCAAATACATTCTAGGTGATCTAGAGTCATTCCTAGAGGCGTTGAGAATCCTAGAGTCATTTCTAGGTTGTCTAACGTAGTTCGTTCTAGGCTTATCAACAATAGTCCTAGTATTGATTCTAGGTGATGTAAAGTGATTAACTCTAGATTCATTATTCCAATTTCTAGAGTTGTATCTAGGTGATCTAAAGGCGTTAGTTTTAGACTTGTTTTCATACATCCTTGCGTAATGTCTAGGTGGTCTAAAGGAATTTGTCCTAGACTCATTTACAGCCCTAGAATTATTTCTAGGTGGAGCAGTAAAATTTCTAATGGGATTTCTGCTTTTATGCCGTTGATTATTCTTCGACGTTTCCTTTTCTTCAATAACCTTAGGGACATCTATACTTCGTGATTCTAAAGTTTTCCTAAGTTCTGCGTTTTCTAACTTCAAAGAATCGCAGGAAGTACAAGTAGAGCATTCATCAACATAAGAAGCTTCATGCATAGTCTTAATGACTTGTCTAAGTTCTACACTATCATTTTGCAAAAACTGATTTTCTTTTACAAGATTCTCGTTATCAAGAGACAGATTTTCAAAATCTTTTTGTTTTAAAGAAAGTTGATTTTTGAAATCTTTTTCTTTCAATAAGAGACGTTCTTCAAAATCCTTTTCTTTTAAAGAGAGATTTTTCTGAAAATCTAATTCTTGCTGGGAAAGTGATTTCTTCAAATCTCTAATCATTTTGACAGCATTACCAAATTCACCATACAAATCTTCATATGCATTTTGTAATTCTTCGAACGAGTGAGAATTAGACATACTTACCTCTTCTTCGTTGTTTCCATCAAATATTGGAGGCATGGTGTAGCAATTGCCTTCACCGATTCCTGCAAAAGAATCATGAGTAGAAGCCATGGATGGTTCTCTCAAACTGTTAAGTTTTTCAGAGAGTATGGCTCTGATACCAATTGTTAGAAATAACGCTCTACGCTAGAGGGGGGGGTGAATAGCGTATTAATAAAATTTGGCGTTTTCTTGCGGAATTTAAACTTTGCAGGAAATAAACAAATGCAGTAAAAATAAATTACACCACGATATATACCGGTTGGCCACACTTTGTGGTTAGTCCAGTCCCCGAGAGACTCTCTCGAGATTTCCACTAACAACCTTGTCAAGCTTAAGGTGCCCAACAAACCTTTACACTTGAGACTTGAATCACACAAATCTCAAACACTTGCTCGGAGGTTCCTCACCTCAAAGACTTCAACTTGCTCGGAGGTTCCTCACCTCAAAGACTTCAACTTGCTCGGAGGTTCCTCACCTCAAAGACTTCACCTTGCTCGGAGGTTCCTCACCTCAAAGACTTCAACTTGTTAAGCTTCCGGGTGCCTAACGAACCTTTACAACTTGAGAACTTGATACAACACAAGCCTCAACCAACCCGCTTAAGGAAACCTATCCCTAAGACTTTACAAGAAGAAATATAACACTCCTTCTTACTACAAGTGTTTAACAAGAACACTCTTTTACTCACTTTACAAGAACTCTCTCAAAGAGTGGATTATGAGTACAAAATATATGGCTCAAGAACACAACAACTCAATCAATAATCTTGGCTCTCAAAAACAATGTAAGATATGAAATTTGAATCACAAGAATGTAATGTATGCTTTGTAATTTTTCTGCAGTGTTGTTGTGTTTTAAAAAATGATTTTCAGAGAGTGTTTTATAGAGAAAATGGAGCAATAGACCGTTGCTTTTAGTTCCAGAAAACGCTCCTGAAAATCTGCCTGACAATCGATTGTTGATATTACACAATCGATTGTTGGAGCAAAATTTCAACAGACAAGATCCTTAAAATCCGGTTAAAAAGATCTGTTGAATTTTTAAAAAATAACAATCGATTGTTGACTTTAGACAATCGATTGTTGTTCAAACATTCAAAATATTCCTGGCAACTTTTTGACTAAAAGATTGTGTAAGGATTACACCATAAATAGATAAGCCGTTGGAAAAAGTCCGTTTGGAAAAATCACTAAGCACAATCGATTGTTAAATAGTGACAATCGATTGTTCTTCATTTTTGAAGATTTTGAAAACATTCTGTAAGTTGTCCAAAACTTTGAGACTTTTTAAGTATAAAATCTGACAATCGATTGTTGAACAGTGACAATCGATTGTTGCTTCAAAAATAATTTCAAACGAAGTTTGTCTCAAGACAACATTTTAAAAACTAAGTATAGAACTTGACAATCGATTGTTTCTTCAAGACAATCGATTGTTAAACCCAATTTTCTCAAAACGAGTTTAAAAATCATTTTGGCAAATATGCAACTTATTTCTTTAAAAACTTATGATGCATGATTTTATGAAAGTCATTTTAGGTGAGAGCCAATATTAGAAATAAGTCGTTGAGTCAAGATTACAAATTAAGACCTACTCAACAGTTGATTGCATCTTCTATTCTTGAACGCGTACTATCCATCTTGTACTTGGTCTGTTATTGTTCCATCACCGATGCTTGGCTCAATGTTTGGCATTTATCAAAACCTACATGAATCAACACACGTTAGTTCGAGAACGTGTTTCTTACAATGCCAAGTTTTAGATTTCTGATGCTGGGTTTTTCGTGAATTGTACTTATCCGAGATTTTTTAAGAAAATTTATGGAAAGAGTTGAGTAAGACCTTATGTGATCATTATTGTAGGATATGAGTTATTGATTTGTTTTTCCCTTGTTGTGTCGTGACCTTAGGATTTAGATTATGATTCTGCCGTCATTTCGTATCATCATTGTTACATTCGTGTTGTTACTTGCCGTTCCTTTTCCCTTACTGTGAATTGTAGTGTTTTTGGTCATTCATATAGTCTTTACATGTATATACTATAGACATGTAATTTTTTATCCTCCCCAAGATTTTATATATTTTAGCGCGTAAATATTTTAATTTAGGCCTCATATAACTATTTTTTACTCATTTACTTTATTTTCTTCATAAAACTAAAAATTACAAAAAAAAAAATAAAATAAAATATATCTTCGTTTATGTATTCTTCATAAATTTAAAACAAAAAATACAAAAAATAGTACCATATTTTTATCTTTATATAATTTCGAAAAAACAAAAATAGTTTCATGTTTAGTTAATTAATTAGGATTAGCTTTGACGTTGTGTGATATTTCTATCTTATTTTATAATGAGTCAATTAAGATGTTGGATTACAATTTTAAGAGTTTTAGAGCTCAATTCTTGGCCCAATTCAGATTAGTCCATTAAGCATGTGGATCCTTCTAGACTCTTTTTTGAAACAAAAAATAAATAAAAAAACCCTATAGACTTAATACAAAAAAAACTTAGGTACTTATTGAAAAAATATATAAAATGTAAACCTAGACCTAAATCTATATAATAGGACTAACATCTATCAGCTAAGGGGAATCCAAAAATGAGACGGCCGCAACACCCTTTTCTAATTTGATCTTCCCAAAAAGAGATACAAAATCTCAAAAAGAAAAAAAAAAAAAAAAAAAAAACACCGGACTCCTTCACAAACTTTGAATCCAATTAAATGAAAAGAACTTCTGCCATCTCAACCCTCCATCAACAACAACAAGAATGGAAAGTTAGCAGCATGTCAATAAATTTAAAAAAAAAGGGGTCATACGTTTCTGCTCCTTCCTTCTCGATTTCAGTTTGGTTAAAGTTGTCATCAGTTAAAAGTTGTTCGGGACCCTCTTGGATAATGGGACTTAGCTTTCAACTTTAGTGATATTTGGCAATGAGATTTGGTTAACACTCACGGATGCACCCAACACCAAACTGGGGCATAAACAATTTCTTTTGTTTTGTTGGGTTTTTTGTGACCAGGTACACAGGCAGCAGTCTCAAGGAATACAATTCAAGTTTTGATAATCAGGCTCCTACCAAAAGAACAAGGAACTACAATTCAAGTTTTGGAAATCAGGCACCCACCTAGAGAACAAGTGAATACAATTCAAGTTTTGGCAATCAGGCGCCCACCTGGAGAACAAGGGAATACACCTCAACTTTTGGCAATCAGGCGCCCACCTGGAAAACAAGGGTACACTCAACTTTTTGCAATCAGGCGCCCACCTGGAGAAAAAGAGAATATAATTCAAGTTTTTGCAATCAGGCGCCCACCTGGAGAACAAGGGAATACAGTTCAAGTTTTTGTAATCAGGCGTCCACCTGGAGAATAAGGGAATACAGTTGAAGCTTTTGGCAATTAGGCGCCCATCTGGAGAACAAAGCAATACAATTCAAGTTTGGTAATCAGGCGCCCACTTGGAGAACAAAGGAAAACAATTCAAGTTTTGGTAATCAGGCGCCCACCTGGAGAACAAGGGAATACAATTCAAGTCTTGGTAATCAGGCACCCACCTGGAGAACAAGAGAATACAATTCAAGTTTTGGCAATCAGGCGCCCAGCTAGAGAATAAGGGGAAAAATTCAAGTGTTGGCAATCAGGCGCACACCTGGAGAACAAGGGAAGTCATTTCAAAATTCAATCCAAGTTAGAAGTAATAAAAGCTCATGGCAATATGGCGAGTCAACAGTCCGAGGTGATCAATAAAAGTTAGTCACAATAATGAAAAAGAGAAAGGCAAAAAGTTGGTCCAAATACAAAAGTTGGTAGAAGATGCGAGCTGCTTAAGACATGACTGAAGTCACAAGCATGGTGTGGTATCCAGGTTTGGTCTGAAAAGCTGAGGAGGAATGAACTAGCACCTGCAACTAGCAAACGTCAAGGTTGAAATCTAAAGTCTGCACGAAAAACCACTTAAGATCTAGCTTCAAAGGACTTATAGATAGGAATCTTGTAACTAGTAGTTGACATGCTTAGTTAGTCTTTTAATTTCTTTGGATTTGGATGTAATAACAGGACCACGAACCGAAACCTCGGCGAAACAGCACCTCGACTAGCCCTCCACCTCGACATACTCCTTCACAAACTTTGAATCCAATTAAATGAAAAGAACTTCTGCCATCTCAACCCTCCATCAACAACAAGAAGAATGGAAAGTTAGCAGCATGATTTCAATAAATTTTTAAAAAAGGGGTCATACGTTTCTGCTCCTTCCTTCTCGATTTCAGTTTGGTTAAAGTTTCTGTCAGATTTTTGAGGTCGTATTTAGTGATGTCGGTCCTCTTGTTTTAATCCAATTCCCTTCTCAACCGTAAAGTTTGTTTTCTTCCATTATATTCTCAAGTCAATTCTTAAACATGTGTATAAATAACTTTGATTTGGGTGATATGTGGAAAGGGGGTTGAATATCTTTTATTATATATTTAATTCATTAAAGGATTAATTTTTTGGAAGTGTTTAAGTTTGTTGCAATTGAAATAATGGTATTCTTTTGCCACTAGGAAGTATGTACTGAATGTTTGAGCCCTTTTTTAGTTATTAATTTTACGTTTAGATTGCTGAAGAACGTGAATCGTTCTTAGTTCTGTTGGAACTAAGAATTGTTATTTTTTTACTAAATGTTTAGTTTAGAGTAGTCTTTCTGCTTCTTGTTTCATTCGTTCTTGAAGATTTTATCTTTTAAAGGTATTAGTTGTATAACTTTGTAGGATAATTTAGTATTGTCTTTATGAATATGCTATCATTGTGAGTTATCGTTTATCCTTAGAATGTTGGCATTTTAACTCTGTTGGATTACAATTTTGGCCAGTTCCATCCTTAAGAATCATTTTGATTTACTTAGATGAATTACAAATGTTAACTTTGATATGTGTAGTTTGTTTTAGTTTAGTACAATCCTTTGAAATTACAATTGAGGTGTGCCTGCCAAAAAAAAATGATAATTGTATGGCCTTCATTTTTAATTAATATTATATTGATCCTTAGAATTCAAGGCGTGCCGTTTAGCTAAATTTCATGGCCCTTGCAAATTCCAAACGCATAGTCATTTTAGGCGCGTTATTTTAATGAGTGATTTTCTTAAACTCGGGTGCGCATTTATGTGACCCAAATCCAAATCTCAACGTTAGGTAAAATGTGTTGTGAACTACGGGTGCATTTATATGATGTGGTTCAAGACGTGTTTTAACGATGTTGCAATCTTCCTAAATTAAATAAAAGCGGTTAAACAATGTAAAATGCACATATGGTCAAAATATACGAAAATCAGATAATTAAGTCGAATATAACAGTTAAGCAATTGTGCAAGAACCACGGAACTCGTGAATGCCTAACACCTTCTCCGGGGTTAACAGGATCCCTTACCTGGATTTATAGTTCGCATACAGTAATAAAGATTCAACCCTTTTCCTCGATTCGGGATTTAGATCGGGTACTTGGGACACCATTAATTATCCCTAGTGGCGACTCTGAAATCTTTAATTTAATAAATCCCGTTTCGCTTGTCCTTTAATTGGAAAAACTCCCTTATCTACGTCATTCGCGGGGTATAGTGTAAAAATGAGGTGTGACAGCTCTGGCGGTTCTGCTGAGAGCTTCAAACAATTGTTGTATTTGGCTTTGTATATTATCAGACTTTATTACATGTTTGGGCCTAATATGTTAAATGTTACTTTTACCGCTTTAATATTATTTGAAATGTATGTAAACTACCGCAAAACCCTTCTCTTCTCATCTTCGAGGATGTGCTCGCTGGTCAAGACTTCCTATTCTGTTAGCGTCATACCTTGAAATACGAAAGAGTCTCGGACAAATTACTAAGCCAGATGTTTGTTCCTGATACGTAGCCCCCTCATCGACTAGATTTGTCCGCTCATGTACATAGTCTACAATATATACCCAGGTTTTGAAAGTAGAATAACTTAGCTTCATACTGGATCTCTAACAGGACAGAGGGGTTGGGTTCGTCTAGGAAAGGTATACCCCAAAAAATAAAAGACCATCATGATGCATCTTATGTGCTACATGTCGCATTTATTCAAGGGTAAAAGGTTCATGTGACAAACAAATGATAGCTAAGGGTAAATGAAAAATAAAAAAAAACACAAATGCAAAAAATAATGAAAAAAAGAAAGAAAAAAAAGGAAAATAAGAGGGTGAAGTCTGAAAATAAAGCAAGTAGGGCATAGCTATTTTTTTGTTACATTTTTTATTAAGAAAAAGATATTAAAAAAAGCATGAAAAGTTCAAAAAAAAAATTTTGTATTTTTTTCATCATTTTTCAAAAATCAAAAATCAAAAAAAGGGGACCAAAAAAGTGTTTTCTCTAAGTTGTTTTCTTAATTATCGCCTGTATCTAATTTGCCTGAACTATGCAAACCTGATTC
This sequence comes from Nicotiana benthamiana, assembly GCA_034376525.1. NCBI lineage: Eukaryota > Viridiplantae > Streptophyta > Magnoliopsida > Solanales > Solanaceae > Nicotiana > Nicotiana benthamiana. The sequence continues at coordinate 48,751,613 of CM067326.1, forward strand.
TCCTCTTTCAGAGCGTGATATGTAGGCAACCCACATAGGGTCCGGTCTTCCTAGTAAATCTTAGTTTCTTGTTTTTGCGGGGTCTTAGGCAAATTTTGCACTTCTAGCCATTTGGCTAAACAAGTCATTTTGCAAAAATAATCGCAACCATGTCTTGCATGTGTCTAATAGACAATGTTATTGTCTCACATAGTATTGGTTTAAATTTTCTCATACAGGTGTGGATCTACTTACCGGAGTTTGAGCATGACAATACCCCAAGACCGTTGCATTCAGGAGTTACTTAAGAAGATTTATTTTTATTTTTATTTTTTGAAGTATGCTTTTTTTTGGTCATCTTTTACTTTCTAATTTTGTATAGTAATGTCAAGTTTTTAGTTATTGTACTTTTTATTTTGTATTTCAAAGATGTGGTGTAACTCAAAAATCGAAGAAAAAATATTTTGTGTTTTTATATTTCCGTTAGAATTTTCTTTAGAAATACTGCTCCTAGAAGTCAAGAGAGGAAAAAAACAAAGAAAAGAAGGTTTAGGTGGTTTTATTTTAGGAAATTAGTATCTAGAAATTTTAAAAAAAGGTTGTACTTCCATTAGTATATTAAGATTAAAAATTCAAAAACAAAAGTATTTCTTTGTAGTACCTCTATAAAAGTTTTCTTTAAGATATTAATTCCAAAAATCCGAAATGAATTTCTTTTGAGATTTTATTCTTTGGGAAATTAATGAAAAATAAATGAAAAAAAAAACTGTTTTTAGTTTAGAAGAACTCTAGGACATTGTACATAGAGAAAAAATGATATACTTTATCTTTTTTTAACATTAGAATTTCTCATTTAGGCAATCAAAATCGAAATCCAAAAATATTGTATTTTATTTTTATTGCTTGTTTCGAAATCTCACGTCAGGATATCAAATGAAAATTCAATTTTTTTTTGTGATTTACTCTTTAGGTTTTCTTCCTGAAAAAAAAATCAACAAAAATATATTTTTCTTCTAGGGGTTTTCCTTAATAATTTTCCATAGAGTGTTTGTTTTAAAAAAGAAAAAAAAAAGAAGCCAAAAAATATATATGCTCTTTAAGTTTGAGTTTTGGAATATGTTATAGAACATTAAGTCTAGAAAATTCAAAAAAAGGGATTTCTTCTTTTATTTCTCTTTGCTTATCAGAGCAATCATTAAGGTAATAAAAAGATAAAGAGCAGAAAATGGGAATGTTAGTTTTTTTACTTTATTCACGATTCGCCTGAACTATGTAAAGATCTGATTCATGCGGCGTCATGATACATAGGCAATCTCCATAAGATTCGACCATAACCAAATAAAGGAAAGGAAGAAAAAAAGGAAGAAAATGAGAGAAACAATGGTAAAATAAAGGAGAAAATAAAGAAACGAAATAAGTAGGCAAAACAAATTGGGCGGCAAGAAGAAAAAGAAAAACAATAGTGAAAAGAAAGGTGGCATAGGATAAGAGCTGGGATGAAGCAAGCAACCACTTCGCGTACATAATAGAAACGGATAACTGGTTAGGATCATCCATCCCCAATTATGTGGCCACTTATATGTTGAAACCTAACCACTAACGTGATGTGGTGTTGTCATTCCCAACCAGATAGGTGGTTAGTTCTTGCGGCATTCTGGCAACCTACTTCTGCAACACTCGGTCCAAAGAAATCTGATTATGGCCAATAAAGAAACAGATGCCAGTATCATTGATCCCTCGAAAGAGGTAGAGAAATTGGACGTTAATGCAATGAAAGAGGAAATGTACAAACTGAAACACCAGATGGCTGAGATATACCAAGCTTGGGTGAGAGGGCAGTCACCACCAACCTATCCTTCTAATCCGACCTTCGTCCCACCACTGGCCCAGGAACATGACCATCCCACCACTGATCCACCCCCAAGTTTCCGCGTCCACCCACAATACCAGGGTACGACTTCTCAAGCACCCCCATCTCCACAACCCAAAGTGGTTCTTCACCCCCCCCCCCCCTCCACCAATTTCTCCCATTTATGTGGCACCTCCTCCCCCTACACTCCACAGATCATCCAATGAGCCTTTGCTTCAAGCTCACGACAATCAGTATTACCCACCAGAACCCGCTTACAAAGCCCATGAACCTTACTCTTATGCTCCCCGTTTTGAAATCCCGATGGAGGCTGAAAAACCAGTCAAAAATCCCGAGCAAAAAGAGGTGCTCAGGAAGGTCAGAAGCTTAGAACAATCATTCTGAGATATGCGAGGGTTAGGTGGCCAGGTGAGTGTGGAATTCAAAGAGCTTTGCTTATTCCCAGATGTGCAATTACCCATGGGCTTTAAGATGCCCAAGTTTGACTTGTATGACGGACACCGTGATGCAGTCACACATCTAAGGGGTTTCTGTAGCAAAATGAGAGGAGCAGTAAGAAAGGATGAACTTCTAATGGCGTACTTCAGTCAAAGTTTAAGTGGGTCGGCGTTGGAATGGTGCACCTCGCAGGATCATCCTCGGTTGTACACTTAGGATGATCTAGCACAAGCATTTGCCTGTCATTTTCCCTATAATCTTGAAATTATCTTGGATCATCTGTCATTAACTAAATTGGAAAAGAAACACAACGAGAGCTTAAGAGAATATGGTTTCCGTTGGAGGGAATAGGAAGCGAGGGTCGACCCCTCAATGTAGGAAAGTGAAATGGTAGATTATTTCTTCCAAGCTTTGTAGCCTACATATTTTGGTCACCTGATATCACGGGTAGGTAAATCGTTCAATGAGCTAGTAAAAATGTAAAGTATGGTCGAGGAAGGACTCAAATCCAACAAAAGCATGAGTTACTCTGCAATTGAAACAACCACTCAGGCTATCCAACGCGGGACCGAGAGAACATTTGGAAAGAATAAGAAGAAGGAAGAAGTAGCGACAGTTGATTCAGGGACTTGGTTCAGGCCCCAGGATCAATCCCATTACAGCTAACCGCGTCCTCACCACCAAATCTATCCACAGACTCTATATGGCCCACCACAACGTTACTAACCGCCTTTGGAACGCTATTTCTCTGTCCATCATGCACAAACATATACCCAACCTCCTGATAAAGCACAATGGTGTGCGCTAACTCCACAAAATAATTACCCAGCTCCACCAAATAACTACCCTCCAAGAGCCTACCAGCAACCCCCGAGACCAGCTTTCCGGGCCAACTAAGCTTTGAAAACTGAGAGAGTGCAGAAGAAGAAAACTTTCACTACATTGTGAGAATCATATACTAGCTTGTTCCACAGGTTGAGGCAAATAGACATGTTGAGTATTGTTCTAGCAGTTGTGAGTATTGTTCTGGTGCCCCAGGGCATGACACTGAAAAATATTGGCATTTAAACTGTACTACTCAAGAACTCATTGATTCCCATCAGATTGAGGTGCAAGCCCCAGAAGCACCCAACATTAATCAAATCCCGCTGCCTGCTCATCAAAAGACAAATATGATCGAGATAGTGCACAAAGAGGGAGAGCCCAAAAAGCCTTCGCAAAATGTCATGATGATCAGAGCCGGTGAACGGAAAATAGGTAAGAATTTGACTAGCGTGATTTCAATGCTGAAGTAGAGTGTAGCAAGTAGTTAGCCTATTGTAGTCAAGAAAGAATCCACGAAAGACGGGGTGGTGAAACAAGAAAATTCAAAAGTGGTTGTACCATGGATGGCTAATAAACCTGTGGTTGTCGTAAAAGGCATTCGTTTAGAGCATATCATTAACAAACCTGTGGTTCAACTACTAGTAATCAACAACAAGGAAGTACCATAGAATTATGATCGAGTAACAGTGACATACAAAGGGGAGGAGATTAGAGAAGAAGTTTGTGAGACTCATGGATTGACCCGATCGGTAAGGTGCTTTGCCCCCGAGGAATTGAGAAATCAAAACCAACCAAGGATAGTTCAGCGCTGGTGAAGAAAACTGTGAGTGAATAAGAGGAAAAATGGTTTCTAAAGAGTATGAAAATGTAGGATTATTCCATTGTGGAGCAACTGAGAAAGACGCCTGCTCAAAATCTCGTTGTTGTCATTGCTAATTCATTCAGACGAGCACCGTCGGGCTTAATGAGGATCCTGAACGAGGCCCACGTTCCCGATAAAATCACAGTCAACCATTTGGAGAAAAGAGCCAATAAGATTTTTCAGGTGAACAGAGTCACATTTTCCGATGATTGAACTACCAATAGAAGGCACCAAACATAATAGGGCACTCTACCTTAGGGTAAAATGCAAAGATTCTATGGTGACCCGAGTTTTGGTCGATAATGGTTCAAGCGCAAATATTTTCCCTCTCTCCATGCTAAACAAGTTGAAGGTGGAAAATGAAAGAATTCACATGAATAGCTTCTGTGTACGAGGATTTGATGGCGGGGGAAGGATTCTGTTGTTGATATAGTGCTCGAATTGACAATTGGGCCCGTTGATTTTACCATGGAGTTCCAGGTGCTTGATGTGGTTGTCTCGTACAACTTGTTGTTGGGACGACCTTGGATCCATGCTGCTAGAGCAGTCCCCTCTACTTTGCATCAAATGGTGAAATTTGAATGGGATCGACAAAAAATAGTGGTGCACAGCGAAGACCATCTGTATGCTCGCAGTGACGTCATCGTACCCTTCATTGAAACAGATGATGATAAAAGGGCCCTAGGTGTATCAAATTCATGACTCGGTATCATTGGAGAAGTCCCAAGAGTGGAGCATGTTCCAACACCAAAGTTAGCTACTGCAACATTCATGGTGGTAGTTGAAATGTTAAAGAGTTTGGGGGCCTCACTTCAGGGTATCATACAACCAGTGTCTCTCCCCACAAATGTAGAAACTTTTGGTTTGGTATTCAAGCCTACTAGTGCAGACATCAAGAGAGCCAGAAAGATGAGAAAGAGAGCATGGGACCTCCCCAAACCTGTGCCTCGTCTCTTCAAATTATTTGTGAAACCCGGTGCCAAGAAGCGCCTGACATCAACAAGTGCCAATGCTGCGGTTGACCTTGACAAAGAGTTACTCGAGAGGTTAAAAAATTTGTTGGAAGACGTGAACATGGTGGAGGCCCAAGAATGATCTAGCAAGATAGATGTGCAGTTTATGGGACCCCGTGCAAAAGTCAACAACTAGGAAACTACTCTTCTCCCCACTCAGAAGGAGTCGTGGTTGTCGGCTTTGATTTTTCTTTCAGTTTAATCGGGATTATCTCCAGGGTTGTAATTCAGATGTTATGTTCCGTCCGTTTGGATGTGTAAACCCTGTTATCTTTCCAATTTCAATGAAATGCAATTTTCCTTTTCTTTAGTGCTAATAGCTTTCATTTTTCTTTGCTTTTCTTTTCTTTCTTGTACAGTTATTTATATACTATCTCAAATGATCTGACATTCATCTGGACTCTTTGGCCCAGTCTTAAAAATCAGTCTAATTCAGAAGTAATAATTCAAGAATAGAATAAGGATGGGTTGGAATATGACGAGGAAAGGGAATTGGATGAAATTAGTAAAGAGTTGATCCATTTTGAGGAAAAACCCAGGCCAAACCTGAGCGATACAGAAGCAGTCAATTTAGGGGACCTAGATAACATTAGAGAAACCAAAATAAGTGCCAATCTAGAGCGACAACCAAGGGGAGAAATAATTGAAGCGCTGCTTGGATACAAAGATGTTATGCATGGTGTTACGATGATATGCCAGGGTTGAGCACTGACTTGGTGGTTCACAAATTGCCCACCGACCCGGCCCCCCCTCCTGTCAAAAAACGTTGAGAAAGTTTACAACTGATGTGAGCATGAAAATCAAAGAGAAATTTACCAAGCAATTTGAAGCCAAGGTCATCCGAGTCACACGATATCCCACATGGTTAGTCAATGTCGGGCCTGTATCTAAAAAGGATGGTAAAACCAGGGTCTGCATTGATTATCGTGACCTCGACAAAGCAAGCCCAAAATACAACTTCCCACTCCCAAACATCCACATACTGATTGACAATTGTGCAAAGCATGAGATTGGGTCCTTCATAGATTGTTACGGAGGCTACCACCTGATTTTAATGGATGAGGAAGATGCAGAGAAGACATCATTCATCACGCCATGGGGAACATATTGTTACAGAGTCATGCCATTCGGCCAGAAAAATGTCATGGCAACCTATATGAGGGCGGTGACAACCATCTTCCACGATATGATACATAAGGAGATCGAGGTCTATGTGGGTGATTTAATTGTGAAATCCAGGAAGCAATCTGACCATGTCAGAGATCTGAGGAAATTCTTCCAGAGGCTCTGCAGGTATAATCTCAAACTCAATCCAGCAAAATGCGCATTTGAGGTCCCCTTAGGGAAGTTGCTAGGGTTTATAGTCAGCCGCCGAAGCATTGAACTAGATCCATCAAAGATCAAAGCCATACAAGAATTGCCGCCTCCGAGGAACAAAATTGAGGTGATGAGTCTGTTAGGAAGATTGAATTACATAAGTCGATTGAGTGCTCAGCTCACAACAACCTGCGAGCCCATCTTTAAGTTATTGAAAAAGATGTTGCAGTTAAATGGATGGGAGAGTGCCAGGAGGCTGTTGATAAAATAAAGGAATACTTGTCAAACCCACCGGTATTGGTCCCGCCAGAACCAGGAAGGCCCCTGATCTTATATTTGACAGTCTTGGACAACTCATACTTATGTTTGCTGGGTCAATACGCTGTCACCAAGAGGAGAGAACATGCTATATATTACCTCAGCAAGAAGTTCACGGCTTATGAGGTTCAGTATACTCATCTTAAAAGGACGTGTTGTGCCCAAACTTGGGCAACACAGAAGTTGAAACGTTACTTGTCATCATCTAGCACTTACCTCATCTCACGTTTGGACTCGTTGAAATACAACTTTCAGAAGCCTATGCACATCGAAAGGCTTGCAAAGTAGAACTTGCTCACCGAGTTCGACATTGTCTACGTGACCAGGACTGCAATGAAAGCACAAGCACTGGCTGATTATTTGGCCAACCGATAGAGGAAGAATATGAACCTTTAAAGACATACTTCCCGGACAAGGGGGTAATGCATATTGAGGAAACGGAACAGGGCAAGAAGCCGGGATGGAAATTATTTTTTGATGGGGACGCCAAAATAAAAGGCGTCGGGATAGGAGCGATACTCATTTCTGAAACAGGGCACCATTACCCCATCACACCTCATCTCCTCTTCTATTGTACCAACAATATGGCAGAATATGAGGCATGTATTTTGGGTCTGAGGTTAGCTGCAGACATGGGTGCCCAGGAAGTCTTGGTCTTGGGAGACTAGGATTTTCTAGTACACTAGATTCAAGATGAGTGGAAAACAAAAGACTTGAAGCTTATACATTACCGGTAATGCTTACACGACCTTTGTCACATAGATTTCAGGAATATCCCGAGAATTCACAATGAGGTCACTGATGCTTTGGCCACCTTGGCGTCAATGTTAAATCATCCAGATAAGGCTTATGTTGATCTATTGTATATCCAAGTCCATAACCAACATGATTACTGTAATGTGGTAGAGGAAGATCTTGATTGTGAGCCTTGGTTTCACAAAATCAAAGAATATATCAGGATACGTGTGTACCCTGTAAAGACCACAAGTGACTAGAAGAGAACAATCCGTTGTCTATCAAGCGAGTTTTTCCTTAGTGGAGGGGTGTTATATAAAAGAATGTCGGATATCGGGTTGTTAAGATGCATAGATGCTGGGTAGGCCACGACCATCAAGAATGAGGTACATTCTACAGTCTATGGACCGCACATGAGCGGATATGTTTTGGCAAAGAAAATTCTCCGGGCAGGGTATTAATGGCTCACCATGGAGTGAGATTGTATTAGTTTCGTGCGCAAATGTCACCAATGTCAGGTGCATGGAGACTTGATTCACTCACCACCATCTGAATTGCATACAATGTCTGCACCATGGCCCTTTGTTGCCTAGGGCATGGACGTCATCGAGCCTATCGAGCCAGCAACATCCAACGGACACAGGTTCATCCTGGTTGCTATTGATTATTTTACCTAGTGGGTCGAAGCTAAAACTTTCAAGGCAGTGACCAAGAAGCCGTGGTCAACTTTGTGTATTCAAATATCATTTGCCGGTTTGGAATCCCAAAGACACTTATCACTGATAATGGAGCGAATCTCAATAGTCATTTGATAAAAGAAGTAAGTCAGCAATTTCATATTACACATTGAAATTCAACCCCATACCGTTCCAAGGAAAATGGAGCGGTTGAGACAGCTAATAAGAATATAAATAAGATACTTCAAAAGATGGTGGAAAGGTCCAGGTAATGGCATGAGAAGTTACCTTTCGCACTTTTAGGCTATCTCACTACTGTCCGCACCTCAGTGGGGAAAACTCCATATTTGTTTGTATATGGCACATAAGCAGTAATTCTGGCTAAAATTGAACTCCCGTCCCTTCAGATTGCTCCGAGGCACAAACTGACGATGAGGAATGAGTCAAACCCCGTATGGAACAATTGAGTTTGATTGATGAAAAAATATTGATAGTGGTATGTTACGGCTAGATGTATCAACAGAGGATGGACAGAGCATATAACAAGAATGTGCTTCCAAGAAGGTTTGAAGTGGGTTAGTTGGTATTAAAACACATCCTCCCTCATCAGGAAAAGGCAAAGGGCAAGTTCGCCCAAAATTAGCAAGGGCGGTTCATCGTATCAAGAGTCTTATCCAATGGGCCATTGTATCTAACAGATATGGAAGACAAGTGTGTAGAAATGACCATAAATTCAGATGCAGATAAGAGATACTATATATGATTTTCTTTGTTCAAATCATTGTCTATACTTGACATGTTTGTTTGTATTTGGCATGTTTTAGAGATTTAAATAACGAAGGCTTTTTATTCGGCTATCTAAACACTTTACCCTTTGCTAACCCTCTTGAGCTTTAATTATTTTCTTTCAACACCCCTCTTTCGGAATCAGTAATAAAAGTCAGAGACGCACGTGTAAAAGTCAGTAAAGAAAAGACAAAAAAAAAGAGAAAACAAAGAAAAAGAGAAAATAAAAAGAAAAAAAGAAGAAAAGAAAAAAAGAAAAAGAACGAAAAGAAAAGAAAAATAGAAAAGGGAAAGAAAAAGGGAAAAAGAAAAAAAACTAAGAAAAGAGAGAAAAGGGAAAAACCCACAAAACATCAAAACAACAAAAGAAAAATGAAGAAACAAAATAAAAGACAAGACCGCAAAAACAAGGAATCAACATGAACTACATTTGACCTGATTCCTTTTTAAATGATACGTAGGAAACCTCACGGCTCGGTCATATTCAAATAAAATTCAAAGGTCCCCAAGCAAGAAACTAGGCAGAAGTTGTAGTTATTGTAAGAAATTTGATTTCGAAAGCTGTAATTTCAAACCCATTTGAGTTATTTTAAGCCTTTAACATCCCTTTTCTTTCTAACCTTATTCAAAAGCCTGTATTATGGTCCAAAGAAAGACTTTCTGATGATTCTTTAAGAAATGCTGAGTCGAGCAAAAATACGTGATTCATACCCCAGGGCAACACTCTAGTTCAAGCAGGAAAATAATAAAAACGAGAGGGTCTTATTGGTGAAAATCCCCACGGGCACCATAAGGCGACGTGAGTTGAGAGAAATGAAAATGGAAGAGTCTTATTGGTGAAAACCTTCACGGTCACCACAAATAAGGCAAGGCGAGAAATAAGCAATTGGAGAAGGGCTGTTGGTGGAAATCTACCTAGGACACTGCAAGTTAAGCAAGGCCAGGTTTTGGTTAAAGGTTGTGGGTTAGAAGAAGGTCGCAACAACAGAGCATACAACAGAAAACCGATCGTTTGGGTAGTCTGGGTCGACTAAGCCGAAGTGTATGTCACAATCATGGAAACCATTTGTTCCTCCACAGATATGTTTCTTTTCCCCTTAATAGTCGTCAAATTTGGAATTCTTTTATTCTAAAGCACAATAATTCAGAGTCATTACATTTCATTTTCGTTTGAGTCTCCGTTCTTCTAATATGTCCTCAAAGTCATTTTGTTTAAATGAGTAGGATTGAAATTTCAAGGCTTACTACCAGCTTCCAAGTGGCAAACACATGCCGTTCAAAACATAACAAAGGCAACAAAAGTTGAAATGGCAAGGGTTTTCAATGAAGGTTTCATAGTAATTTGACTTGGTAATCTTAGGAAGGATGTAAGGATTTTGGCAAATGGGCCAAGATTGTAACACAACGATGGGGGAGCAGAGTAAAGCCATAGGGGTTTAGGGGTCAGCCGAGCATAGTAAACTTACTTGGTAATCTCAAAGGTGTCACGCCTCCTTTTTTACACGCTTACCCCGAAGGATAATTTATAAGAGAGTTTTTCCAATTTAAGTGACATTATTAGAAATGGGATTATTTATTTATTTTTGGAGTCTCCACTTGGATAGGTTTTGGCTTTTGGTGTCGCAATTCACCGGTTTGTTTTGAATCCCAACTCGAGGAAATTTCCGACTTCTCGAATGGAGTCTGCGAAAAAGAAATTCTAATTGGGAATTCTATTGACTCGAGAGAAGGTGTTGGGCACCCTCGGATCCTGTTGTTCTAGCACGGTTTCTTAAACTATTATGATTGGCTAAAATATGATTTTGATACATGTTAACCTATAGTGTAATTATGAAATTATTTACCACTTTTAATCAATAATTTATAGGAAATTGAACGCCGTTTAAAAAACGTTTTTGGATCACGTCACATGAAATTCACCCGGATCCTCGGCACATTTTATTCAATGTTTCGGGAATTGGACTTGGGTCGTATGAAATGCACATCCGAATTTAGGAAGGTAAGTTTATTAAAGGACGCGCCTAAAGCATCTAACGCGTTGTTAACATTGCGGGAGGCCATGAAAATTTGCTAAATGGCCCGAACCGATTTCTAAGCATTTTTATAGAGACAACTAAGGGGGCCACACTATTTATGAATTTTGTTTGGCGCGGCACACGTGATTTAGTTTAAAGGCCACCCTAGAAGAACTATAATTCTCCATTTTAAAAATTGTCTCGAAAAGGGCCTTATCTAGTTAATATTGTTAATTACTATCATTAGAGAATATTCTAGGCATTCGGGCCTCTAGCTCAAGTCCACACTTAAACAATGTAGAACCTCTTAATTCAAGTGTGCTACTTAACTTGGGAGGCGACCCATATTACAAAATTAAGGGCCCACAACCTTAACGTGAATTCGAGCCTTCGACATTTTGGTTTTAAAGTTACCCCAAGAAATGTCAGGCCATCTCAATTTTATTTGTCCAACTACTTCACAGCTTGGACTCAATCTTGAACCCAATATAAGCACAAAGATTTCAGACTTTAGTCCATCTAAAATATAGTGAGGCTAGTTGAATAGAAAAGTGAATAACTGAGATTATTTGGACCTCTAATTATTCATTTAAGGCCACATTTGATTTAATCCAAATGGGCTTGAACTCCTATTAAGTCAATAGTTGAGTTTGAGCCCAGAAACAAAATCCAAAGCTAATTGCAGATTTAGACTAAACCGTGTAAGGCTGATGATAGATCAAAGACTGAATTCAATAAATTGCAAGGCTACAACCATTTCAAAATAGTTTTATTGAAACCTATTTTGCTAGTTTAACGTTCAAACCTGTCCAAAGGATGAATATACACCTTGAATTTAAAAGACAAGAACTGAAATGCTTAACATCAAATTCAAGGATCCTATTTTATTGAAATGTGATTTTCTCATTATTTCTTTGAGTCAACATGTTGAAACTCAGGTTTCAACCTAACGACTAAACTAAAAGAATTATCTATATTAATTATGATTATGCATGCTCACATTATATCTGCTATCTAATTAAAACATAAAGACTTAAACAATCAACCTTTACCAATAAATCTACTATCACTAAACACTACACTTCGTTATACTGAAATTCAAAACAATCAAAAGCAGTCTAAAATTATACAAATAATCCTAGTTAATATCAGTAGGTACCCGTTTAAATGAATGTTGCTAAATATTAAAGCTAGTAATGATTATATGAAAATTCAGGTGAAACACCAAATACTTGTTCATCATTTGATTCCAAAGGTGGGTCATACATATTGCTTCAAATTTCCAGATCACCGGGGTCAAGGAAATGTATCTGGAATCGAAGTATGATAAATGAAGAAGGAATCAACAGTAGCAAACAAAACCAACATGTGTATTAAGTAAGAAATTATCAACAACGATTGAATCTTGACAGTCAACCAGGAACTCAACAAATAACCCACAAAACTAAATACTTTCGAAACTAGAAAAGCAAATACCACGAGTAGGAACCAGCTAGGCAGAATTAAACAATTTTTGAATCTACGAATGTTTGGAAGATGAATAAAACTAGGCAGATTTAATGTGACAATAGTTTTGTAGAAGTTTCTTGCCATATTTGTTTTGGGGTTTTTTTTTTAGAATTTCTAAGATCTAGAAGAACTTTCTACTCTCAGCTTTTAGTTTTTTGTTTTTGAATTTAAAAACTCAAATTTTTAGATGTTCCAAACTTGTAAAACAAGGTAGGGATATGCCATTTTATATCCAAAACTTAGGGCTTCTTTTAGATTTTACTTTACACCAGTAGTTCCTCTTTTATTTTCAGTATTTAGCTAGTTAGTCCTTTTATGTATGCCTTGTTTGCCAAATTACAACACTAACTTTATAAAAATCTTCTTTGAATCCCATCTAGAAGCTTCTAGGGAATTCTATTGTAGTTACTAAAATATTCTTTCTACCTGACCTTTATTCAATCTGAAATTATTATCCTATACTAACTAAATCCCAGCCCCCTTTACTAACCATGGTCAACTACATAAAGATCCACACTATTCAGCTATAAACAAAATAATTTTAAGACTCTAAAATTGAATTATCGAATCTATATGCTAAAAAAAACATATAATTAAACCTAGTTCATACTATGATTGAACTATTAATTAAAAAAAATTAATAATCAACCAAAAAATTAAAAAGAAGCAGGATCCTACTAGTACTACTGGGCCATGAACCAAACTAAATCGACATCAATTCTAAGAACACTAAAAACATAAACAGAACAAATCAAGTTTAAATAAACAAATAAAAAAAAGTGAATAATCAAGGAACGGGAACTAAACGCTAGCAGAATCTACCAACAAAATCAATCCAAATTAAAACTAAACTGAAAAAAAATCGCAAAAGAGAATCATCAAACAAAAAAATAAAAAATATAATCGAATAAGAAGTAAAAGATAAATTGATTTTGGTCTTCAACTCGACTGAATTCGAATCGAATTCCCAAATAACGTTATATAATTTTTCTTGGTAACAACAATATATAAATTCATTTGGGAACTCAAATTGACACTTGATAGTCCTTGAAAATTTCAACCAGTTTTTTTTAATAAAAAATGCTTTAGATCTAAAATTCGGAAAGTTTATGTTGGATTTGGGGAAAACTAGTTTGGGATTTAGGTAGAGGAGGGTGAGACGGTTGTGGGGTGTGTTTTTGGTGGGGTTTGGGTGGCGGCGCCGTAATATACGGCGGCAACGGCGACATTCTTTTTTAAGATTCGAGAAGCTCGGCTTGGATTTGAAGAATGATGTTTGGAGCTTTAGAAAGAAGAGAGGGAGAGGATTCAAGGGTGTTAATTCGGGGTTATTTGGAGTGCTGCCGCAGGCGAAGACGATTTCCGGCCGGTGACGAGCAGCGGAGCCGATGGGGAATTACGGTTTATGTGTGGGGAATTCTGAGAGGATAGTGAGGGGGTAGGGGTAGGGGATCCGACCATTATATATTTGATTAAACCCAGTTTCTGACCATAGGATCAAAAATCCTCGACGGGCAGGATTGGTCTGAACCAAACGACGTCGTTTTGGAGGTGGGGGAAGCTGGACTGAGTTGTACAACAGGTTTGGGCTGAATTGAAATGGGCTCTAAGGATTTTGACTTGGGCTGGAATTATAAATGGCCCAAGTTACACACAACAGCCTATTAATTCCTTCCTTTCTCAATTTCTTTTATTTTTTTCTTCCATTTCTTCCTTTTCTTATTCAATTTTTAGATTTTATTAAGTACAAAATTAAAAGTAAACAAGATCTGATTTAACTCTAAAATTAAATTAATTAATTTTCCTAAAATTAACTAAATCCCAATTTAAAAAGAAAACTAACAAACCAAAACAAAAACATGTAAAATGACTATTTTGGTTATTATTAATTAACTAATAAAACTAATCATGATAAAATCAATTCCTAAGTGCAAAGTTGCTATATTCTTTGTATATAGATTTTTTATGAATTACACCAACAAAAGATGCACACAAAATTGTAAAAAACACAAAAACATGCGATTAAATCCTAAAATTCAAATAATAAAAGGAAAGAAATCCTAATTCCAATGAATTTTATAGGAGTAATTAAATGAGGAAAAAATCACGTGCTCACAGCTTCCCCTCTTTGCTCGGAGACACGAAAGGTTTTCGGGCAGAGATAAGTGAGCGACCATGAGAGATATTTGCCTTCCTGACACTCCATGAGAAACGTTTTGAAAAGCTTGACCGCACTCTGGTTCAGAGGTTGCCTACATATCCTTGGCTAAAGAGGAATCAAGTCATTGTAGTTCAGGAGTGTTTGGTAGCTGGGACTACCAGGAGTTGTGATTTCACTGCCGATGTTGTTGCTACTGCTTGTTGACCTCCTTATTACTCCAAAAGGAAAATCAAAAGCTAAGTTAGCTATGCGTATCAACTATGAGTTACAAGATTCCAATCAATAAATTTCTTGAAGCTCAATCTTGAGTCTTAACTGGATTTGTTGTGGACTTGATTTGACTCTTGATGCTCGTAAGCTGTAGGTGCCGCTTCTTTCTTCAGCATTTTAGCGGAGCAGACCATGTGGAACTTGTGATTTTCAATCAAATTTGAGCAGTCCAGATCTTTCTTCTTCAATCATTCTGAATTTGTTTCTATTCCTTATTCTTTGTTTCGGATTGAGACTCATTCTTTTGGTTGCCTCAAATCCTGTGTCTTGAAGTAAAGACCTCTCCGGACACCAAAAATAAACAAACAAACAAAATTTTCCGCCCCCGTTTTTATTGGGAGAATTTCTCGAGTTATTTGCAAAGCGAGTTTAATCTATTTCTTAATTGAGAACAATAAAAGCTTGGATTGTGTATTCTTTGGAAAGATTGTCAAGTTATGCTAGCAGATGGCCGAGTTATGCCGGGAAAGAAAAAGGGTCCCTGTTGGGGATAAGAGAAGAATCCACGGGCTATGTCGGGATAGGAATGAAGGGTCTCTGCTGGGGATGAAAGGGAAAATCCATGGGCTATGGCGGGCTGAAATGAAAAGATTCCTAGGTTATGCCAGAGAGATTCGCGGGTTATGACGGGATGAATGAAAAAGGTTCCTGGGTTATATCGGGCCAATCCATGGGTTATGCCCGGATAGGAAGGAAAGGAATCCTGGGTTATGCCAGGGGTATCCACAAGCTATGCAGAGATAGGAAGAAAAGACTCCTAGGTTACGCCAGGGGGATCCACGGGTTATGCCGGGATAGGATGAAAAGACTCATGGGTTATGCCAGGGGGGATTCACGGGTTCTGCTGGGATAGGAAGAAAAAGGCTCATGTATTACACCAGAGGGATCCACGGGTTATGCCGGGATAAGAAGAAAAAGGCTCTTGTTTTATACAGGGGAATCCAGGTGTTATGCTAGGATAGGAAAAAAAGACTCCGGGGTTATGCTAGGGGGATCCACGGGTTATGCCGAGATAGGAAGAAAAATACTCATGGGTTATGCCTGGGGGATCCACGGGTTATGCTGGGATAGGAATAAAAAGGCTCCAGGGTTATGCTAGGGGGATCCATGGGTTATGCCGGGATAGGAAGAAAAAGGCTCCTGGGTTATGCCAGGGGGATCCATGGGTTATGCCGGGATAGGAAGAAAATGACTCCTAGGTTATGCAAGGGGATCCACGGGTTTTGCCGGGATAGGAAGAAAAGGATCCTAGGTTATGCTAGGGGGATCCACGGGTAATGTTGGGATAGAAAGAAAAAGGCTCCTGGGCTATGCTAGGGGGATCTGTGGGTTATGCCGAGATAGGAAGCAAAAGGCTCCTGGGTTATGCTAGGGGGATCCACGGGTTATGCCAGGATAGGAAGAAAAAGGCTCCTGGGTTATTTTGGAGGATCCACAGGTTACACTGGGATAGGAAGAAAAGGCTCCTGTGTTATGCCAGGGGGATCCACGGGCTATACCAGGATAGGAAGAAAAAGGCTCATGGATTATGCCAGGGGGATCCAAGGATTATGCTAGGATAGGAAGAAAAAGGCTCATGGGTTTTGGCAGGGGGATCCACGGGTTATGTAGGGATAGGAAGAAAAACGCTCCTGGGTTATGCTAGGGGATCCACAGGTTATGCCAGGATAGAAAGAAAAACGCTCCTGGGTAATGCCAGGGGGATTCGCGAGTTATGTCGGGATAGAAAGAACGGCTCATGGGTTATGCCAGGTGGATTCACGGGTTATGCTGGGATAGGAAGAAATAGGCTCCTGGGATATGCTAGGGGGATCCACAGGTTTTGCCGGGATAGGAAGAAAAAAGCTCCTGGGTTATGCCAGGTGATCCATGGGTTATGTCGGGATAGAAAGAAAATGCTCATGGGTTATGCCAGGGGGATTCACGGGTTATGCCGGGATAGGAAGAAAAAGGCTCCTGGGGGGATAGGAAGAAAAAGGCTCCTGGGTTATGCAGGGGGATCCACGGGTTATGCCGGGATAGGAAGAAAAAGGCTTCTGGGTTATGCCAGGGGGATCCACGGGTTATGTCGGGATAGGAAGAAAAAGGCTCCTGGGTTATGCTAGGGGATTCGCGGGTTATGCTGGGATAGAAAGAAAAACGCTCCTGGGTTATGCCAGGGGGATCCACAGGTTATGCCAGGATAGGAAGAAAAAGGCTCCTGGGTTATGCCAGGGGGATCCACGGGTTATGCTGGGATAGGAAGAAAAAGGATCATGGGTTATTCCAGGGGGTCCACGGGTTATATCGAGATAGGAAGAACTAGGTTCCTGGGTTATGGCAGGGGAATCCACGGTTTATGCCGGGATACGAAGAAAAAGGCTCATGGGTTATGCCCAGGGGATCCGTGGGTTATGCTGGAATAGGAAGAAAAAGGTTCATGGGTTATGATAGGGGGATCCACAGGTTATGCCCGGATAGGAAGAAAAACGCTTCTGGGTTATGCCAGGGGGATCCGCGGGTTATCTCGGGATAGAAAGAAAAGGCTCATGGGTTATGCCAGGAGGATTCACTGGTTATGCCGGGATAGGAAGAAAAAGGTCCTGGTTTATGCCCGGGGGATCCACGGGTTATGCCGGGATAGGAAGAAAAAGGCTCTTGGGTTATGCCAGGCGGATCTACGGGTTATGTCGGGATGGAAATAAAAAGGCTCCTGGGGTATGCCAGGGGGATCCACGGGTTATGCCGGGATAAATATGGAATGCGGTCCTCGGTTTGGGACGGTGCAGTTAGAGATTGGAAGCTCTATGATTCCATGATTTTTTATGATTTTTCTTTCCGTATTTCCTCTTTTATTTAAATCGCGGGAAACTATTTGAAGGAAACTTCCGTTTTGGTGCTGATTGATGCTGTGAAGCTGCTCCTATCTCCTGCGTTATTTTAGTTGCATTTTCCTTGCGCACGATTGCTTTGGATTGCGACTGCTTTAGATTTTCAAACAAAGCAAGATCGTTAGTTTGAAACGCTGGTTGGTTTAGTTTCTTTGATTGCTTGATACCGGCCTTGCTTCTGTTGAGAAGACCTCTAACTTTCCAATTTTTTCTTCGTTAGTTGATCATGGGGACTCAACTTTCTGATTTATTTTTCCTTCATAGGCCTTTGATTTCTTTACCCCAACTTTTATTTAAGAACCTTTGGGTACCTTGGGTTTTTAAACTTCGCCGAGCCAATTAGCCTAGTGGAACTCGACCTTTTACTCCTTTTTGCCTTTGTGGGCATTTTGACTTTTATTTTCTTTCTTTTCAAGCCCTTTCTGCTTTCGAAGCATCAGCCATCATGGCTAGTCGGGATCGGCTAGATGCGCCCGCTGAGACTGGGTATTCAACTATTTATAGGCAGAGCCCTGTTAAGCCAGATCTTGCCATCTTTCCATGGTATTAGTTTCGGGAAAAGTGTTAGGCCAAAAGAGATTCAAGGCAGAGTAAACAAGAGGGAATAAATCTAATGAGAAGCATCCCTTTCGGGGAGAAAGGAGGACTTATCTGGGCCGCATAAACATCCCCCACTTTTTATAAACTTATTGACCTGCATTTCAAAACCAAGGAATCTTGCCAGTACCTTTCAATGGTGAGCAAAGTCTTCTTTTCGGTCGATGACGTCCCTTTAGGGTTTTCGCCAATCAACCTCTCTCATTTCTCTTCTTATAATCGCTTGAAAGTGCTCTTTATGAGTTTTCACTAAGCGGACTCTCTAAGTTTTAGTTTCGGTACTCACCATCGCGTTATGGTGCCTGTAGGTTTTTCACTGACAAGACTCGCTCATTTTGACTGTATCAAGTTCCGGCAGTGGTGTCTCCCATTCTGATGCCTTTGCACATTGATCAGAAGGACTTGGATGGGTTTCGGGGTGAAAAGGGATTTGACTGAAATTACAACTTTGGATCCATTTCGGTGGGCTCATGGTAGAGCCATTATATCGTCTGCCCCAGTTTTATTCTTTGGGGGGAATTTTGGATTTTTGTTTTGGTGTGACTGAACCCCAGCAAGAGGCTGCCTACGTATCCCTTTGGAATCAAGTCGAACGTAGTTCAGGGGTGTTTCCTAAACTATCTTTTCTTTGTTTTCATATTTCATCATTTTTTTTATTTTGTTCTTCTTCTTTTTTTCTTCTTTCTTTGTTTTCTTTTGGTTTTCTTTTTTTTAATAAAATTTCCATGTTCCAAAGAGGGTGGTCAAAGAAACGTAACCGGCTCAAATGGGTTTACAAAGATTGATAGTTTTTGGGTAGCGCGAATGAAAGCCTTCGTCATCTCAACCGGACTGAATCATTGCTAGAGGGAGCCGACATAGTACCTTTTTACTGCGTCTGCATTCACTTATGCTTCGGGATCATCCCCTTTGATGTCGCCTAGGCACAATGCTTCTTTCGGCAATATCTTTCAGACAATGTATGGGCCTTTCCAGTTAGGAGCAAATTTTCCTTTTGCTTCCTGATGGTGAGGAAGATTGAACCTTAATAAAAGTTGTCCAACCTCAAATTTCCTGGGGCGCACTTTCTTGTTATAAGCACGGGCCATTCTTTGTTGGTACAACTACCCGTAGCAAACCGCTGCCACTCGTTTTTCATGAATTAGGGCCAATTGTTCTAGGTGAGTCCTGACCCACTCCATGTCTTCAATCTCAGCTTCAACAATGATCCGGAGAGACGGTATTTTCACCTCCGCATGTATTACTACATCAGTTTCGTAGACCAAAGATAGGGAGTTGCTCCAATTGATGTGTGCATGGTTGTACGATACCCCAATAATGCGAAAGGTAGCTGCTCATGCCATTGCCTTGAGTTTTGAATCATCTTTCTAAAAATCTTCTTGATATTTTTGTTTGCTGCTTCGACAGTACCATTGGCTTTGGGCCGGTAGGGTGTGGAGTTCCGATGCGTTATTTTGAACTATTCGCATATCTCCTCCATTAATTGGTTGTTCAAATTTGCAGCATTGTCCGTGATGATAGTAGTTGGGATGCCAAAACAACAAATGAGGTTAGAATGCACAAAATTCACCACAGCTTTCTTGGTAACCGATTTAAGAGTGATGGCTTCGACCCATTTTGTGAAATAATCAATGGCAACCAGTATGAATCTGTGCCCATTTGAGTCTTTTGTCTCAATCGACCCAATAACGTCCATTCCCCAAGCTGCGAATGGCCAAGGTGTTGACATGGGATGCAGTTCTATGGGAGGTGCATGAATCAAACACCGTGCACCTGACATTGACGGCATTTTTGGACAAAGCTAAAACAGTCCCTTTCTATGGTTATCCAATAATAGCCTGCTCGAATGATTTTCTTTGCTAGAACATGCCTATTCATATGTGATCCGCAGACTCTTCGCGTGTACTTCGTGTATGATTTGTCCAGCCTCTTTGGTTTTAACACATCTTAATAAATTGAGGTCCGGGGTCCTTTAGTACAAAACCTCAGCACTTACGAAGAAACCACTTGCCTGTCGTCTGATAGTTCTCTTTTGGTCCCCAGTAGCTTGCTCAGGAAATTCTTGATTTTATAGAAACATCTTGATATCATGGTACAATGGCTGGATGTTTGGTTCTGCCTCAGCCGCATTACAGTACCCATGCCTTTCCCTGATTTGGATTTCCAAGGGATCGATGTAGCCGTTTCTTGGATAATGCAACATCGAGGCCAAAGTAGCAAGTGCGTCGAATAGTTCATTGTGACATCGAGGGATTTACTTGAACTCTATCGTCTTGAACCGCTTGTTAAGATCTTTCACATGCTGTCGATAAGGGATGAGTTTGACATCTCGAGTTTCCCACTCCCCTTGGGCTTGCCGGATAATTAGATCTGAATCTCCCATGATCAACAGTTCCTCGACGTCTCGGTCGATAGCCATGTTCATCCCCATGATCTAGGCTTCATATTCGGCTGTATTGTTCATGTAGAAAAACCGAGGTCGAGTCGTGGCTAGGTAGTGTTGACCGGTGGGTGAAATTAAGATTGCCCCAATTCCTACACCTTTTGCATTTACCGCTCCATCGAAGAGCATTTTCCAAGCAGTGGTATCCTCGGACATTACCTCCACCGAATTCACCTCTTTGTCTAGGAAGTAAGTATTAAGGGGTTGGTATTCATCATCAACCGGGTTCTCAGCTAAATGGTCCGATAATGCCTGGGCCTTCATTGTTGTGCGAGTGACATAGACTATGTCGAATTTGGTGAGCAGGATTTTCCATTTTGCCGATCTCCCTGTGGGCATTGGTTTTTGAAATATGTACTTCAGAGGATCCAGCAGGTAGGTGGAGTGGGCTTGTAGGTAATGCCTTAATTTCTGAGCGGTCCAAGTTAAGGCACAACAGGTTCTTTCTAGCAGGGTGTATTTGGCCTCGTAACTGGTAAACTTCTTGCTCAGGTAGTATATTGCATGTTCTTTATTTCCAGTGATATCATGCTGCCCGAGAATGAAACCAATGGAACTTTCTAGGACTGTAAGGTACAGAAACAACAACCTTCCTGGTTTCGGCGGGACCAAGACTGGTGGATTGGATAGATAATATTTAATCTTGTTAAAAGCCTCTTGACATTCATCCGTCCATTTGATCGCTGCATCTTTCTTTAGCAATTTGAATAGGGGCTCGCATGTAGACGTCAACTGAGCGATGGATCGACTAATATAATTCAGTCTCCCCAACAAGGTCATTACATTCTTTTTGGTCTTCGGACGGGGTAGATCTCGCATAGACTTTGTCTTTGTTGGATCTAACTCAATACCCCTCCGAATGACTATGAACCCCATAAGTTTGCCCGAGGGATCCCAAATGCACATTTGGCTGGGTTCAATTTTAAATCGTACCTACGCAGCCATTCAAATAACTTTCTTAGATCCCGCACATGATCATCCTTGGTTTTGGAATTGATGATCACGTCGTCCACATACACCTCTATTTCCTTATGCATCATGTCATGAAAAATAGTGGTCATGGCTCTCATATTTGTTGCCCCAGCGTTTTTCAACCCGAAAGGCATAACCCTGTAAAAATAGGTCCCCCAAGGTGTGGTAATGGCAGTTTTCTCGCCGTACTCCTCATCCATCACCACCTAATGATATCCTGCATAGCAATCCACAAAAGATTGTATCTCGTGTTTGGCGTAGTTATCAATAAAGATGTGGATATTGGGCAAAGGGAAATTGTCTTTAGGACTTGCGTTGTTCAAATCTCTGTAGTCCACACATACTCGGGTTATCCCATCTTTCTTTGGCACTAGAACTACATTGGCCATCCATGTGGTGTACCGGACCACTCGGATTACTCCGGCCTCCAACTGTTTTTTGATTTATTCTTTGATCTTACCACTGATATCAATTTTAAATTTTCTCTGCTTTAATTGGAACGGAGGGCACTCACGGTAAGTAGACAACTTATGAAACACCAAGTTGATGCTCAGCCCTGGCATATAGTCGTATGACCAAGCAAACACATCTTTGAATTCAAACAGGAGTTGGATCATTGCGTCCCGAGTTTCCTTATTTGCGTGGATGCTTATTTTGGTTTCCTTGACTTATTCGGGACCACCCAAGTTAACCGGCTCAGTATCATTTAGATTTGGCTTAGGTTTATTTTCAAAATGTTCTAGTTCTCACTTGATTACCCTAAAAGTCTCTTCTTCGTTGTACTCTGGTTCTTGGTTCATTATTACACAATTAGGCGGCATGTTTGGATCAGGGCACGAAGTTCGCGAGCATGTCATGTTATTTAAAGCTGCATTATTAAAATTGAAAGAAATGAATAAAAAGATAATAGCAAGAATCAGAAAGAATAACGGAACATAGATGACGAAATATTGATTTCATTTCTTTGAAATTGGAAGAAACCAAGGCTTACATTTAGAAAATTAAATAAAAAAAACTAAACAAAAACATCCAACTTACACCCTGAGATAACTCGTTATGTAGAAAAGATGGCAAGACATGACTACCGGGACTCCCTCCCAATTTGAAATGGCGTAGCTTTCCAATTTGGAAACTTGGCGTCTGATCCCATGTATAGCACCTCAGCAGTGCTCTAGCCTTCTCCTGGCTAAACAACGTGGGTTTCATATAGCCTTTTTCTCATTACCCCACATATTTCCTCGATTTCTTCAGCTGTGAAGGCCTCATCCTCTTCTTCTTCACTGTACTTTGGCCTAACAAATGTTTCAAATAAGTGTTGCAATGGTTGAGGCAGAGCCCAGCCATCATGTTTTCTACGGTCCCCCCATGTTATATCTTCTTGCGTCGGGTGGAAACCTAGCCGAAGAACTTCTCTGTAGTGGCAAAACAATCGGCTCAACTATCCCTTGCAAGGACCTTCCAAGACCCTTACCCGGTTTGAATCCATATTGTATCATCTCTCTAGCCACCATAATTGAGGCATTGGAGAGGAAATGTTGGGGCAAGGGTTTTCTCTCTTCATGCTGATGAGCCACCATAATTTCGAAGGCCTGATAAACTATATGCTCACTAACCTCTCTAGCTTCGAGGCAGGTAACGAAGGGATCCCGATAAATTGACTGCTCGTCTTCCCCATGAACCATGATTTCTTGGTCCTCATGTTCAAATTATATCATCTGATGAAGATTGGAAGGCACAACCCCTGCTGCGTGGATCCATGGCCTTCCAAGGAGGTACTTGTAAGATATGTCCATATCAAACACAAGGTTACCTCAAAATCAACTGGGTCAATGGTCAGGACCATATCTATCTCTCTGATTGTGTCCCTTTTGATACCATCAAAGGCTCGAACACACACATTGTTAGGACGAATCCTTTCAGTCCTGATTTTTATTTGTTGTAATGTTGAAAGTGGGCATATGTCCAGCCTAAAGCCTTCGCCTACCATTATCCTTTTTGACATAATAACCTTCACATTTGACAGTTAAATGCATGGCTTTGTTGTGAGCGTCCCCTTCTGGGGGCAAGCATTTTTACTGAATGTGATTTCATTGATTGCGAAGAATCTTTCCGCCATTCTTTCCAATTGTTCAACAGAGGTTTGAGCTAGCACGTATGCCTCATTGAGAGTTTTTTCTAGTACCCTCTGGTGCTCAGGATATTCCATCAAAAAGGATAGCAACGAGACCTGTTCAGGGGATTTCCGAAGCTGGTCCACTATTTCATAGTCTGCCATTTTCTTCTTCCGAAAGAAAACTTCCACCTCTTTGGCGCTCATCGGTTTCTTGGGTGGGAATCGCTTCATGGTGGCGTTGTTCACTTCTTCCAAGTCAGAGTATTTCTTCATAGGGTAACTTTCTTGAGTCTCTCCAGAGATTTCTTTGACTTATATGTCACCACCATTTTATGATAATTCCAAGGGACTACAGTGGGGTCTGTCATAGGACTCTAAGGTGCGCGTCCAACAACCACGGGCTCACTCAGCCTTAGTGGATTAGTTGGCCCCCGCACTACATAGGTTCCTTAGGGCACATACATCTAGGTAGTCCTGTTCAACTCGAATCTCTTAGGGGGACTTAGAGTCAACTACTTTTCCTGACGACCTCGTGGTACATAGAGGACAACTTCTTTGGCGGGCGTTGCCCCAGTTATAACCTAAACTTTATTTTCAATTTCAGGGTGTGTGGCTTTGTTCTTCTTTTCCCCTTCATCTTTCTTCGGGGAAACTCTTGGTTTTCTGTCCGCATCACCAATGGCAATTATGGCCTTCAAAGCCGGGTCGAATTCTTTATCCTCACAGATCATTTTGATTACCGTTCCGTTTCTGTGGGCCGGTAACGGGTTTTAGTCATATTAGGGACATCCTCATTCCTTAACACTATCTTCCTCTGTTCTATCAAATCTTCCACAGATCACTTTAAAGTCCAGCAATTTTCTGTGTCATGCCCCTCAGCTCCCGAGTGATAAGCACATCGAGCACCTTGTTGGTAGGAAGGTGATTCCGGGTTTTATCTATTTGGAGGTACAGGCTACAGCAGACCCAATTGGACAAGGTTTTGGAATAGAGTGCAGTAGGACTCCCCGATTGGCATAAATGTTTTCCTTCTATGTGGCTCACGGGGACGGAAGTTATTTTGAGGAGGATGAGGGTTGTAGTGGTGTTGGTGAGGAGGCTGGTTTCTTGGAGCTTGGTTCCGGTTGGCCTGCTGCTGCAGTCATGCAAAAGGTTAGGCTTTCATGACGGCATATTAATTGTGGAGCATAAGGCACGTCCTGGTGAGGATAATAATGTTGAGCGGTTCTTTCTGAGAACATGGGTCTAGCAGCATGATGTCTTCTCGTACCCGATGCTGCCATTGAGGTTTCTTTTTTCTTTTTGCCCCTTGTGACTCCTCCATACCCGCCTTGGATGGCTTGGGAGGTCGCTCTGGTAGCGGACTGACTTAGAATTCTGCCTGTTTTCAGTCCGTTTTCCACCGTTTCTCTTATCTTGATGGCTTCCGCAAATGGTTTTCCCATAGCCGACATCATATTCTGGAAATAGTCTACTTCCTGAGCTTGTTGAAATACTGTCACCATTTTGACCTCATCCATCGGAGGTTTCACCCTTGACGCTTGTTCACATTGCCTACTCCCTAAAGCTCTCAGAGGACTTCTTTTTCAAATTTTCCAACGAGTTGCGGTCCTTAGCAATGTCTATATTGTACTGAAATTGTCTAACAAAATCTCTCGCGAGGTCGTCCGAAATGTTCCATAAGATGTCATGATTCATGTACCACTCTGAGGCAATACCCACCAAAATTTCGCCGAAGTAAGCCTTGATTAATTCTTCTTTCCCTCCAGCTCCGCGCAATTGGTTGCAATACTTCTTTATGTGAGCAATAGGATCACAATGCCCATCGTACTTTAAAAACTTTGGAGTTTTGAATCCTATTGGCAAATGCACGTGCGGGAATATGCATAGATTAGTATATGACACACTCTTTTGCCCACTCAGACCATGCATATTTTTGAGGCTCTATTCTAGGCTTCTCATCCTTTTTGCCATTTTATCTTGTTCCGGAGTCTTGGGAGTTTTGTCATGTCCTGTTTTGAACTCAAATGGAGGCTGAGGATAAGTGTTGGTGTGATACTGAGGAGGCTCAGTTTGTTAAGTGGGTGTTTGAAATGTAAAGGCCGATGGATCAAAAGTTGGTCTAGGAAGTGCAGGCTGTGTTGTGGCCGCACATGGGAAAACAGTAAAAATATTGGGGACTGTCTCGGATGTGAACACCTGGGGGAGGACATCAGAAGGTTCTCCAACAAAATTAGCCTGTATGGTCGGTTGTCCCAATGGGATGTTTGGATGACTGATGGGAATATTGGAGGTACCCCTTGATCTAGGGAAAAGCTCGAGGAATCCATGGATGGCGCTCGGAGGCTCTTTTCCATTCGTCCGTGCATCCCACATCTCCATGACCCTATGGCGTAGGATCCTGTTTTCCTCGGCTGCTGCAGACTCTGAGGCCGGGATGCCCGAAATTGGGCTATCTTCCGAGATGGGAATTACTGGCAAGGTCATTTCAGATGACATCTCTATACTTCCTTTTGATATGGTAAAATACCGATGCGATGAATGCTTACCAAAAACCAACCACCGTCTTTAAAAACCTAAGCTGGAGGTGACAACAAAAAACAGTTATTTTGAGACAAGTAACAGATAGGGAATCGCACATTGAGGTGTGATGCACCTATACAGTTAAACAGATGTCTACATGTTTGCAATGGTTGCATGCGTCATCCCGGCTTTTCATTTCCATTTCCCTTTCTTATGATTTAAACTTTTTGTTTTTCTTGATTTTCTCTCTCTCTCTCTCTCTCTCTATCTCTCATTTTCTCCTTTGTTTAGTGTTCAACTTTGTCTCTAGTAACAAATTCTCTTCTCTAATAATAATATTTCTTTCGAAATAACAGTCTTTGGCTTCTCTAATAGCTGATGATAGTGCAATTCTTTCAGACTCAAAATTATATTCATTAATATCATGCCCCATCAAATACAAAATATCATTAATATGATTTGAAGTCATGTAACGAATATCTTTCGCATTCGTGTTCGGTAGAATCTTATAGTCTTCTACCATTGAATCTTCAAATTATTTCCAAAACATTGCTGGATTGGCAGGATTACAATACACAAATAATGTTACAAATAAATATCTTAAATTATATGGTATTTGATAACTTATAAATCCAAAAATGCATTCGACTAAACTGTTATTACATTGCAATAATCCTCTTTTTTATGCAGACTCTCTCGAATGTACTACAAGATATTCCATCAACCATTAGTAAATCTTGATATGATTTAAATCCTCTAACATTCATCAACAGTAATCTCAAGTAATAACTTTCTCCTTCTGTTGGATGACATGTCACAACATGTCCAATAACCTTGCCTCTTATGCGATGTTTCACATTTTATATGTTTTTGACCATACAAAGTATTTGGAAAATTCTTTATACAACAAAGAAAGTTGCATAACATCTTTATTTATTCGGTTCATAACGAAGAATTCGGTTAATATTATTTTTCTAATCATTATATTTCTAACAATTTTATCTATACTTTAATTACTTTTAAAGGAAACAAATTGTGGTCCTTCAAAATGTAACTGAAGGTGATACACAATAGGAATCATTTCACTAATTGGGAAACTAAATAAACGCCAAGCAGTTTCCGGAGGTGAAACCCATCTAGCCGATTGATATTCTTTTATTTCGTTTATGTTTGTATCTATATCAATGTTGTGTATATGAAATGCAATTTTATCATGTCCTTTACGAATATATTTGTAAATATATTTAACTACTTTGATATCAGAATAAACTTCTACATTCATATTCATATGACAATTATACTTGCATAAAAAAGGACTATATGAAACAACCCATGAATTGTCTAAAAACCGAGCTCTTATTTTTACAGTTTCTCAAATTTTTCTCCTTCTATATATTGGATAAGAATTTTTTCCTTTTGAAGTTTTATCAGCGAAATCTCATGTATATTTGAATTTGCAATTACCCTTTTTCATGCAAATATTTATCAGATTTAACCTTCAAGTGAATACAAATAACGATCTTTAACAGCATCAGGCAATTCCGCACAAACAAATTTACCATAAGATTCTGGAGTCAATAATTTGTCTTCATCAATAAGTATTATAAGAACATAAGCATGTGAAAAACCACATTTTTGGAATTCATAATGCACATAAATCCTGTAATTTTTCCAAAGATTTCCCTTTCAATATTTTTTTTTAATTCTTACATTTTTGCTCTGAATATTCTACTAACTAAATCAGGTATATTTTGTACCTCATCAATTAATCATAGATATTCTTTTATTTCCAACCAAGAGGGATTACACGTCATTGTTATAAATAAATAGGTTTTTCAAAATACCGTACCTATGCAATAGAATCCATATATTGTCGACGC
Source organism: Nicotiana benthamiana (assembly GCA_034376525.1). Classification (NCBI taxonomy): domain Eukaryota; kingdom Viridiplantae; phylum Streptophyta; class Magnoliopsida; order Solanales; family Solanaceae; genus Nicotiana; species Nicotiana benthamiana. The sequence goes on from CM067326.1 coordinate 48,779,786, forward strand.
ATATCCCTTGGTCCACCTATAAATGTAACAGGAGAAATGTTTTCTTTCCGATTTTAGAGGCTTCTCTTTCACCATATCTTAAAATGTCAAGAATTCCTTGCGGCGCTTCAATTCTAAATAAATCCTAATTAAATGTGAAAAAGTCTAATCTTTATGTTTCAAGCTTTATATATACGTCTACTTTAAATTGTTGAAATATTCTTCCACAATGTACTACTTCGTTTGTTTTATTATCTCTAATTTGAAATTTATAACAGTAATACTCTCGATAGGATACTGTATCTCCTTTTCATTTTCCTTTTTGCAACGATTCTGCTTCCATGTCGAGAAACTGAGCTATCTGCTCATGTTCATAGTGAGCTCTATTCCTTGTCAGATTATTCATGTGTGTAATTTTTTAATTCTACAATGCCATCAATTTTCACTATACGGAAACAATAAGGGGTACTGCAAAGGATAATAACAACTATAGTAATAATTTACTAATTGAGCTCTATTACTATAGGTATAAATTCGTATATGTAGTGCAGAAATAGTATTTCCATAATTTTCTTCCCATATTGCTGCATCTCTGATGCACACGGTAAGTTATATCTTCGTTGGTCTAAGACTAATTCACATCTAAGTGCAATATTGTGACGATCCGACCCGTCGTCTGATGAGTTACCGCCCCGTTTTCCCCATTTTCTATTTCCTTATGCTTCATTATCGGTGTTTGGTATGATCGAGTTGATTTGGATTGGTTTTGGTAGGAAATGAGACACTTAGTCTCTTTCAGAAAGACTTAGTTTGAAAAAGTCAACCGGATATTGACATATGAGTTAGAGGGCTCGGATGTGATTTCTGATAGTTCGGTTAGCTTCGGAGAATGATTTGTGGCTTAGGAGTGTGATCGGAAGTGATTTTGGAAGTTCGATGTAGAATAAGGCTTGAATTGGCGAAGTTAGAATTTTGGCGATTTTCGGTTGATAGGTGAGATTTTGATCTGAGGGTCGGAATGGAATTCCGAGAGTTGTAGTAGCTTCATTAGGTGATTTGGGTATGTGTGTGCAAATTTCAAGTGATTCGGAGGAGATTTGGTTGGGTTTTTCATCAAATGCGTGTTTCGGAAGTTTTGGAAGAACTTAGGCTTAAATTCGATGAGAATTGATTATTTTAGTGTTGTGGCATGTGTTTTTAATATTGGAACAAGTTTGAATAATGTTGTAAGATGTATTGGCATCTTTGGTTGAGGTTCCAGGGTCCTCGGGGTGAATTCGGATGGTTAAATGGAGAGTTTGGAGTTTTTAATGTTGCAGGTCTGTTGGTATCTGGTATTTTTGCACCTGCGGTTATGGGACCGCAGGTGCGGTCACGCAGAAGCGAAGGGAGGATCACATAAGTGAGTTTTGGTCTGGGCGCCATTTCCGCAGAAGAGGTTGGGAAGCCGCAAATGCGGGATTTAAGTCGCAGAAGCGGGTCTTTGGATTTTGGGAATTTCTGCAGAAGCGGAAGTTGCAGAAGCGACATTTGTACCGCAGAAGAGGTTTTTGCTGGATAGAAATATTTAATTCTTCTTCGCAAAATTTTAATGGGTTCCATCTTTTTCACTACGGACTTGGAGAATTTGTGCGTGTTGGAAAAGAACAATCAAGGGACTTCTTTGAGGTAAGGATTTCTGAGTCTAAAACACAATTCTAAGGTGTTATTACGTGAATTTAGACTGAAAAACAAAGTAATTAATGGGCAAAAATGGTGGTTTAGGGCTTGAACCTTAAGAGATTAAAATTTTGAATTTGAGGGGTCATTTGGTCTCCGATTTTGGTAATCTTTATTTGAATAGACTCGTGGCGAGATAAGGAATCCGTTAATGTTAAATTTTCTAGAATTCGAGAAGTGGTCCCGGGGCTCGGGTTTTGCCAATTTCTGAATTTTTGATGTTTTTGGATTGTTTTTGATTGTGTATTGTCCTTTTAGCCTATTGTGACGTATTCGTTGTGGTTTTTTACAGATTTGATGCATGTGGAGTCCGATTTGAGGGGCAAAGGCAACGCAAGCTAGAGATTGCGCCGGTTCGAGGTGAGTAATATTTGTAAATGATATTTTGAGAGTTTGAAACCGCGCATTTGCATATCGTAATGCTAGATTGAGGTGACATCCACGCCAGACAACGAGCGTGGGGTAGAGCACCGTTGGGGACTGTGACTTGGTCTGTCCCGGTAGATGAATATACTTCGTATTTGATTTAAATTTACTTGTTATCATCATAATTTGGGCTAATTGTCGTATTTGGGCTTCGTGCCAACTATTTGGATCCTTCGGGGTTTATTGTTGATATTTCCTCACTATTTTAATTCTATACTTGAACTCAGTCATGTATTCTTCATTGTGTGCAAAAACTCAGCCAAGTTTACTCTACATTAACACTTGAAATGATATTCCAAATAATATTTTGGGCTAAGCATCATGTTTATTGTTGCCCGAGTGGCTTATGTGATTTTGTTGACTGAGTAGGCCAAGGGCCTGTATTGTGAGGTACTTTTGGATCGATCTGCACGCCGCAGCAGTGTCATACTGTTATTGATATGAGGCCGATGGCCTCGTTGATGCCACAAGATAGTTTATTATTGCGCTTGGGCCGTAAGGGGGCCCTCTCGGAGTCTGCACACCCCCAGTCAGCGTCGTCGACGATAAATGGAGCGGGCAGCAGGCCGTAGCGATATATGGAGCGGGATGCAAGCTGCAGCGGTACCAGTACTATTTGATGCTTTTGCATTATCTTATTTATCTGTTATTATCTGTTGCATTGTGCTACTTCTTGCAATATAGACCTAATACTCTGGCATTCCTTGATAATTGAGTGTTATGCCCGCGGGACAGAAAATCTATGCTTATCTGCACTATTTGCTTTGCGTTAGTTTGCGTAACCGCTGAAAAGGTCTTTTTTAAAAAGAGGTTTTAAACTGAGCTAAGGTGTTTTCTAAAGATTTCATACCTTCACTATTTTTCTAAAAAGGGTTTAAACTCCTTCTACATAGCATGATGATTTGTCATACGTGATTTCTTACCGTCCAGTTGTTATTTACCTTTATTATTCACTGAGTTAGAAGTACTCACTTTACTCCCTGCACCTTGTGTGCAAATGCGGGTATCTGTTCACAAATTAGCGGGTTTTGGCCGATCACAGACAGAGTTATATGGTAAGGAGGTGACTGCCAGTGTTCGTAGCACCATGTTTCTCTCTTTGTTCGTCATTCTGGTTTCATATATTTTAGATCTTGAAGCGGATTCACATTCTGATAGATACTCATGACTTGTGACACTCCGATTAGGACTATGTTGGGTTATATTTTCGCTAATGAATATTATTAAGTCACCTTTAAATTATTTACTTATGTTTAAGATATTTTTGAAAAAGATAAGTTGGGTTAGTTGGCTGGCCTTGTCTTCACGAGAGGCGTCATCACGACCAGTGCGGAGTTTGGGTTGTGACAAATATAGAAATCTACTAACTTCGGAACATTTAAGAGAGATCGCAGGAAAACAATATATGGATTGACTTTTAATATGCCCTTCAACTTTTGCACTATCGATTCATTAACTCTTGTTGAACAAGCCATTCTTTTGGCTAGTTCGTTATCACGATCATAAAAATATAATTGTAAATTCTTTGCTTTTTCGTTAGAAAGAACCAAATCATCAATGAAATGATACATCTATTCCTGGACTCTAAAAGTGTAAATACCATAATTTTTTTTGCCATCGTACTTTATACCAAGTGAAGTAAATACAAACATATTATTTTAAGTTTTAATGTAAGTTCGAAAGTATTCGGATTCTTCCGTATTTTTAAAGTATAGCTTTGATAATTCATTTGGCATTTTATGTGCGGTTAGCCTTATTGAACCACTGCCACAACAAAATGTTGAAGGTTCGTATTCGAACCTTTTTGCAGCACAATATTGGCAGTTTGCAACTTTTCTCAGAGAAACATACGCATGTCGTTGCTCTCTAGTGGCAAGATAGAATATTTTGGCGCATGTATGACCTGAATGTTGAAGAACTACCATTAGAAGAAAAGTGAGTTGTAACACACTAACTGTAGAAATTATTTATAACACATAGTTTGTGCAAACGTATAGTTGGAATTGTGCTTAAGGTCGAAACACAGTGGTGAGATGTACCCGATGTGCATCCTTATATGCAAACAATCAGAGATAATAGTAATGTTCAACTATTATGGCACGTTGCAGAGAAAAAAATATAAAGGGTAAGCTTACCTATTTCGTGAATTACAAGAGGATTGCATATCTCTTCTCCCTTTTACATATTTTCACGGGCTGCAGTTGCACAAAGTTGATGGCTAGCAGCTGTTAGAGAAGTAGGCAAGAGCTTTAAATGTGTACACTAAAGCTATAGTTACAGAAAAATAGAGCGCAAGAGCACAGAATATTATCAATGTTTTATTGATACACACATGTAAGACAACTAAGGTGTCAAACACATTCTACCTAGGAAAAAGAAAGACTCCTTTATCAATATATATGGTACAATGAGTACAACATTATAACCTTTTTCAAGAAGAGCATGAGGTTCTCGTAGGGTAAGCACAGTTCGTTTTGGGAATCCTACTTTGTATAATGATGATGTTGCCTGCTCCGAGACAGCAACAGTTGCATTTTCAGCAAGGTTATGTTTTGCAGTGTCTTGTTTTCTCATACGTAAGTTGCATTGCAGCCTTCCTTTTTTCTCCATGTAGACAGTTATTCGTTTTTTTCGAATCCATCAGTTATGCAAGTTTAAGTTCCTTTTATACCTATAGATATTTGCAGTAACAGTACTTCATGAAATGTTTGGAAAACACATATTATATTTTATGATTAAAAAAGAGACAAAAGATACAAATGTAATTTCATGAGCAAGATTAAATGTTAACATTTATCATGAGTACCCTATTATAAAAATTTTAACAAACAATTTCACAGGTAATGGCTATCAACAGTTGTAGTAGATAAAATCATAGAAAAAACGTGCTTAAACTTGTATCATTATAAGCATGTCTCTTGTTGAGGAGAATGTCTAAAGACTCATTCAGCCAAAAAGGGAATTTCTAGAACAAAGCTGGGAATTATCTCATGGGTACAATTTTAACAATGTGGTTATACCCGAAAAAATTGTCCCGGCCAAGAATCCGTGGTTATCCTATTTTCCTCTGCCCAGTAATTGGTTGGAATACTCCATCTTTCGCTTGTTCAAGTCAACACTAATTGCCAAATGAAAACAATGGTATTATCCAAAATAACTTTAGAGTTAGCAAACAGTTTCACCGAATACTTAGAGAAATATTAGTCGTGCTTAATCACTTGCTTATCCCCATTGTTACCTCTGTTATCCCGATCCATAAAATCGTAAAATAAATAAAAAATTTACCATCGTATATCCTGAAGGGAAAACTGAAAGGAACACAGAATAAACTGAACTCACTCAGAAGTGGTCAGCTGGAAATATGGCAACAACAAGAAAAACCAAGAGCCAAAGTATAAACAAAGAGGCGAGAGAAAGTGTAAGCCGAATGAAGATTCTACACGAGGAATCGTGAAATTTTGTGTTTGCCCACCGTTTAGCAAAAAGGAAATATAATGTGGCCTATTCTCAGACTATCAGGCATGTGAAACAGCAGACAGAGAAATTTGGTAAAGTTGATGATAGCGTTGAATCCAGCGGTGGCTTTGATATGTTATTGTTAAAGATAAAGAAACACACAAAATAAAAATGAAAAGACAATTATATCCTCAAACATACAGGCAGTCATGTTGAGCTGTTGTGTGCTTATGCCGCTTTATTAGATAGTAGAATTTATTTTATGTGACTTTATTAACGTTATTTTAGTACAATGCAATGATTCATCTCATATATTATGTTATTTTCTTAAAAGTATCTTATATAATTATGTCTTACTATGATTAAATAAATATTTAGAGCATAAAATTCGATGTTTCGTGCTTCGAAGACTTTATGAAAGAGAAAAGGCCAAAAAATGTAAAACAAGAAAAATCAAACTAAAAAATTTAACTTTTATTGGTTTGATTTGGTCTTTAAATTTAATAACCGATACAATTGGTTTCGTTTGGTAATTAAAAAATTCGAATGTCACAACCCGAATTTTTTACTCACGGCGGTCGTGATGGAGCCTACTAGTGAAATCTGGGCTAGCCAACCATTACAAATTTTTACCTTTCACAATTTTTAATCCTTTAGCAGTTGTAAATTAACATTTCATAATCAGCTAAAATAATAAAGCGGAAGGATAACACATGTAATATTTTAATAAAAATATCGATACCAATCCTTAAACATACGCTACGCAGAACTTGTATCATAATTTCACAGACCGTCTAAGAGTACTACAAATAAGGATTCGAAAGATAAATACAAGCTGTTTCAGAAATACACAAAAGAAATAGTGTATAAAGATAGAAGGAGACGCCAGGTCTACCTCGGGTTGCCTGAATAGATTGAAGGCAGCCACCTCACAACGGTCTAAAAGCTACAGCACCGAAATGTGTACATAGTGTAGAGTGTAGTATCAACACAGCCGACCCGATGTGCTGGTAAGTGCCTGACCCAACCTCGGCGAAGTAATGACGAGGCTAGGACCAGACTACCAAATAAACATGTACAGTTAAATCATATACATTAGAAAAGTAAAAGCAGATATTTACAGCTAGGGATATGAGGGGGAAACATGCTGCGGGGGGAAAACAAATATCAGCAGGAAAACAACAAATAAAAGTAAAGAATACAATAGTTTCATTATCAACTAGAATCAGAAATAAAAGACAAGTGCACGGTATCACTCTTCGTGCTTTCTCTCTCGTCCTCACCATAAAATCAATAAAATCAGCACGGCATCACCCTTCGTGTTTTTACCTCACATATCATGGCACAGAATCATCATTGGTGCATTATCACTCATATCATGGAACATAATTGTACAACTTGCGGCACGACATCACCCTTCATGCTTTACCTCACAATATCGACACGACATCGCCCTTCATGCATTAACAGTCTCAAAAATCATACACAGCATACCTTTCGTGCTTTACACTCTTCCTCATCCAAGCAACAATCATAAAGCAATTTGGATAAGGGAATCAATAATAATTCAATAAAATCCTGGCAGGGGAACAATAGCATAACAACAATATCCCGGCGAAGAAAATAATATCATGAATAATAATGTTCTAGCAAGGGAGAAATTATCAAAAGCAATAATATCTCGGCAAGGGAGATAAAATCATAAGCCTCTTCTCTCTTCCACATTTACTTCACAACTCAATTCTCAACTGGAGCCAAAGCTCTACAATGTTCAATTATCAATAATACTTCCACGAGCCTTGTTCGACAATAGGAATCATCATATAAAGCATAAACAATACAAAACAGAGTCACATCAATCATAGTGTAAGACTCATAGGCATGCTTGACACCAACGTATAGATACTCGTCACCATGCCTATACGTCGTACTCAACAATTAACACATAGAAAATAGACACAACTCTTAATCCCTCAAGCTAAGGTTAGACCAAATACTTACCTTGATGCCACGAACACAATTCAAGTCTCAACTACCACTTTACCTCGTGCTTCCTCCACCAATTCGCTTCTATCCAACCACAATTTACTTAACAATATCAATAAATGATAAATGAATCAATTCTAATGCATAAAAATAGGTTTTCTAATAATTTCTCCAAAAAGTCAAAAATCGACCCCGGACCCGTATCGTCAAAACCCGAGGTTCGAACCAAAAACCAATTACCCATTCACCTACAAACCCAAATATATTATTTGTTTTGAAAACGGATCTCAAATCAAGGTCCAAATCCCCAAAATATGAAAAAACCTAAGTTTTACCCAAAACAACCAACTTCCCCCATGAAAACCCTTAATTTTGAGTTGAACTCATGTGAATAGATGATAAAGATTAAAGAAAATGAGTTAGAAATATCTTACAATCGATTTGGAAGAGTAGTTGCATTTGAAAAATGGCCCAAAGATGTTTAGGTTTTGATAAAGTTTGAAAAATGAAGAATTTTCGGCTAAGTTATAATTTGCACAGGTGCAAATATCACATTTACATAGTCAAGTTCGCACATGCAAACTCACAAATGCGGCCCAGGCTTCACAAATGCGAAGGTAGGCCAAATCTTGCTTTCTTCGCATTTGCTTTTCGGTCCCTATTGAAGTCATATTTGTGATATAAGCCTCACAAATGCGAAGGTTCCTGCCTGTCACGACCAAAGTTCACCCCCCTGAACATGTCGTGATGACACCTAGATCCTACAACTGGGTAAGCCTAACAATGGGGAAATTTGAGATAACTGGCTGAACATTTAATTAAATTAAGCAAAACTAGAAGAAACAGTATATAAATGTCACTTGGCATATACAACTCAAAAATAAAATACAGAAGTTTACAATCTCATCCCAAAACCTGAAAACTCACGGGAACCATAGGCTAATATAAATGTAATATACTTCTCTAACTCCAAAATGTGTAAACAACTGAATCAAAAGGATAGAATAACTACTAAAGCTGGAACAGAATAGAGACTCCTGGTCTGCGGACGTGGCAGATATACCTCGAAGTCTTTGTTAGATCTCTCCTCCTCGAAGTTAGTACGCTTGAGTGGAGGTACCTGGATATACACATGAAAAACATGCGCAGAAGGGGTATGAGTACACCACAACGTACTCAGTAAGTGCGAAGCCTAACCTCGGCTGATTAGTGACGAGGAAGGTCAGGGCCATACTAAGATTAAACAATATAAGAAGAATGCAGACAACAGTATGAAATAAGCAGGAAATAATGGAAAGCATTTGTGAAGTAAGTCAGGTTATTCAAACAATAACCAACACACCGAGGATAAGATAACACAGAGTAAAACAGCTCAATATCAGTACCAATTACGAGGATCTCCCATGATATCATCCTATAGTCCATTTCCATGTCAATACCGACAACAAGGATCTCCCAGGGTACCTTCCCGTAGTCCATTTCCATATAAATACAAATAACGAGGATATCCCAGGATACCGTACGGTAGTCCATTTCCATATTAATACCAATAACGAGGATCTCCCATGATACCGTGCTGTAGTCCATTTCAATATCAAAGAGCAGGGGGATCTACCGGGACTCTAACCCATAGTCCCAAAGTAAATGTGCAGGGGGATCTACCGGGAATCTAACTTGTAGTCCCAAAGTAAAGGTGCAGGGGCATCTACCGAAATTAAACCTTTAGTCCCAAAATAAATAAACAAGGGGGGGGGGGGAGCTACTGGAATCCCACATCTGTAGTCCTAATGTAAATGCGCAACCACAACCAAGAGATATTCAGAAGGTAAGTACAAAAGACAAGCAAGAGGTAGTACCAGCATAACATACTCCATGTAATACAGTCAAGTCAACTTAAGCAAGTAGGCAAGTTAAATCAACTAGACATACTCTTCAAATCTCACACAGGTTATAATTGCAAGTAAAATAAAGCAAATACAAAAGAAAACTCAGTATCAATATCTTTAGTAAAAATTGGATTTTCAACAAATAGCTCAACTATGCGCTCGTCACCTCATGTACAAGGCACTCAAATACCAAATAACAAATCCTAAGGGGAAAGGTCCCCCACACAAGGTTAGACGAACCACTTACCTCGAACCAGCTTAATATCAACTAGAAACCACGCCTTTTCCACGAGTATCCGAATCAAAATAGACCAAATCTATTCATTTCAATTACATTTCATAAATAACATCTCAAACAACTGATTCTACTATTCAATTTAAAGCTAAGACGCAAATTTAGATAAAATGACCAAAATGGCCCTTAGGCCAACTTGGCCGAAACTCGAAGTTCAACAAAAATCCGGTTACCCATTCCCCCACGAATCCAATTATGTGATATGTTTGGAAATCAAACCTCGAATTGAGGTCTAACCCCCAAATTTAGCAAAACCCCAGGTCCTACCCAATATACCCAATTTCCCCATCAAAATCTTCGATTTGACATTTAAATTATGTTAAAAGGTGTTAAGGAGTGAAGAAAATGAGTTAGAAATCACTTACCAATCGTTTTGAAGAAGAAAAATTGCTTAGAAAATCTCCTTTTATGATTTGGGTTTTTGAAAAGTGAGAAATAACTGAAAATCATGTGTATTTATACTCTTTGAAGCCCCACCGTGGATCGCATAAAATGGACCACGGCCGCGATGGTGGAACTGAAGACTGCTGGCTCTCTGAATTTTGCCATGCGAATCGTGCAAGGGCGACCGCGGACCGTGCTATGGCGACCGCGGGCCCGCTGGAGCCTGCAACTTTTCCTGACCTACAATATCTGGTGTTTTTTAAGTCTAAGACCTCCCGAAACCTACTCGAAACTCACACGAGCCGTCGGGGCTTCAAACTAAACATACGCACAACCTCGATTGCACCCTACTAACTCATCCACGCGATCAAATCGCCAAATAATATCATATACATAGAATCAAGCCTCAAAGCTCATGATTCCTTCTCAAATTTTTCATAAGATATAAAATTCCCATTTCGGGTCCGAAACACGTCAAACGACGCCCATTCTCATCCAAACTTTATCGAAAAGGCTTAAATTATATATGAGACTCGTACCGTGCGCCAGAACCAAATACGAGCTCGATACCCTAGTGTTCTAATCAAATTTAATTTTCATTTTCCTTAATTATTTCTAGAAAATAATTTCACATAAAAATTTATTTATCGAACATGGGACCTCGGAATTTGATTCCGGGTATACGCTCATGTCTGATATTTTCCCACGGACCCTACGAGATCATCGAATCATGGGTCCGGGTCCGTTTAACAAATACACTGACCGAAGTCAAATTTGCTCAATTTAGTATCAAAATTTAGCATTTTTCTCAAATAGTTCTTATTTAAGTTTTCTGGTTATGCACCCGGACTGTGCATGTAAATAAAGGAAACCTTAGAGGAGGTTTTAAGGCCTCGGAAGTACAGAATGGAAAATAAATAAGTGATGACCCCATTAGGTCGTCACATACTCTACCACTAAAACAACCGTTCGTCCTCGAACGGACAAAAGAAAGAAGTACCTGAGTCATGAAAGAGGTGAGGATAACGGCTCCGTATGTCAGACTCAGACTCCCAGGTCGATGCCTCATAAGGCTGACCTCTCCATTGGACACAAATAGAAGGAAATCTCTTGGACCTCAACTGATGAACCTGCCAGTCTAGAATGGTTACCGGCTCCTCCTCATAGGACAAGTCCTTATCCAACTGGACAGTGCTGAAATCTAACAAGTGGGCTGGATCGCCGTGATACCTCCGAAGCATGGACACATGAAAGACTGGATGCACGCCTTATAAGCTAGGAGACAATGCGAGTCTATTGGACACCTATCCCACACGATCAAGAATCTCAAACGGACCAATATACCTAGGGCTAAGCTTGCCCTTCTTCCCAAATCTCATTACGCCCTTCATAGGCGATACTCAGAGCTATACCCGCTCACCATCAATAAATACTACATCTCGAACCTTGCAGTCTGCATAACTTTTTTGCCTAGAGTGAGCTGAACGAAGCCTATCCTGAATGATCTTGACCTTGTCCAAGGCCTCATGAACCATATCCATACCTAACAACCGAGCCTTCCCCAGCTCAAACCATCTAACTGGTGATCGACACCGTCTACCATATAAAGCCTCATAAGAAGCCATCTGGATGCTCGACTGGTAGCTGTTGTTGTAGGCAAACTCCACTATGGCAAGAACTGATCCCAAGACCCTCCAAAATCAATTACACACACACAGAGCATGTCCTCAAGGATCTGGATAGTGCGCTCGGACTGTCTTTCCGTCTAGGGGTGAAATGCTGTACTCAACTCCACCCGAGTACCAAAATCCTACTACACGACCTTCTAGTACCGCAATGTAAACTGAGTACCTCTGTCTGAAATAATAGAAAGTGGAATGCCATGAATACGGACGATCTCCCGGATATAAATCTCCGCCAGCCACTCCGATGAATAAGTGGTACACACAGAAATGAAGTGGCGAACTTAGTCAGCCGATCCACAATGACCCAAATGGTATCAAATTTCTTCAAGGTCCGTGGGAGTCCAGTTACAAAATCCATGGTGATGTGCTCCCATTTCCACTCCGAAATATATATCTACTGAAGCAACCCACCCGGTCGCTAGTACTCATATTTCACGTGCTGGCAGTTGAGGCATCTAGACACCAACCCAATTATATCCTTATTTGTCTGCCTCCCCTAATAGTGTTTCCTCAGGTCCTGATACATCATCGCGACACCCGGATGGATGGAAGACTTCGAGTTATGGGCCTCTGCTAGAATCAACTCTCGAAGCCCGTCAACATTGGGCACACTAATGTGGCCCCGCATCCTCAATACCCTGTCATCTCCGATGGTCACATATTTGGCATCTCCACGCTGAACCTTGTCCTTAAGGACAAGCAAATGAGGGTCTTCATACTGCTGCTCCCTGATACAATCGAATAAGGAATACCGTAAACCACACAAGCTAGAACCCGACTGGGCTCCGAAAGGTTCAATCTCACAAACTGGCTGGCTAAGGCCTAAAAATCCATCGCCATAGGCCTCTCTGAAGCTGGTAAATATGCCAAACTCCCCAAACTCTCCGCCCAGCGACTCAAGGCATCCGCTACCACATTGGCCTTGCCCGGGTGGTATAGAATAGTGATATCATAGTCCTTTAGCAACTCTAACCACCTCTTCTGGCGCAAATTTAGATCCTTCTGCTTGAGCAAATGTTGCAAACTCCAATGATAAGTATAAATCTCACAAGGCACACCGTACAAATAATGACGCCACAGCTTCAAGACATGAAAAATAGCAACTAACTCAAGGTCATGGACAGGGTAATTCTTTTCATGTATCTTCAACTATCTAGACGCGTAGGCAATCACCCTACCGTCCTGTATCAACACCGCTACAAGGACAACCCGTGAGGCATCGCAATAAAATGTATAGGATCCTGAACCAGAAGGCAATATCAAAATAGGGGTTGTAGTAAAGGTTGTCTTGAGCTTCTAAAGGCTCGCCTCATACTCCTCTATCCACTGAAATGGAGCACCCATCTGGGTTAATCTAGTCATAGGGGATGCAATCGATGAAAACCCCTCCACAAAATAACGGTAATAACCAGCCAAGCCAAGGAAACTGCAAATCTCTGAGGCCGAGGATGGACTGGGCCAACTCTGCACGACCTCTATCTTCCTTGGATCTACCCGAATGCCCTCGGTCAAAACTATATGGCCTAAGAATACCACTGAATCCAACCAAAACTCAAATTTTGAGAACTTCGGATATAACTTCTTCTCCCTCAGGGTCTGAAGCATGGTCCTCAAATGCTGCTCTGATCTTCCCAAATCCGGGAATACACCGGAATATCATCCATAAAAACAATAATGAACGAGTCGAGATATGGCATGAACACACTGTGCATCCAATTCATAAAAGTTTGTGGGGCATTGGTCAGTCCAAATGACATAACAAGTAACTCGTAATGACCATACCGAGTCCTGAAGGCAGTCTTCAGGATGTCTAACTCCCGATTCTTCAACTGATAGTAACCTGAGTGCAAGTCAATCTTAAAAAACAAATGTACGCCCTAGAGCTGATCAAACAGATAATCAATACGAGGCAAAGGATAACGGTTCTTAACTGTGACCTTGTTCAACTGGCGATAATCAATGCACATAAGCATATAACCATCCTTCTTCTTCACGAACAAAATAGGAGCACCCCACGGTGAAACACTAGGTCGAATAAAATCCTTGTTAAGCAATTCCTGCAACTGATCCTTCAATTCACTCAAATCAGGAGGAGCCATACGATACAGAGGAATGGAAATGGGCTGAGGGCCCAGCAATTGGTCAAGGCCAAAATCAATGTCTCTACCGGGGCGGTATGGCCGAGAGATCAGCTGAAAACACATCAGGATAATCCCGTATCACTGGAACTGAATTAACGAAGGAGTATCTGCATTAACATCTCTCACATAGGCTAAATACACGACATACCCCTTCTCAACCATACGCTGAGCTTTAATAAAAGATATAACTCTACTGGGAGTGTGATCTAAAGTACCACTCCACTCAACACGCGGAATACATGGCATAACCAACGTCACTGTCTTGACGTGACAATCAAGAATAGTAAAATGGGGAGACAACCAGTCCATGCCTAAAATAATGTCAAATGAACCATACCGAGTAATAATAAATCCACTCGGGTCTCAAAACAATGATTAGTAACTAAACATGACCAGTAAATGCAGTCCACAATAAGAGAATGCCCCACATGAGTAGAAACATAAATGGGGGCACTCAAAGAATCCTAAGGCACACCCAAATGCGAAGCAAAATTAGAGACGCATAAGAATAAGTAGAGCCCGGATCGAGTAGAATTGATGCCTCTCTATGACCCTAGGTCTTACCCAGTATTCCCAAATTTCCCCATCAAAATATTCGATTTTACATTGAAATTATGTTAAAGGTGTTAAGGAGTGAAGAAAATGAGTAAGAAATCACTTAGCAATCATTTTGAAGAAGAAGAATTGATTAGAAAATTGCGTCTTATGTTTTGGGGTTTTAAAAAGTGAGAAATAACTGAAAATCCTGTGTATTTATACTCTCTGATGCCCCAGCGCCGACCATGCAAAAAGGACTGCGGCTGCGCTGGTGGAACAAAAGACTGCTGACTCTCTGAAGCTAGCCACGCGGACCGTGCCAGGGCAGCGACGCCCATGCAGCACACATCACAGACCGCACTATGGCGACCGCGGGCCTGCTAGAGCCTACAACTTTTCCTGACCTGCAATAGCTGGTGTTTTTTTTAAGTCTAAGACCTCCTAAAACCTACTTGAAACTCACTCGAGCCCTCGGGGCTCCAAACCAAACGTACGAAAAACCTCGAGTACACCCTACAAACTAATCTGTGCGATTGAATCACCAAATAATATCATATACATTGAATTATGCCTCAAAGCTCATGATTCCTTCTCAAATTTTTCATAAGACATAAAATTCCCATTTCGGGTCCGAAACACGTCAAACGACGCTCGTTCTCAACCAAAATTTATAGAAAGTGCTTATATCATTTATAAGACTTGTACCGAACACTGGAACAAAAATATGGGCCCGATACCCTAGTCCTCTGATCAAATTATGTTTCCATTTTCCTTAATTATTTGCAGAAAACAATTTCATATAAAAATTCATTTCTAGAACTTGGGACCTCAAAATTCGATTTCGGGCATACGCTCAAGTCCCATATTTTATGGATCCGGGTCCGTTTACCAAAAACTTTGACCAAAGTCAAATTTATTCAATTTAGTATCAAAATTTTACATTTTTCTCACAGAATTAATATTTAAGTTTTCCGGTTATGCGCCCGGACTGCGCATGCAAATTGAGGCAACCTGACAGGATGTTTTAAGGCCTCAGAAACACAGAATGGAAAATAAATAAGTGGTGACCCTATTGGGTCATCACATGCCCCTGCCCATTATCGCAATTGCGATGGGTCTTCGCAAATGCGAGCTCTCATCTGTGAGCCATGCTTCACAATTGTGAAGCTTGCAGACCTACAACACATAGCTGTTTTCCTAAGTTCAAAATACTTTGCGGCCTATACAAAAATCACCCTAGCCCTCGGGGCTTTAAACCAAACATGCACTGAAGTCCAAAAATATCATACGGACTTGCTCATGTGATCAAATCCTCAAAGTAATATCAATAACTAGAAATTAACATCAAAACCAAAGAACATTATCATGAACTCTTAAGTTCCATTTTTAACAACTGAGGGTCTGATACATCATTTCAAGTTCGTTTTCAACTAAAATTTATAGGCTCAACCTAAATACCATCTTAGATCTACACCGGGCTTCGAAACCAAAATACGAGCTTGATACCATCAAATTCAAACTCATTTATATTTCTGAAAATTCTTATAATTTCAATTAAACAATTTTCTTCAAAAATTCATTTCTTGAGCTTAGGACCTCAGAATTCAATTTCAGGCATACGCCCAAGTCCCATAATTTTCCATGGACGCTTCAGGATAATCAAATCATGGGTTTGGGTCCATTTACCCAAATGTTGACCAAAGTAAACTTAATTTCATTTTAAAAAGCAAAATTTATTATTTTTCACAAATTTTCAAATAATGGCTTTCCAGATACACGCCCAGATTGTACATGCAAATCGAGGTAAGACAAAAAGAAGGTTTTAAGGGCCTCTGAAAAGAAAATCGACTTGCGAAAAAATGATGACCTTTTGGGTCATCACATTGTCCATCTCTAAAATAATCATTCATCGTCAAACGGACATAAGAAAGAAGTTCCTCAGTCGAAGAAAAGATGGGGATATCGGCTTCGTATATCGGACTCGGACTCCAAAGTCGCTGCCTCAACAAGTTGACCTCTCCATTAAACACGAATAGAAGGGAAACTATTCGATCTCAACTGATGAACCTGCCGGTCTAGAATAGCTACTGGCTCCTCCTCATAGGACATGTCCTTGTTCAACTGGACAATGCTAAAATATAACACGTGGGATGGATCACCGTGATACTTCCGAAGTATGGACACATGAAACACTTGATGCACGACTGATAAGCTCGGCGGCAATGCAAGTATGTAAGCTACATCTCCCCCTCGATCAAGAATCTCAAACAGGCTAATGAATATAGGGCTAATCTTCCCCTTCTTTCCAAATCTCATCCCGCCCTTCATAGGCGATACCCGAAACAACACCCGCTCACAGACCATGAATCCACATCATGAACCATTCGGTCGGCAGAACTCTTTTTCCTAGATTGAGCTATGTGAAGCCTATCCTGAATGATCCTGAACTTGTCCAAAGACTTCTGCATTAGATTTATACCCAACAACCGAGCCTCTCCCAGCTCAAACTATCCAATCGATGAACGACACCGCCTTCTATATAAAGCCTTATACGGAGCCATCTGGATGTTCGAATGGTAACTGTTGTTGTAGGAAAACTCCGCTAAAGTCAAAAACTAATCCCACGAGCCTCCAAAGTCAATGACACAAGCTCAGAGCATATCCTCAAAAATCTGAATAGTACGCTCGGACTGATCATCCGTCTGAGGATGAAATGTTGTGCTCAACTCGACCCGTGTGACCAACTCAGGCTAAACTGCTCTCCTGAAATATGAGGTAAACTACATACCTTAATCTGAAATGATAGAAACGGGCACACCATGAAGACGAACAATCTCTAGGATATAGATCTCAACTAACCTCGAAGAATAGAAGACTACCACAGGAATGAAATGTGTTGATTTGGTCAGACTATCAACAATAACCGTCACTACATCAAACTTCCTCTAAGTCCGTGGGAGTCTAACAATGAAGTCCATAGTGATACGCTCCCACTTCCACTCAGGAATCTCAATCTTCTAAAACAAACCACCAGGTCTCTGCTGCTCGTACTTTACATGCAGACAATTCAAACACCGAGCCACATATGCAACAATATCCTTCTATATCCTTCTCTACCAATAATGCTACCGCAAATCCTAATACATATTAGCGACACCCAAATGAATAGGTATCGGGAGCTATGGGCCTCCTCTAAAATCAACTCTCAAAGCCCATCCACATTACATACACAAACTCAGCCCTTCAGCCTCAAAACTCCATCCTCTACAACTGTGACCTGCTTGGCACCTCTATAAAGAACTGTGTCCTTAAGAATACACAAATGGGGATCATCATACTGACGATCTCGGATACGCTCAAATATTGATGAATGAGTGACTGTGCAAGCTAGCACATGGCTGGGCTCAGAAACATCCAACCTCACGAATTGATCGCCGAAGGCCTGAGTATCCACAGCAAGCTGCCTCTTACCGACCAGAATATACGCAAGCACGCCCATACTGGCTGATTTTCTACTCAATCGGCCACCACATTGGCCTTTATCGGATGATATAAGATGGGGATATCATAGTCTTTCAATAGCTCCAACCACCTTCTATGCCTCAAATTTAGCTCCTTCTGCTTGAACAAGTACATCAGACTCTTGTGATCTGTGAACATTTCACATGACATGCCATACAGATAATGCCTCCAAATCTTCAGTGCATGTAAAATGGATACTAACTCTAAATCATGAAATGGATAATTCTTCTCACTAATCTTCAACTATCGCGAAGCATAAGCAATGACCTTGTTGTCCTGCATCAACACTGCACAAAGTCCAATATGAGATGCATCACAATAAACTATATATGGCCCTTATTATGTGGGCGAAACCAACACCGGCGCCGTAGTCAAGGCTGTCTTGAGCTTCTGGAAGCTCACCTCACACTCGTCCGACCACCTGACTTGGGAAGCCTTCTAGGTCAACTTGGTCATCAAGGCTGCAATAGATAAAAACCCCTCCACAAACCAATGATAATAGCCTACCAAACCCAAGAAACTCTAGATCTCTATAGCTGACGCGGGTTTAGGCCAGTTCTTGACTGCCTCTATCTTCTTCGGATCTACCTGAATACCCTCTTCCGATACAATATGACCAAGAATGCAACTGAACTCAACCAGAACTCACACTTTGAAAACTTGCTGTACAACTGACTCTCTCGAAGTTTGAATAACCATCTCAGATGCTGCTCATGCTCCTCCTGGCTACGAGAATAAATAAAATTATCATTAAATAATATCACGAACGAGTCCAAGTAGGTCTTGAACGCTCGATTCATCAAATCCATAAAAGTTGCTGGGGCATTTGTCACCCCAAATGACATCACCATGAACTCACAATGCCCGTACTGAGTGCGAAAAGTTGTCTTAGGGACATCGGATGCCCTAATCATCAACTGATGATAGCCAGATCTCAAGTGAATCTTCGAAAATACCTTGGAACCCTGAAGCTGATAAAACAAATCATCAATCCTCTGTAATGGATACTTATTCTTGATTGTAGCCTAATTCAAATGCCACTAATCTATACACATCCCTATCGATCTATCCTTCTTACTAACAAAAAACACCGGTGCACCCCAAGGAAAGACACTAGGCCTAGTAAATCCTTTATCAAGCAAGTCTTGCAACTGCTCCTTCAATTCTTTCAACTCGGGGGGGGGGGGGGGCATACGATACGGCGAAATGGAAATGGGCGGAGTTCCCGGGGTTAAATCAATGCAAAAGTCGATATCCCCGTCGAGTGTCATGCCCAGAAAGTCTGAAGGAAACACCTCAAGAAACTCACGAATGATAGGCAAACAATCTATAGAAGGAACATTAACACTAGAATCATAAACATATGCCAAATAGGCAAAACACCCCATTCGACCATTTGCAGAGCCTTCATCTATGAGATAACACTACGGGTAGAATGAGTAAAAGTCCCTCTCCACTCTAAACGAGGCAACTTCGACAAGGCTAAGGTCACAGCCTTGGCATGGCAGTCCAAGATAGCGTGGTAAGGTGATAACCAGTCCATCCCTAATATGACATCAAAATCAACCATGTCCACTATACATGAATGATGGATACGATCTACCACACTAAAATCACCCATCCGTGTAGTACATGAGCACTCAAAGAATCACGAGGCATGATCAAATATGGTGCAAAATAAGATGACACATAATAGTATGTAGACCCTGGATCAAATTGTATTGAAGCATCCTTACTAAAAACCAGAACAATAGTTGTGATAGCTGCATCAGAAGCCTCAACCTTACCCCTGGCTGGAAGAGCATTAAATCGGGGCTGGGCTCTACTAATTTAAATTATATCTCAAGGACGACCTCTTGCTGGCTAGCCTCCACCTCTAGCTGCCTGACCTCTACCTCTAATACCTCTACCTCCATCTCTAGCACTCCTACCCCCACCTTTAGCTAGCTGGATGGGCGGTAGAACACTCGATTCCTAAGCCACTACACGAGAACCCTAATGCTGAGATCTGCTCAGTGCTCGATGGAAAAATCTAGAAATATGTCTCATATTGCCACATGCATAACAAGCCATCGGCTAGTGAGACTGCTGACCCTCCCAGCTTAAATAACCACTCTAAAAACTTTGGAACAATGGTGCACTGATAGGAGCTGGTGATGCATAGTCGGGAAGCTACTGTAATACTCTATATTAGAATCATGGCCACCGGGAGTGTCGAGAAAATCTTGATGTGCTAAATGAAACAGCCTGGGAGGATGGACCCAAAGAATCCCTGACGAGACCTCTTGTTAGACCCCTGACTACTCCCCTATGATAAAACCATCTCAACCACATTGGCCTCATCCTGAAAGGAACTCTCACGCCCCGTGTCCTTAGCCATCTAAAGTCGAGTAGGCTGAATGATTCCCTCAATGAACCTCCTCACTCTCTCTGTCTCTGTCTCTCAGTGAGAAGTAAAAAAAGAGCATGACGAGCCAAATCAATAAACTTGTTCTCGTACTAAGTAAAAGTCATAGGACCCTACTAGAGACGCTCAAATTGCCTCCGATAGTTCTCCCTCTGAGTGATAGGAAGAAACTTCTCTATAAATAGCTTAAAGAACTGATCCCAAGTCAAAGCCGGTGACCCAGCTGATCTAGCCATACAATAATCTCTCCACCTAGTCTTGGCGGATCCAGACAAATGAAAAGCAGCAAAGTCGACCCCATTGGTCTCCGCTATACCCTATTCCGAAGAACCTCATGACAGATGTCCAGATAATCCGGGGGATCCTCAGAAGATGTACCACCAAAAGTAGTAGTGAAGAGCTTGATAAACCTGTCGAACCTACACAAGGCATCAATAGACATAGCTAGCCAGTCTTCGGTCTATGCCACAATACCAAGATGGACTACCCCAACTAGGTGAGCTGCTGTAGTTTGAAATTAGGGAGTCATTTGCTCTGGAGTGCGAGTAGCAGATGTTTGGGCGCCTCCTCCATCTTGAGAGACAGCTGGTGCTACAGGAAGCAAGCCTGCCAGGGCAATACTTGTAGCACCGCCATTTTTCCCTTCGCAGAGAGAAGTTTGGGTTTCGACATTACATGTAGGTAATACTCATTTCCTTTTAGGAATTAGGTATTTTGAAGAGTCGCTACCTAAAAGATTTTGGTGCGTTAGGAACCTATGGAGATTAACTCTTGGATTGGTTTGCATTATTAAAGAATTAGGATAAGAATGGAAATAACCTTGAGGGGAAGGTGTTAGGCAACCCTCTCGGTCCATAACAGTAGCTCCCATCCAAACTTATACTTGTGAATTAGTCCTTTAACAAATAAATGATTGAAACAATAATTGCGAATAAAACATGTTGGACATTATATGACGCAGATAATAAGACAAAGGATTTCAACAAGTTGTGTACATATAAAATAAAAATTTAATCAAAGGGATTTGGCAAAGTGGGGTCCTAGGTTGGTTAACCTATAAGATAACCCTACGCAATGTCTGGTAAATGCTCCTCAATGAGGGGCTACACGTGACATTAGCGCATAGTCATCATATCCAATATCTACCATTCCCACCCCTTATTAAAGTGAGTGTTAGTTTGCTATCTCTACTGTGTGATGTTTCACGTCCTTCCTTAATGGTACTGGAGGAAATTAAGACCCCTACCTACAGGCAGTTCTAGACAGAACCTTAGGCTTAAAGGAGAAAATACTAGGGCGACAATCAATAACACATAGGAATTTAGCAAATAAAAGTAGGAAAGAGCAAATAAGAGGCTCAGTTTTACCTCCACAGATAAGGCATGTAAGAAGCATGACTCAAACACAAATAAAAGCAATATTGATAAATAGTATCCTAAGACATGATGTCTAAGCGAATATCGAAACACATAAGACATGCAGATTGGTTTAAAACTCATAAATAGGGGCCCAAATCAGTTTTCCTACTAATTTTATGCCTGTAGTTATTAAGCAGTACACATACTGATGCAGTTTCCAGTTTTATAAGAGTTGAATACCTAAGGCTTGCCTACACGTAGGATAATGCAGAATAGTTATCAGAATTATTTAAATAGATTAGAAGCATGCTATTCTATGAGTTGCAAATATACATGGATTATGACCAGTTTTTTTAAAGCGGGATGAAATTGTTAATACTCCTTTTCATGCATAAGTAGTTTAACTAGGCATAGCTGAGTGAGTATGCACGAGAACCTAATCATGGTATCTAATGATTTATATGCAAGATTCCTAAAGCAGGATTTCTAATGCACAACATGATTCAGAATTTCCTAAAAGCAGGATTTCTAATGCATAAAGGTTAAAACATTGTAGATCATGATGTCAAGTGTGCAAGAGTAGCAATTTTTGTTTGAATGCCCTTCATCCTAGAACAAGATTTCTGACTGATAGCAAAAGTCAAAACGAAATGATGAAATAGTATACATGAAACCTAAGAGCATGGTCTGTAATACATGACATGTTTGGAATGTAGTTGTCCTAAACATGGATTCTAATGCACATACGGGAAATGTAATCCTAATACATGGTTTCTACCCATTGATATTGATAACGTATATGGCAATCCCGCCTTTTCACTGGCCAACCCCAATATATATTTACAACAAATTATTACAGACCAATATTGCATAAGTTACATCAGTATATAAGAAAAAATAATAAGTTACATTATAGGGAGCCTTAAAGTAGGCCTAGATGATTTTCCCAAGCCTCTAATAGCCTTAAATATCAAATTCCATAGACCATATCATTGTCTAGGTGTGTCAGAGTTCCCTAAGGATCTCAAGGATCTGGGGCAATGCTCACACCTAGACTATATAACATGAACTGAGTAAGTGCAGCATGGAAGAGCCAGCTCCAGTATATTAGAGTTCATAGGGATCTCAAAGGAATTCCAAGGCAGTCACACACTGGAGGGTCAAAACCTAAGGACCTAAGAGTGGATTGAGAGTGCTTGACATAGTTTTGAAATAATTTAACCAGGAAAATGGTTTGAAAAGAGACTTCTGTAAAATAATCTTGCAAAAACAACCAAGGGGGTTATTCAATAAGACAGTATCGAAAAGGGAGTAGAGTAATGAGAAACAATCCAAACACAGCACCCAAAATAGGTCTATACATAATCAAAGAACATATAACCAAGGCAAGTTCAACAACTACAAACAGAGTAATGAGATTTAAGGATACATAGAGTACATAGCGTACACGAGCATAAACGTTCCCGTGGGGGTTTAAGGGATTAGGGAATAGATAGTGGTACCAACACAGTAGGAATTTAGAACAATCATAAAATCAACCATTTTAAGTGACAAATCAGTTTGCTTATCAAAATTGGATAACAAGTAGATAGGCATCCAAACACGGTATAGTCATGTTGAGACAGACTACTAGGGGGTAGAACATGTTTTGAAAGGCCTTAAGAGGGTTAGACTAGAATAATAGATGAACCAGTAATGTAAACATATTAATTACATGTTGAACATCAGAACCATAAATAGAAACAAATTACAAACATGATAAACTGAAACAGTAAGAGAAACATGTAGGTTTTGGGACTTGAACTGAAATCAAAACATACAAGTAAAAAGATAGTAAACACGAAGTGAAGAATAGGAGAGCATAATTGTTAGCCTTGGCTTGCAGCCGGCTAATTCAGAATAATAACAAGTAACAAGAGAGTGAGAGAGCAGAAACGTTTTGAGTGTGAAAGAGTTTTGAACTAATGTGTCCGTGTCTTGACTGTTAATGAGAAAGTATATATATATAGTAGTTCGAATCTAGGTAGAATAAGGAAAGAATCACAATTGTATAGTAATATGGAACTCAAAACTAAATAGAGCATAATTGTTACAAATATTCCCTTAATTAAGGGAATCAGTTCAAGTGGTAAGGACATGTAGCAAGTAAGGAAAGAAATCAGTGTGTAACTGGTGCATAACATACCAGAAAATAATTCAAACATCGTAGACATAGAGTAAACAATTAGGGCTAAGTTCAGAAAATTATAATTAAAGAGATAGTCAGTAGGAATCAAGTAACCATCCTGACAAGGTAAGGGAAATTTAGTTTAGGCAAGCAAATCAATCACATTGAGTAGGAAGGTAAGAATAGATGGTTTAAAGGAAAGTTCTCAACTCAAACCAAGAAACAGGGAAATTAGAATTAATCAAAGAAAATGTTGTGAAAAGAGTTAGCGTTTAGCATGCAAATAAAGTAAGACATGGATAGTCAAGAGTCGACATACAACTCTATCAAACATAAAATTAAACAATGCTGATTCAATGAGAAAGAGGCAAGTCTTGAATAGTCAAGATGAACACAAGCACAAAGAATCAGTGTAAGTTTAGGCTAAGAGACTCAGTAGAAACATATCAAGGCAAGATATTCACAATAAATCATAGAAACTCAAAAACAAGGACCCATCAGTCATGCTAATGCATAGAACCAAACGAAACAACCCTAATAAATTAAGGCTTTCAACATACACTAGTTAAGATATTGTAGAATAATAGAATCGGTCAAAATATGTAAAAAAATAGAAGTCTAAACACAAAGAATCAGTTAGACACGGTTTTAAAAAGAAGTTCCGAAAACCCTGGTTTTAGAAGAAAATGAAAAACACTTGAAATCATATGACTATTGTAAAGAACCTTAAGGATAGTGTAGGACATTCAAGAAACAAACTCAAATCTTTCTAGATATGTACAGATCTATGAGGTTTAGAAAAGAAATTAGGGTTTCGAAAGAAACCCATATAATGAAGAAACCTGTCTAGAATCCCAAGGATCATAGCCAATATAGAATGATTCTACTTGAAATCACACTAAAATAGCCTGGAACAGGCAGGAGATGAACCCTAGATGTAAGTGGATGTGGCCCTGGGCCCTTGAGGACCTTAGAGAAGGCAAGAATGGCATGATAGAAGCCATTATAGGCATAAGAGACGATGATAGGTCACCGGATATGGGAAGTCGGCTTTGTTAGATTAGGGTTAGGCTAAGAGTGTTTTGATGTTGAGAGGAGCTTAGGGCGGTGGGGGTGGGTTGAAATGATTTGGGTTAGAGCGTCGTTTGGAATTAAAAAGGCAAGTTTTAACGAGGGTGATGGGGCCTTGGGTCGGGTAGGTTTATTTAGGGCCTGGTCAGGAAATTTAATCAGGAATCGGGCTAGGTATTAAGTTGAATTTAGGCTAACATTGAAATACAATTTGGCTGTGTTTTAAATAGCCAATTTAACCCTACATAATTTATAATAAATAATAAATAATTTCTAAAAAATAATTTTCTGTTCTAAAATGATTTAAAAATTATTTTTTAATATGTTAAAAATATAAAAGACCATTTTACGCATTAATAATGTAATTATACATTAATAGGGTTAATAGTGTAATTATATGCGAATTGGCTTTAAAAAAATTAAATACAATTATAAAAATGTACTAAAAATATTTATGCAATATTTGGCACAAGATTAGAATTTAGATGGCTAAATCACTACAAAAAAATAATTTAAAGGATAATTATTGGAGATTTTATGAGTAAAAAGGGAGGAAATAAATCAATTTGAAGCACTTAAAATTATAGAAAAATTATAAAAATGCTTATACATGCTTATATGTGCATATATTCTATTTTGAAAGTATATTTATTTATTAAAAATAAAATAGCAAAAAATTAGGTATCAACAGCTGCCCTTTTTTACCCGGGAAGGATGAAAGAGTTTTCGGGTAAAGAAATGATGGCCAATTTTGACCGGGCCGGATGATTTGAAAATTAGAGGCCGGACTCTAGTCTTTGAGTTGCCTACATATCCGTTGTTTTATATGAATTAGGCCATGTGTAGTTCTGGATTCATCGGCAGAATATGCCGAGGAAATTATTGCAAGAACAGACACGAGATGCGGAAGAGGCTATGGTTAGTGATTAAGGTTTAGGAAAGTTGAAGGAACTGGAGAAAGATTTATCCTTCTAAGATAGCAGTTGCTTATTGGTTACCTGCAGATAAAAGATGCAACAAACATATATTTGCGAAAATTTAAACATGATACAGATTCCCTTTGGACCATGAAGGTTGTCTTTAAACGGTTAAATATGACGTCCTTGGACCATGACATCTTGGTCCATGAATTGTTTAGTGAGGGATTCAAAGGCCATGAAATGATGTTCTCGGTCCGTGAAAAAATTGTGCCTCTGAACCATGATGCCTTTGAATAATGATATGCAAATTTGAGGGATCCTCAGGCCATGACATAGTGTCTTCTGGCTATGTCGATGATGCCTTTTGACTATGATGCCTTCGGATAGATTGGCGATATTTCAGCCCATGATATGAGTAATTATGTTAATAAGACAAGGCTTAGTCTTATGAAATGGAGGGTAGAGCTTAGCTCGACCGAAAAGCAAGTAGATAGTGCAAGATATGGAGAAACATTTATGCGAAAGCGACAATGCATAGTCCCATGCGAATGTGGGGGCAGGGATTAGGAGTATGCAGATATAGGGATAAGGATTAGCCTCATGCAAGTGTGTATTTAGGGATTAGCCTCATGCAGATATGGAGGCAAGGATTAGCCTCATGCTAGTGTGGAGGCAGGGATTAGCCTCATACAGATAGAGGCAAGGATTAGCCTCATGCAAATAGAGAGGCAAGGATTACTTCATGCAGACATGAGGCAAGGATTAGCCTCATGAAAATATGGAGGCAATGATTAGCCCCATGCAGATATGAAGGCAAGGATTAACCTCATGCAAATAGGGAGGCCAGGATTATCCTCATGCAAGTGTGGAGGCACAGATTAGCCTCATGTAGACGTGGAGGCAAGGATTAACCTCATGCAAATATGGAGGCAAGGATTAGCCTCTTGTTTATATGGAGGCAAGGATCAGCCTCATGCAAATAGGGAGGCTAAGATTAAGCTCATGAAGGTGCGGAGGTAGGTATTAGCCTCATGCAGACGTGGAGGAAAGGATTAGCCTCATGCAGATATGGAGAAAAGTTTTAGCCTCATGCAGATAGGGAGGCATGGATTAGCCTCATACAGATAGGGAGGCAAGGATTAGCCTCATGCAAGATAGGGAGGCAGGGATTAGCCTCACATAAGTATGCAGGCAAGGATTAGCCTCATACAAATAGGGAGGCATGGATTAGCCTCATGCATATAGGGAGGCAAGGATTAGCTTCATACAAGTATGGATGCAAGGATTAGCCTCATGTAATAGGGAGGCAGGGATTAGTCTCATGGAGGTATGGAAGAAAGGATTAGCCTCATGCAAGTGTGGATGCAAGGATTAGCCTCATGCAAATTGGGAGGAAAGGATTAGCCTCATGCAAGTATAGGGGACAGGGTTTAGTCCCATGCAAAGAGTGAGTAGCAAATAAGAGTAGTGTATTTCTTAGCTAGAGATATATTCAGTGGATGATGGCCAGATGGATAATGAATTTGCTTTGTGTATATATGTTTCTGAGCGCTATCTGTATGACAAATGTGCCTGCATTCAAGGAAAAGTTATAAGTTTTGCAAGGGGAAATTGGTTCGTTCTTTTGTCCGATGGCCTTGCTTTGCTCCATCCTGGAAGCCCTTGATTTCCCCTAGATGACACCTGACTGTTATGGATATAGAGTTCTCAAAAAATATGCAATTATTGATAAAAATAGAGTTTTCTAGAAACGTATTGATATATCAAGTAGTTTTTGATGAACAGGTGACTGTAACACATCTAAAATGCATTGCATCTCTCTTGGAATTTTAAGGGTCCTTCATAAAATTCTACCCCGTTTTAATAGTTGATCCTTAAGATGTTTACGAATAATAGGGATTGCTGAATCTTTTTCGGAATTTTGAGAATCGTTCTCAAAATTTTGCCCCAATTTCTTAACCAATTTCTGATTTTCTGGCATGTGTTGGCATTGGCCGGACTTGCTTCGGAATTTTGAGGTGTCCTCCTCAAAATTCTGCCCAAGTATCTGAGCTAGGGGGAAATGAAAATTTTATTATGATATGACTGAACCCATAAGGTTTCCTACGTATCCCCTCAAGTGTTGTTCAATTATATCATAAGAGAAATGCAAAATAATCTAGGCATAGTATCTTTTGACAACGTCTGAATTGATTGGTTTTGGCCAGATTTCACTATCCATACTTGCAAGTATGAGTGCTCCTCCTATCAGCACCCCGTGAACCATATAACGACCTTTCCAGTTGGGAGAGAATTTCCCTTTGGCTTCATCTTGATGTGGGAAAATCTTCTTCAGCACCAGTTGTGCTAGTGCAAATTACCTCGGTTTGACCCTTTTGTTGAAAGCTATGGACATTCTGTTCTAATAAAGTTGACTGTGACACACTGCATTTGTCCTATTTCCATCGATAAAGGCTAATTGTTCATAGCGACTCCTTATCCACTCTCATCGTGAGTTTAACATTATGTATGATTATTAAAGAAGGAATCTCTACCTCGGCTGGGATGATAGCCTCGGTACCATAACCAGCATGTAGGCAGTTGCCCCGGTTGATGTACCATTGGGTGCGGTATCTTAATAAATCAAAAGGTTACTTCTCATGCCATTGTTTGTTGTTCTCTACCATTTTCCTTAGTATCTTAGTGATGTTTTTGTTGGCGGTTTCTACGGCTCCATTCATCTGAGGTCTGTAGGCTATGGAATTATTGTGCTTGATTTTGAAAGTTTCACACATAGCTTCCATCATATCACTGTTGAGATTTGCGGCATTACCAGCAATAATGGATTCAGGAATACCAAATCGGCAAAAATTCAATCGTTGATAAAATCTGCAACGACTTTCTCGGTCACAACTTTGTAAAATGCAGCATCTACCATTTTGTAAAGTAATCAACGGCTACTAGAATAAACCTGTGCCTGTTTGAAGTAGTGGGCTCAATCAGACCAACAACATCCATTCCCCAGATGGTGAATGGCCAAGATGAGCTTGTTGCATTGAGCTCGTTTGGTGGCCCTTTATCATATTGGCATGGACCTGGAGTTGAATAAATTGGCGAAACCAGCCCTAACTATCTTCTTAGCCAAGACAAAACCATTCATGTGCAGGCCATAGGTCCCGGCATGTACATCCTCAAGCAGTTTAGAAGGTTCTCTTGCGTGGACACATCTTAGTAAATCCAAATCGGGAGTTCTTCTATACGGGATTCCTCCGCTGTGAAAAAGTGATTAGACAATCTCCAGAGTGTGCATTTGTGAGTATGATTTGCATGCTCCAGATATTCTCCCTTTAATAAGTACACTTTGATGTCATGGAACCAAGGCTTTCCATATGTTTCTTCCTCAGCATGAGCACGACATGGTGGCTGATCATGTATTTTCACTAGGATGGGAACAATGTAATTCTTATCTTGATGTTGTATCATAAATGACAAAGTGGCCAATGCGTTAGCGAACTCATTCTGAATTCTGGGCACATGTCAAAATTCTATCTTCGTAAACCTCTTTCTCAACTCCAGCACATGGTGAAGATATGGATATATCTTGGAATTCGTGGTGGCTCACTCTCCTTGTACATGGTGCACGAGCAAACCTGAATCACCTATCACTAATAGCTCCCGAATGTTCAAGTCGGCTGCTATGTTGAGTCCTAGTAGGCAGGCTTCATACTCTGCATATTTTTGGTGCAAGGAAATCTCAGTTTAGCAGATATCGGATAATGCTGACCCATTTCTGATACCAATACTGCTCCAATGCCGACTCATTTGAATTTGCAGCTTCATCAAAGAACATTCTCCAACCGTCATATGCTTCGGTAATGTCCTCTCCTATGAATGATACTTTTTCATCAGGAAAATATGTTTTTCAGAGGTTCATATGGTCCTCCCATCAGATTTTCAGCAAGAGGGTCTGCCAACGCTTGTCATTTTATAGCTTTTTGAGTTACATAGACAATATCGAATTCACTTAATAGTATCTGCAATTTGGCCAACTTTCCAATAGACATGGGTTTCTGAAATATGCACTTCAGAGGGTCCATCCTGGATATGAGTTATGTAGTGTAGGTATAGAAGTAACGCCTGAATTTCTGAGTTGTCCAAGTCAAAGCATAGCAAGTGCATTCAAGCAGAGAATACCGTGCTTCATAAGGTATGAACTTCTTACTCAAGTAATATATTTCTTGCTCCTTTATTCGTGTCTCGTCATGTTGTACCAAAATATATCGAAAGGCTCTATCTAATACAGATAGATAGAGTAGCTAAGGTAGTCCCGCTTCAGGTGGGACTAGAACTGGTGGTGTGCACAGGTACCCCTTGATCTTGTCTAAAGCTTTCTAACAATCCTCTGTCCATCTTGTTTCAGCATCTTTCCTTAGCATCTTAAAGATGGGTTCACATATGACGGTGGACTGTGCTATGAAGCGATTGATATAGTTGAGACATTCTAGGAAGCTCATCACGTCCTGTTTGCTCTTAGGGGTGTAATCCTGAATAGCCTTGACCTTAGACAGATTCAACTCTATCCCTCGACTATTGAAAATAATCCCAATAATTTTTCTGTGGGAACCCCGAATTCACACTTTGCGGGGTTCAGTTTCAAATTATACCTCCTTAGCCTGTCAAAGAACTTTCCCAGGTCCGCTATGTGATCTGCGGCCTTCTTGGATTTGATAATGAAATCGTCCATGTGCACCTTTATTTCTTTATGTATCATATCATGGAAGATGGTTGTCATGCCTTTCATTTAAGTGGCCTCAGCATTCTTCAGAATGGATAGCATTATCTTGTAACCATATACACCCCACAGTGTGATGAAAGTTGTCTTCCATGCATCTTCTTCATCCATCCAAATCTGGTGAGAACCCACAGAGAAATCTACAAATGATTAGAGTTCATGCTTGGCAAAATTATCGATCAGGATGTGTATATTTGGCAGTGGGAAGTCATCCTTGTGACTTGCTCTATTTAAATCCAGTAGTCAACACATACTTTGACCTTCTCATCCTTCTTTTGAACTGGCACAATGTTACCTAACCAAGTTCGGTACTCAACCACCCTGAGAACCTTGGATTTGATCCTCTTAGGATTAGTAGGTAGCTTGTGAGCTACTATGGACGTGCTCAAACCGGTCATGTCATCATATGACCATGAAAAATACCCTCATACTCTTTTAGGAAGCGAATGTACCCTTCCTTCTTTGTTGGTGACATGTGAATGTTGATGCGAGTCTCCTTGATAGTCTCAATGTCTCCTAAATTCACTGCTCCCGTCTCGTCCATATTGGACTTAGGCTTATTCCCAAAGTTTTCAACCTCTCTGAAAATTTCCTCGGGTATCTCATCTTCTTCATCTGAATCATTATTCTCATGTTGTGTTGCCTCATTACATGTCCCAGTCATTGGTTCATCAAAAAAAATAATAGCGATGTAAAAGAAAAAGTGTAAAGATTGTAGTGAATAATAAAGAGCGAATGCATTTAATTAAAGCTGAAAAATCATCCAAACAATGTACGGCTCGATGAATCAAGCATTTATTTTGAAACAAGTAATTCTTAAAACAAAATTGTGGGAAATCTTAAATGCCTAGAATGGCTATAGAAGTAAATTCTACCAAGATACCCAGGGACTCGGCGGGCTCTTCTTTACGGTCTGAATGGTGAGGCCTTCGTCCTCCTCTTCCTCAATTATGGCACTACAGTCCATGTCCTCACCCTCCAAAAACAAATTCTTCAACCCGGCTAGTGCTTCCTCTTCTGCAGTCCCCCATATCATATTTTATTGGTGAAAAAACCTTTTCCAAATGTTGAATTGGTTGCTTGAGAGGGTAACACAGTCCACGCCATAGAGCCGACCAATTTCTGTACTTTTTCCATGTGTGCTGATATCCGATCCCGAAGGTGGTACCATGACTTTTTAGCTTTATTGGTTTGGTGATACCTTGGAGGTTCTTTCCCAATCCTTTGACTGGTTCATATCCAGACCATGTTAGTATTCTTTTCTATTTTGTTACTCCACCACTTATCCCTCTCAACGACATTGACACGTTCAATATGATGATAGGTTTCCCCTTCTAGACTTCTTCTATACCCAATGACAAGGATGTTTTGGCTGGTGTAAATGGGGTTGCTTCAATCTCTATGGATGATTATATCCAAACGATTCCATTCAAACTTCATGGCTTGATGTAGTATGGAAGGCATGGCTCCAACGACATGGATCCACGGCCGGCCCAATAGAAGATGATATGAGGCTGGTATGTCAAGCGCATGGAAAGCCCGACGTTGGCCCCATTTGTAAACAAAGGTTGATTTCCCCGACGTTGGCCCTCTGGGACCCATGGAAAGCCTTCACATTCATGCTTCCTACTCGTATTTCATGGAAACCTTTGTCTAACCTTTTCAGAGTATCTAATAGACAAATAGTTAGGCTTGAATCTCTATCAACCAAGACCCTGGAAATGAACTTGTCATCAAATTGTACCATAATATACAATGCTCGGTTATGATTCAATCCCTCAGGAGGTAGCTCATCTTTGTGGAAGATGATTTTATGACCTTCCAGTACTTTCCCAACCATGTTGGCCATTTCTCTGCCAGTGATGTTATTGGGTACATAAGCCTCGACCCACATTTTCATCAAAGTTTTCTTGTGTGTCTCTGAATTCTAGAATAGTGACAGGACAGATATTTGAGCAGGGACTTTGTTCAGATGGTCAACAACAGAATACTCATTTGTTTGTACTTTCCTCTATAAGTCATCTAGACTAGTCTTAATGATAGGCTGCCTACTGATGGCATCCTTGCTTGATCCTCCCAAATGTTTCGGTGTATAGACCATTCCATTTCTAGTCATTTCTTGTGTGGTGTCAGATTCATCTACTTTCCCTTCCCTTTTTGCCGAGCGTCGGCAATATAATCCCAGGGTATTGGTCTTGAGTTGAATGGGGGTATGGTTGATAGTGTCACAGTGAAAAGTGTGACCATTTCTACTTCAAATGGAGCGGGGGTGGCCACGGGTGGAGCCACCTCTACCTCGAATGGAAGTGATACAGTTACCTCAACCTCGACTGGTGACTGAGTCTGTACCACGATAGGGGTAGGTGTGACTGTAACTTTGAAGTCATCGCCTTCTCCAATAAGCGCAATCAGCCATTAAGGGTCCTATTCTTCATTCGTCTCTATCACATGCATACCCTCACCTCTATGATCAAGGAGGGGATTTTTGTGGACATTATGTGCAGCTTCCTTTGCCTGTATGACCTTGTTGTCAATTAGCATCTTGATTTTATCCTTCAATGTTCGGCACTCAGCAGTGTTGATCCCCTTCATACAAGAATGGTACGCAAAAGTTTTGTAAGGATTGACCCATTGTGATGGGTTTTCTAATGCCACAACGGGAACATGAGTGACGTAACTCGCGATTTTCAACCTTTCATGCAATTGCTCGATGAGCTCATCAATGGCGGTGTATTGTTTGGGTGGCTTCCGGTCGAAGTTGGGTCTTGGTCTTGGAAGGTTTGGCGAGTTAGAGGTGATTGGAAATTGGATGGTTGGGAGTATTAGGTGCGATGGATAGTGGTTGGTTAGAAATATCTGGGAAATAAAGTCTGCTATGTAGGGAGTGATACTTGGTATGTGAGCAGAGGTGTTTGATATATGGGTGGAGGTGTTTTATATGTGGGTGGAAGTATTTGTTAGATAAGTGAAGATTTTGGACCCTGGGCCACCATTACGGCTCCAACATTTCTCTTATTCGATATGCCACCTAATTGTTATGCCTTATTTGTGGCCTGTAGTGCCTCAAAATTCGTTACCATCCCGCTCTTGATTCCTTCTTCGATTTTTTCTCCAAGTTTGATGATGTCAGAGAATTTTTTATTTTCGATAATATTGCGGATCCTGTGCTCTGACGAAGAATTTATTTATATGTTCTTCGTATAAAGATGGTCTGACCTTGGCTGCTTCCAACCTCCAACAAGTAGCATATTCACATAAAGTCTTAGTAGGTTTCTACTTAAGATTGTCAATATAGAAAACATCTGATGTGTTCTCTATGTTGAACCTGAATTGGTCCATGAAATTCGATGCCATACTTACCCAATTGGACCATTTCTTTGGATCTTGGCTAATATACCAAGACAAAGCATCCCCAGTAAGACTCTTCATAAAGAGCTTCATCCGGATCTTTTTCATCTTTCCCGACCCCGACAAGCTTGTCATAATAGGTCCTTGGAGGAGCCCTGGGATCACTTGTGCCATCGAACATCTCAAACTTGGGAGGTTTGTACCCCTTAGGTAGTTCCACATCTGGCTGTGTGCACAAGTCTTCATAGTTTAAACCTTCTATTCCTCTGTTGCCTTCAATACCTTGAACTCAGTTCGTTAACTTCTTGAGTTATTCAACCATATTTTTAATGAGAAGGTACTTTTCGGAGGGTTCCGATATATAGGAGATTCGTTGGGTAGAGTGTGGTACAATTTCTATGTATATAGGGTTGCTTTGATGGGTGCTAGGGACTTGGGTGTAATACTGGTTGTTTGTGGAGTTTTGGGGATCAGGAATGGGTTGTGGTGTGTGTTGGGGAGTGTGGTAAGTGGTGGTTGGTGGGTACTGAGTTGGCTGATGGTTGTGTTGTGGCAGAGTTAGTATTAGCAATGGATTACGAGTGGGGTGGAATTGCGTATTGATTTGGTGCAGGAGGATTTTGTGGATGTTGGTTTTGTGTGTTCTAGGGAGGTGCTGGGTTCTTTATGTTTTGTTGGTTGATGTCTGGGACATTTAAGGTGAGTGACAGGTTTTCCAAATTGTGAACCTGCTCAAGTTCTCCTTCCAGTTCCAATATTTTTTGTTTCAATCTCAGGACCAGATCATTTGGGGCCGGAGTACTACGGCCATCTAAGATTTCTACATTCTCAATATTCTCCTTTCAGATACCACTTAAGTCGTCCATTTTTGCTTTTCCTATACCTTTTGTTTTGCTTGGAGGTAGAGGAAGGGGAGGGACACTAGATCTGGTGTGATACGCTAATGAGGCCAGTATGAGTGAACCAACCTAAGGGAAATAATCAAAATAAAGAAAAAAAAAGGCAACAAGTCAATGAGGATCCTGAAACATTTGCAGTATTTAAACACATATTGTGGAAATGTAAATTCGTGTCTTAATTTTGGAGCCTCATTGTGCTCGAGGTGGGCCTAGAAATAAATAGATTTGGAGAACATTAGATGCCAATAAATGCTTCATTTCATAATATAAAAATAGATGAATCCCAAAACGACAATAAGATAATAAAAATAAGTCACTACTGGTACTTGGCCTTATTAAATTTTAGGGTGGCAAATAAATCTAGCCTATTTGGTAACAGAAGGAAATTCGTCAGGTTGAATGCTCTCATTGATCAAATCCTCCAGTTCTGATACATTTATCAGTAAGAACACCTTTGCTAAATGTCCTCCTTCGTTTCTCTTAGTGTTCTGGCAGTCGGTGAATCTCTTCCTCACTTTTCCTTCCAATTCCAACAGACTGTATTCCAGATATTCCAGCTTCTCGCTAGATTTGATGGCCCTCTCTTTCCATTTATTGATTTGGTGAAGGTTCCTCCACCAGTCTATCAAGAGTGAGGGTATGCTAACATACCAAATCTGGGGACCTCGTTCTTCATTTTTTGCAAAACAAACATAGTTAGGCCTTTCTCCCCCACCAGACTGACTATTAATACATTCATGATTAGCATATTAACATTTAGTTCTTCCAATTAATGCACAGAACGTGGTTGTGTCCATTGGGATTATGGAAAGCCCAGTGGACTTTGGATAAGGCTTATCTTAAAGGATCATTATGTGGACGACATAACTGATCCGACTAGTTTTGACCATGATACGTGTACAATTCCGATCAGAGTAAGGTTACTATAGGGTTTTAGGCTGGTACCCTCAAGTCCACTTGAGGGGGAAGGCATAGAACCATCGACTGCACCGCCGATTGGCTGGTTTTACCATAAATATGCCTTTCCGAATTTAAGGGTAATAAATAGGAAGAGTGCAACCACTCATTAAGCATTGCAATAGGATTTGATACGCATGAGTGGAATATGATGTGGAGCATGATTTATGCAGCAATTAATAACATGTAGTCAGGTAATTGCACGTAGGAAAAATACGTACAATATTTAACTAATTGAAATACAGTTACGAAAAAAGAAAATAAAGAAAAAAGTCAGTTTCATGAATAAAAGGAATAGAAATTCTTAAAATAGGTAGTTAAACTCAAATAAGGGGAAAGGGTATGGGATAAACCATGCTTAGACTAATTCATAAAAATAAGTTCGTTATGGTGAGAGCCTAAATATATCCCCAGCAGAGTCTCCATGTTGTTGCTCCCTCTTTTTTTTCTCCGCAGATAGAAGTCCGGGTTTCGACATTACATAGGGTTAATAACTCATTTCCTTTTGGGAATTAGGTATTTTGAAGAGTCTCCACTGAACTGATTCCGGTGCGTTAAGGAACCTAGAGCGATTAACTCTTGGATTGGTTTGCATTACTAGAGATTTAGGGTATGGGCTCGAAATAACCTTGAAAGAAAGGTATTAGGCAGCCCTCTCGGTCCACAACGGTGGTTCTCGGCCGAAAAATTACTTGTGAGTTAGTCCTTTAACAAATAAATAATTGAAACAAATAATTGTGAATAAAGCATGTTGGACATTATATGACTCAGATAATAAGACAAAGGATTTGAACAAGTTGTGTACTATAAAATAAAGTTTTAATCAAAAGGATTTGGGAAAGAGGGGTCCTAGGTTGGTTAACCTACAGGATTACCCCATGCAATGTCTGGTAAATACTCCTCAACGAGGGGCTACATATGACATTAGCGTATTGTAATCAAATCCCATTTCTACCGTTCCCACCCCTTAGCGGTTATTAAAGAGAGTGTTGGTTAGCGATCTCTATTGCGTGTTGTTACCCGTCCCTCCTTAATGGTCCTGGAGGAAACTAAGACCCCTACCTATAGGCAGTTCTAGACAAAACCCTAGGCTTAAAGGAGAAAATTAGGGCGACAATAAAGAACACATTGGACTTTAACAAATAAAAGTAGGAAAGAGCAAATAAAAGGATCAGCTTTACCTCCACAAATAAGTCATGTAAGAAGCACGACTCAAACACAAATAAAAGCAATATTGTTAAGCAGTATCCTAAGATATGATGTCTAGGCGAATATTGGAACGCATGAGATAAGTAGATTGGTTTATAACTCAGAAACATGGGCCTTAATTAGTTTGCCTACTGATTTTAAGCATGTTAATCATTAAGCAGCACACACAAAAATGCAATTTCCAGTTTTATAAGAGTTGAATACCTAAGGCTTGCCTAGGCATAGGATAATGGACAATAGTTATTAGAATTATAAAAATAGTTTAGAAGCATGCTATTTTAAGTGTTGGAAATATACAGGGATCATGACCAGTTTGTTTAAAGCGGGATGAGATTGTTAATACTCATTTCCATGCATCAATAGTTTAACTAGGCGTTGCTGAATGAGTATGCGCGAGAACCTAATCAGGGTATCTAATGATTTATATGCAAGATTCCTAAAGTAGGATCTTTAAATGCACGACATGATTGCAGAATTTCCTAAAAGTAGGATTTCTAATGCATAAAGGTTATAGAATTGTAGAGTATGCTGCCAAATGTGCAGGAGTAGCAGTTTTTGTTTTAATGCCCTTTATCCTAGAACATGATTTTTGAGTGATAGCAAGAATGTCAAAATGAGATGCTGAAACAGTATACATGAAACCTAAGAGCATGGTCTCTAATACATGACATGTTTGGGATGTATTGGTCAAAAACATGGATTCTAATGCATATACAGGAAATGTAATCTTAAGGCATGGTTTCTACCCATTGATATTAATAACATATACGACTACATCTCCTTTTCACTAGCCAACCCCAATATCTACCTAAAATAAATTATTACATACCAATATTGCATAAATTACATAAGTAGATAAGAAAAATTAAGAAGTTACACTATAGGGAGCCTTAAAGTAGGCCTAGATGCTTTTCCCAAGCCTTCTATAGCCTCAAATGACAAATTCCATACACCATATCATTTTCTAGGTGCATCAGAGTTCCCTAAGGATCTCAAGGATCCCGGGAAGTGCTCACACTTAGACTTTATAACATGAAGTGAGTAAGTGCAGTATGGAAGAGCCAGGTCTAGTGTATCAGAGTTCATACGGATCTCATAGGGATCCAAAGGCAGTCACACACTGGAGGGGAAAAACTTAAGGACCTAAGAGTGGAGTGAGATACTTGACATAGTTGTGAAAAGATTTAAGTAGGACAATAGTTTCATAAGATACTGGTTTGAAATAATCTGGTAACAACAATAGAGGGAGTTATTCACAAAGACAGTTTCAAGAAGAGAGTAGAGTAATAAGCAACAGTCCAAACACAACACCTAACACAGGTCCATACATAATCAAAGAACATAGAACCAAGGTAGATTCAGCAACCACAAACAGGGTAATGGGATTTAGGGATACATAGAGAACCTATTGTATAGGAGCATAGTATTTCTTGTGGGAGTTTAAGAGATTAGGGAATAACTAGTGATACAAACACAGTAGGAATTTTAAAAACAATCATAAAATCAGTCATTTTAAGTGACAGATCAGTTTGCATATCAAAAGTGGATAACAATTAGACATGCATTCAAAGCAGGGTAGAATTATGTTGAGACAAACTACTAGAGATGTAGAACATGTTTATAAAGCCATAAGAGGGTTAGATTAGCATGCTAGATGAAGCAGTAATGTAAACATGTTAATTACATGTTGAACATCAAAACTATAAATAGAAACAAGGAAACATGATAAACTTAAGCAGTAAAAGAAACATATTGGTTTTGGGACTTGAATTGAAATCAGAACATACCTGTAAAGAGAGAGTAAACACAAAGTGAAGAATAGGAGAGCATAATAGTTTTCCTTATCTTGCAGCCGGCTAACTCAGAATAATAGCAAGTAACCTAAGAGAGAGATAGCAGAAAAGTTTTGAGTGTGAAAGAGTTTTGAACTAATGTGTTCGTGTCTTGACTGTTGATGACAGAGCATATATATTATAGTTCGAAACTAGGTAGAATAAGTCATGAATCACAATTGTATAGTAATTATGGAACTTAGAACCAATTAGAGCAAAACCAGTACAAGTATTCCCTTAATTAAGGAAATAAGTTCAAACAGTAAGGACATGTAGCAAATAAGGAAAGAAATCTATGTGTAATTAGAGCATAACAGACAAGAAAATAATTCAAACATAGTAGGCATTGAGTAAACAATTAGGGCTAGGTTTAGAAAATTAAAATTAAGGAGATAGTCGGTAAGAATCAAGTAACCATGCAGACAAGGTAAGGCAAACTTAGTTTAGGCAGGGAAATAAATCACATTTAGTAGAAAGGTAAGAATTGATGGTTTAAAGGAAAGTACTCAAATCAAACCAAGAAAAGGGAGTTTAGAATTAATCAAATAAAAAGTCATGAAAAGAGTTAGCGTTTAGCATACAAATAAAGTAAGACATGGATAGTCAAGAGTCGACATATAACTGTAGCAAACATGAAATTAAACAATACTGGTTCAATGAGAAGGAGGCAAGCCTTGAACACTTAAGATGAACACAAGCTTATAAAATTAATGTAAGTTTATGCTAAGAGAATGTAGAAACATATCAAGGCAAGACAGTCACAAAAAATCACAGAAACTCAAAAACGAGGACCCGTCAGTCATGCTAATACACATAACCATACGAAAGAACCCTAAAATATTAAGGCTTTAAACATAGACGAGATAAGATGTAGTAGACTCATAGGATCAGTCAAAATATATAAAAATATAAAATTTTAAACACAAAGAATCAGTTAGTCAAGGTTTTAAAAAGAAGTTCCGAAAACCCTGGTTTTAGAAGAAGATGAAAAATCACTTGAAATCACATAATTCTTCTAAAGACCTCAAGGATAGTGTAAAATATTCCAAAAACAAATCCAAATCATCCTAGATTTGTACAAATCTATGAGGTGTAGAAAAGAAACTAGGGTTTCGAAAGAAACCCATATAGAGATGAAGAAACTTGTCTAGAATCCCAAAGATTGTAGCAAATATAGCATGATTCCGTTTGAAATCACACTGGAATAGATAGGAACAGGCAGGAGATGAACCCTAGATGCAAGTGGGTGTGGCCCTGGGCCCTTGAGGATATTAGAGAAGGCGAGAATGGCATGAGATAAGCCATTGGAGGCGTAAGAGATGATGAGAGGTCATCGGAGACGGCCAGAGATGGGAAGTCGAGGTTGGAAGATTAAGGTTAAGTTGAGAGTGTTTTGAGAGCAGAGGGGACCTTAGGGCAGCGGCGTGGGTTGAACTGATTAGGGTTAGGGGTCCTTTGAAATTGAAAATGCAAGTTTTAACGAGGGCCGTTGATCTTTTAGTTCAACAGCCATGATATGATGGAGTCTTCAGCCGAGTAGGTGCATTTAGGGCCTGGGTCATGTAATTTAATCAAGAATTGGGCTGGCTATTGGGTTAAATTTAGGCTAACATTGTACAATTTGGCTAAGTTTTAAATAGTCAATTTAACTCTACATAATTTATAATGAATAATAAATAATTTCTAAAAAATAATTTTATGTACTAAAATAATGTTAAATAGTTTTTAAATATTTTTAAAATATAAAAGACCCTTTTAAAAATTAATAACATAATTATACATTAATAGTGCTAATATTGCATTTAAATGCAGATTGGCTTTTGCATACGTAAATACAATTATAAAAATGTAGTAGATATATTTAAGAAATATCTTGGAAAAAATATAGAATTTAGATGGCTAAATCACCACAAAAATAATTTGAATGATAATTATTGAAGATTTTATATGTAAAAAAGGGAGGAAATAAATCAATTTGAAGCCCTTAAAATTATAGAAAATTATAAAAATTCTTATGCATGCTTATTTATGCATATATTCAATTTTGAAAGTATATTTATGCATTAAAATATATAAGAATAAATTGGGTATCAACAACACTCTCCATAAGGCCCACTAGACGGACCAGAGCATCCTAAAGTACTAGGGTGGCGATGCACCTCTCTGGGACCTAAGCCAGTCCTGTTGAAACTGCTTGG
Source organism: Nicotiana benthamiana (assembly GCA_034376525.1). Classification (NCBI taxonomy): domain Eukaryota; kingdom Viridiplantae; phylum Streptophyta; class Magnoliopsida; order Solanales; family Solanaceae; genus Nicotiana; species Nicotiana benthamiana. Next base: position 48,820,939 of record CM067326.1, read on the forward strand.
ACTGGAACCTCATCGTCAAACTCAACCTGAGGCTCCGCCGTTGGTTCTACTGTTCAAGCTTTAGGCTGAGCCTTGCCTCTGCCTTGGGCCCTAGCACGGCCTCGACCTCTGCCTCTCATAGGAGCTACTACTTGGGGCTCGTGCTGCTGTTTAGATGACCTATGTGTTCTCACCATCTGTGAAAGAAGAGAGTGGAAGATTAATTAGCATTGAGAAATCAAGTCGCAAGACAGGAAAGAAAAGATATGATGTTTTCCTAACTCTGTAGCCTCTGGGGATAAATACAGACGTCTCTGTACCGATCCCTCAGACTATACTAAGCTTGGATGTGAATTGTGAGACCTAAGAAACCTATAGATCTGATACCAACTTATCACGACTCGGATATCTTAATCTCGGGAGTCGTAATGGTGCCTACTAGTGAAAGTTAGGCTAGCCAACCATTATAGTTATTTACGTTTTTCCATTTTTAATCCTTTAGCAGTTGTGATTAACATTTCATAATCAGCGAAAATTATAAAGCAGAAGAATAAAATGTGGCAGTTTAATTAAAATATCGATTCAAATCCTTAAACATACACTACCCAGAACTGGTGTTACAATTTCATAGACTGTGTAAGAGTACTACAAATAAGGGTCCGAAAATACAAGCTCTTTCAGAAATACAAAGAAAAAACAGTGTAGAAAGATACAAGGAGATGCCAGGGCCTCCGGACGCCTGCAGGACTACCTCAGGTCGCCTGAATAGACTGAAGGCAGCCACCTCATAGCGGTCCAAAAGCTACATCACCGAGATATGCACACACTTCAGAGTTTAGTATCAGCACAACTAATCTCATATGCTGGTAAGTGCCTAGCCGAACCTCGGCAAAGTAGTGACGAGGATTGAACTAGACTACCAAATACCATTGCAATTAAATCATATACAGCGGAAAAATAAAAGCAGATATTTAAAGCTAAGGATAGGAGGGGAACATGTTGCGGGAGAACAACAAATATCAGCAAGAAAATAGCACATAAAAGTAAAGAACATCATAGTTCCAATATCAACACGAATAAGAAATAAATTGCAAGTGCATGGCATCACCCTTTTTCTTTGACTCTCGTCCTCACCATAAAAATCAATAAAATCGGTACGGTATCACCCTTCGTTCTTTTACCTCACATAATCATGGCATTGAATTATCCTTTGTGCATTATCACTCATATCATGCCAAAAAATTTTACATCGTGCGGCACGTCATCACTCTTCGTGCTTTTACCTCATAGTATCAGCACCGCATCACCCTTCATGCAATTACACTCTCAAAAATCATACACGATATCATCCTTCGTGTTTTACACTCTTCCTTACCCATGAAACAATCACAAAGCAATTTGGGCAAGGGAATTAATAACAACTCAATAAAATTCCGGGAAGGGAACAATAGCATAACAACAATATCCGGCGTGGGAAACAATATCATGAATAATAACATCCCGGCAAAGGAGAAAATATCAAAAGCAATAATATCTCGGCAAGGGAGATAATACTGTAAACCTCTTCTCTTTTCCACATTTACTTCAAAACTCAATTCTCAAATTGAGCTAATGCTCTACAATGTTCAATTATCAATAATACTTCCACGAGCCTTGTTTAACAATAGGTATCATCATATAAAGCATGAAAAATACAAAACAGAGTCACATCAATCTTAGTATAAGACTCACGGGAATACTTGACACTAACACATAGATACTCATTCACCATGCCTAACGTCGTACTCAACAATTAACAAATATCTAATTGACACAACTCCTAATCCATCAAACTGACATTAGACCAAACACTTACCTCGATGTCACGAACACAATTCTAGCCTCAACTATTACTTTACCTCTTGTTTCCACCATTACTTCGCTTGTATCTAGCCACAATTTACTTAACGATATCAATAAATGATAAATGATTCAATTCTAATTCATAAAAGTAGGTTTGCCAATGATTTTATCAAAATTTCAAAAATTGACCCCAGACCCACATGGTCAAAACTCGAGGTTCTGACCAAAGCCCGATTACCCATTCAGCGACGAACCCAAATATTTTTTTTTTGAAATCAAACTTCAAATCGAGGTCCAAATCTCTGAAATTTGAAAAAACATAAGTTCTATCCAAGACACCCAACTTCTCCATGAAAACCCTTGATTTTGAGTTAAAATCACGTGAAACGATATTAAAGATTAAAGAAAATGAGTTAGAAATGTCTTGCAATCGATTTGGAAGAGTAATTGCCTTTGAAAAATTGCCCAAAGATGTTTAGGTTTTGAGAAAGTTTGAAAAATAAGGAAATTTCGGCTAAGTTATAATTTGCATAGGTTTAGATATCATTTGCAAAGTTAGGTTGACAAATGCAGCCCAGGCTTCACAAAGGAGAAGGTAGGCCAAATCCTGCTTTCTTCGCAATTGTAAACGGTTGTTCGCATTTGTGGTCCCTGTTGAAGTCGCATTTTTTATATAAGCCTCGCAAATGCGGATGTTCCTGCCTCAGCCCATCATCGCAATTGGGATGGGTCTTCGCAAATGCAAGCCAGGCTTCACATTGAGAAGCCTGTAGACCTACAACACACAACTATTTTCCTAAGTTCAAAATACATTGTGGCCTATTCAATACTCACCAGAGCCCTCGGTGCTCCAAACCAAACATTCACGCAAGTCCAAATACATCATGCGTACTTGGTCATGTGATTAAATCATCAAAATAATAACAATAACTATGAATTTAGCATTAAAACCAAAGAAAAATCTCATGAACTCTTAAGTTCCATTTTTAACAATCGAGGGTCAAATTCACGTCATTTCAAGTCGGTTTCTTACCAAATTTTACAAGCTCTACGTAAAAACTATATAAGACCTATATAGGGCTACGAAATAAAAATACGGGCCCGATACCATCAAATTCAAAATCATTTAGATTTCTAAAAATCTTATAATTTCAGTTAAATATTTCTCTTCAAAAATTCATTTCTCTGGCTTTGGACCTCGAAATTCAATTCCGGACATACGCCCAAGTCCCATATTTCCCTACGAACCCTTTGGGATCATCAAATCATGGGTCCGGGCCATTTGACCAAAAATATTTACCGATGTCAACTTAAATTCACTTTAAATGTAAAATTTTTTTATTTTTTACAGATATTCACATAATGACTTTTCGGACACATGCCCAGACTGCACCTGCAATTCGAGGTGAGACAAAAAGAAGGTTTTAAGTCCTCGAAATACATAATCGACTTGCAAAACAAGTGATGAACTTTTGGGTCATCACATCGAACTAACCCGACCAATATACACCCCTAGCCATTATCAAGAGGTTTGACTGTATCAGAAACAAATCCAAGATTTTGATTCAGTGAGTATAAACATTTCTCTACGTACTAATTCTTTGTAGCACTTGCATTAACATAGTATATTTTCCAGTAGTTAAGAGTGTGATACAGTGGTAAGTAAAGTTGATGAAAACTATGAGAGATTAAAGTTTAGATTTCAAGAGTAAAAGAAATATTGTGTTATCTATATTTTTTCTTATCTATTTTAGTTTTGGTGCGGAGAAGTTGATGTGATACGACACTAAATACTTGTAATCAGTGTAATAATTAATGTAACACCCCGTAAATTTTTCTTAAGTATGAACGAGTTAAAGAAGTAATAAGGTAATATTTTTAACATGTGAAGTCCTATCCGGTTGATTATGGGTGAAAATAGTTGTTTCAAAATCAAGATGGAAAGTGAGGTGCATAAGATTTGACAAAAATGATTAAGTTTGCAGAAGGTCTGTCTTCCAGTAGGATTTAGTGAAAATATTTAAGGAATTAAGGAATCCTCAAAGTATTAAAGTTGTAGGCCATTGAAATAGCTTTCCATTGATATAATCTGGAGCCTAAACGGAGCTCTGTGCAAAATGTTATTCCCGTTTTACAGAATGGTGTGTAACCACCGCGTTTTAATCATGACCGCGGTAGTGAGGAAATGTCCTAGAAATTTATCGAGGTCGGGACCGTGGTCGTGCCAATTAGGACACAATTGCTATCTTGGGAAGTAATGTTTTAGCCCTATTTTGTCCGTCATAGCCTCAAAACATAAAACTTGCTCTAGAATGTAAAGCTCTCAAAAACCTAACTCCTTAAGGGTCCATGCACCACCCAAGGTAAGTTCTTACGCTGATTCTAACTTAATTTCAATTTTCCAATACCTTATTAACTTTGGTAAACCCTCTATATCATTAGATATTCGATTGGGACATTATTGTTTAGAGAAGGAAGCCCATAACTTGAATTCAAAAGGTCCGAACCTCAAAAAGGTAATGCTTTCACCCTTTAATTGATTCTGGCATTGGTTTAATGATTAAAAATCCTAGTTCATGAGATATGGGTTTTTTGATTTGATAGAAAAGCATGAACGATTATAGGGTTGGGATGTTGATTGTTGATTATTGGTTAAGGGTATTGTTTACCATATGGGTGATGAAGAATAATGTTGATTATAATCATTTGAGACTTTAAAATTTAACTAGGAATAAGAGAATAGGTTGTGGGGGTGTAGACACACCATTAATAGGGACTATGAAGCTTTATTCTCCATAAGTGTTTCATAGGATTCTTAAGTGATCAAAACATAAGCATCATAGCTAATATGGAATACCTTTGACTTGTATTGATAGAGAGTAGAGTTGAAAGAGTTGTTGAATGTTGTATTATGCTCAAGAGCAGGAAGTTAAGGTATATAAGGCTAAGTCTCTAGCTTTCAGAATGTTAATGATTCTCCCTACATTATGTTTCTTTTATGACGTATCAATTGCCTCAGAAATACAGTTAAGCCTAGTTCCTTGAATAATTGTAGAACTTCTATTCTCTAGCTTCATAACCCGTTCATGACTTTTATTCTACACGTTGTGAGCCAGTTCATATTCAATATAGACTTGGGTTTGATATCCCTAAGTCTTAGTATAGCTTACTCAGAATGTCATAAATAGTTGAAGTTTCAGTGTTCATAAACAGTTCAAGAATACATGTATCATTCTAGTCCTATTCAGTATTTTAGTATTATGTAACTCACTTTAATTCAGTATTCCAATATTATGTAACTCCGTATGATTCAGTATTCTAGAATTATGTAACTTAATATGATCCAGTATTCTACTATCATGTAACTCAGTGTGATTCAGTATGTCACTATTACGTATTGCAGTATGATTCTCAATTCCTAATTTTAAGTCCCTGAATGTCGAACACGTGTGTTTGGGCCCGAGGCCGCTGTTAATACTTTATGCATCTTTGGGCCTAAGCCCGCAGTTTATGCTTTATCTATCATTGGGCCTGAGGCCACAAAATTTTATATATATATATATATATATATATATATATATATATTGGGCCTGAGGACGCAGTATGATTTTTAGATAAACATGTTGTTCATCATTCAGAAGAGGGAGTATTCATATCCATACTTCCTTTGTTCAGTTCAGTTATCAGTTATCAATGGTCTTTTCAGTTATCAGTTATCAGTTATCAGTTTTCAATTCAGTTATTAGTTATAGTTATAATGTTTATCATTTCAGTTATCATCTTAGTTTCAGTTTCAATATTTATAATTCTTTCTTTCAGTTGCTTTACATACTAGTGTAATTCAAATGTATTGACATCCCTTTTGCCCGGGGCTCTCATCTCACAGTGCAGGTAATGATTTACAAGATGATTCAGAGTGCTATGATTCTCGTACCATCTATTTGGCAATCCCCAGTTATTTCGAGGCATAATCATTACTTTACAGCCTTTCAGTACTTACAACTATTCAGTGTTTTCAGTACTTCAATAGAGGCTTTATAGACTAGACTAACAGCTAGATAGAGTCTCACCCTTTTCATAATAAGCTATGTTGGCTACAAATATGTGTCAAAATTGTATTAGTATTTCCGCACTTTGATTAATAACATCCAAACTTTCAATATGTCAGCATGTGTTAGTTTATCTTTTGTATTAAGTATGTTATGATATCATATGTTGATTCAGCCAACCAGTTGGTTCGCTCGGTCACACATAGTCAGGCACCGAGTGCCTGACTATGGTTCGCCCAGGTTCAAGGCGTGACAAAGCTTGGTATGAGAGCACTAGGTTGAAGAGCCTTAGAGAGTCTATGAAGACGTGTAAAATGGAGTTCCTTTACATATGTGTGCCAGCCACTCATATAAACGGTTAACTACCAAGACATCCAATATTGTCTCATTCCTTTCTACTCTAGATCGTGCCATGAAACTTAGAGCAATACGTAATCTTCTCGAATTCAAAAGGTATTGGATGCTCAAGTGACGCATAGGAGAAACCCAAGGTCCTAGAGAGGATAATTGCCCATTGGGGTATAATTATGGAGTAAAGGTTGGTAAATATGAGACTTTAGAGGAAGTTAAAATTGTGATGCAATGGATAGTAGTACAGATTAAAGCATAACCTTATCAGAAAGTAGAAAAATAGTTGTGATGTCTTATGGTTATCAGATTACCTTAGTTACCAGTCATACAACCTTTCAGTTAGCAAGTTTGTGGTGATTTAGTACTCCAAAATTTAGTTATATGTTTACCAAATATCTAATTAACAGTGTATCAAAATTTTTGGATTCTTGTGAGTATACAGTGATGCATATGGATGCTCAAAGAAAATTTAAGTAACAGTGATTATAGCAAAATCTTCACATGTTTTAGGGATTAAGACCAAAGACACACTGGATGGTGCATAAAGTGATTTATCAGATATGTATAGTAGTGTATCCATATGTCAGACCCCACGTGGATCAGGTTAAGAGTTCAACTACAGCGAGCATAGAATTTATCACTATAATTATGGATAGAAAAGAGCTAAGGGAAATATATCTAAGAATAATATGATGTACGAAATGAAAACCAAGAGCAGGCAACATTCAACTTTAGGGAACGATTTTAGGTTGTTCATATTTATTCAAATCAGAACTAGAAGTACCATGTTAGTAAGTTACTATAAGAAGCAACTATTGGTGTAAGATAAAAGATATGGCAATTCCCCCTTAGGTTTTGTGACTAAATGATCACTGCTGCAGGACTCAACATTATAGACATGCAGGTATGGAATAAGGCTGCTATCACTAAGCTACTGTGGGATTTGGCTAGGAAGAAGGATTGTTTATGGATCAAGTTAATACACTACTATTATATTAAGAACAATGACATTGCTACAATGCCCATTCCCAAGGCAGCATCTTGTGTAGTTAGAAAAATAATAGACAGCAGAATTCCTCTTCTGAATATGTAACAATTGCAAGGTGATCTCATGCTTAGACTGGATGGACTATGCAGGCTTGGCAAATTCCATATTCAGAAACTATACCATGTTATGCTTCCTATCTATCCTAGGGTGGAATGGAAGAATCTGCTATTGACATCTAATGTTCTGCCTCGACACAAATTCACTGCTTGGCTTGCTGCTCAAGGTCGACTCCCTACTGTCGACATACTACTGAAGATTGGAGTGAATGTGGATGAGAAATGTGTATTCTGTGATCAACAGGCAGAGGTCTATGCTCATCTGTTTTTTGAATGTCCAGTCACTAATCGACTGTGGCATAGAATCTGTTGTTGGCTGGGCTATAACAGAACAATTGGAAGTTGGGATACTGAAGTCCAATGGATATGCTGCCTAGCTAGAAGTAAAGTGTGGCATAAGGTTGTTGCTGCTACTGCCTTTGTGACCACAGTTGCACTCATTTGGAGAAATAAAAACTATATTAGATTTGAGGGGAAACCATTAGAGGTAAACCAGTTCTGCCGAGAGGTTGCAATGCTCATTCATATTCGTGGTAGAAACTGTAAGTGTTGGCAAGCGGGACTGCGACAACTTAACCATTACCCTTACCCTTAGGTGTAAATTCTTGTATTAGCATAGTATTGAACTGTAAAGTAGTAGTTAGTCATTACTACTACTATGAACTCTTGATTGTAATTTTTGTTGATATCAATGAAAGCTAAATTTAAATAGAAAAAAAGATGTTTATAGTATGACATGATTTTGTTGTATAGAAAGTGTCACGCACCAAAATCGTGGGACGCGACCGGCGCTCGACCGGGTAGCCCCAGTCAAGCGGACCTATGGTGCCTTTCCTATCCCACGTGTTACCCCGTGATTTCATTACTCATTATTCAATTGAACTAGATTTATAATTAAACACATTCTTACGAGATATACATAACATAAATTGTTACTTTGCGTGGTTTAGAAATCACACTGCTTAAATACATAGATACATACTTACATAACCCACATTTCCTGTCTACGGAGCCTTTAGAGATGCAAAAGAGTTTTACAATACTTGTCGTTAACAAGGCTCCGGGTATACCTTACACAAATACCAAAATAAAACTCCAGGAAGAAAAGCCGCATGAGCCACGCAGGGCCCTGAGAGGAAAGGGGCTCACCAATACTGTTGACAAAAAGATGAAGGAGGTCCTACTATCGGTGGACTGGAGTAACTGCTATAGAACCACCTACAATAATAACAGGAATGTAGCACCCCCGGAAAAAGGGACGTCAGTACATTTGAATTGTTCTAGTATGTATTACAAACTTTATCCCAAGTAAAATCAATCAATACATAGATAACAAATAATAATAGAATCAACAATCAAATACACATAAAGGGAACAACCAAAACCAACAAGTTTCACCATCTCTCCTTTTCCCCTTTCAACATTATTTCATACTCAAGAGTTTCATATATTTTCATTTCAATAGTGATTATGATCACTTTTCCACCCTTATTACTTCGTCCACCCTTATCACCACAACCCACACCTTTTAACTTCGTGTTGCGGCGCGCAACCTGATCCTACCGAACAATCACATTTCACACAACAACAATAGTTCCCAGCTCAATCACATGGCTTCAGGCTACCCAGAATATCATTTCACAACAAAAATAACTATTCACAAAGAGTTTTCACTTGCATTAATTATGACATCTTTCCATCATCATTGACACAACCCTTACCACATCAACACATTTACACGCACACTTGATTTGTTTCCATTTATTTACACTATCATATCGGGACGTTTAACCAACAATGTTCAAGGCATATTAATCACAAGAACTCATGAAATAGGCCATCTTGCCTTAAAAACTGTGAAATAACCAAAATTCACAAATAGTTCACAAAAGTACACATACCAATTACTCATACACCAAACAGGGCGACTTTACAAGGGTTAAAGTTTGCCATACATACCCGGAGTCGAATTTTATTTTTAACTCCTACCTTCAATTCAGAAACCGCCTAGTACCATCAATCTAGTTCACAAGATAACACATATATCTTAGAATTAAAGTTCATAAATACAACTCGAACTTATTTAGGTTATCAACCGCTCCTTTTTGCAAGTGTTGCTCCTACCCTTTTCCTCTTACTAGATTTTAGGTATTAAAGAACATGCATGTATGTTTTAACTTATACTTTTAAGATTCAATGCATGAGAATCCCCCTTTTTGTTTAAATATGAAAAGCAATGAAAAAGGGTTGGAGATTTTACCTTCAAGATTGGAGATAAAGACAACTACTTGAAACTTCCCAGATTGGGTGACTTTGAAAATCAAATTGACAAAGATAAGTCTTTCTCTCACAAGAACCCTCTCTTCCCTCTCTCTAGTTTTGTTCAGAAAATGCATTAAAATGAAGGGTTGGAGTATTTTATTAAAGAATGGGCCGGGTTAAAAAGTTGGAAAAATTAGAGCCCCGAGTCAAGTATGCGATCGCATTTGGATCGCAAAGAGGAAATGCGGTCTGCAGAATGGACCACAAAAGTGCTCCAAAACTTTGAACATTTCTATTTGGGTTTGCGGTAGAAATGCGGGTCACATTGCTATGTGGTCCAATAACAGACTAAAAAACTTCCCTTTTGCAAATTCCAAGATAAATATACGATGCCTATGTGGTCCATATATCAGTTATGCGATATGGATCACATTTTGACCAACACCATGACTCACTTTGCGATAGAAATGTGGTCCGCATACTTGATATGCAACCGCATTCTTGATCGCATAATAGCACTTTTCTGGAAAACTTTGATTCTTGATTTTTAAATTCTAGATCAGTACTAAGGGTCCGAACCGCAGCGAACATTCCTAACACATATTCAAAACATGACACTACGAGCTACTAGGTTTTGAGTACAAGTATTTATGGGGCCTTACAGAAAGTTTGGAGTTAGCCATTCCAATTTCATTTATGGCAGATGAATTCCCTAAGTGTAAGCCATGCACATAGTTTAGGAGGAAATAAAAGGGATAGTATGCAACCGCAGAATAGGGCGGGATGATGAGTGAAGTTAGAATAACCTTATTCTTCACTTTAATTATTCAAATCAGAGCAAGAAAACTTGATGGTAGCAGGTTTTTAGTAAAAGAATAGTAAGTAATTTTTGAGTTGATACAATGAATTAGCACTTTCAGCAAAGCTAGTAGGGGTACAATTTGATTCACTTAGACAGGTTAACTCTAATGAGTGGATGACAGTTTGAAATACTGAACGTGTGTTAGAACGCAAAGAGTTTAAGTTAAACTTGAATAATAGTAGTAGTGGGAAAAAATATTTAGCTCAGTGAGAGCATAAACTATAGAAGAATAGACTTTAGAATTATCGTAATGTGGTTTCTCCAGGACTGGCAATGTGAGAAGAGTTAAATTATTAAGATTGTATATGATAGTTGTGAATGCATTGGCTTTCCGTTAAGTGAATAATTTAGTTTTTCCTAGTAAGAAAGATTTCTCAGAAGTAAGTAGGAAGATGAGTCATCCTTGACGTAGAGTGCGAATTGTCACACCTCTGAGAAACATCAAACTTCTTTGACACAGGGTTTTGGAAGTTTTTCTTCAATTGGTCTCAACATATCCAGTTGACGCAGCCTGTGGAATAAGTTAGTGTAATATTCTCCTAGCGAAGTGAAAGTCTTCTTTTTATGTACCCTCTCATTTCTCAGAACTGAATTGTCTCTGAAGGCGGGCTTTGGGGCTGTTGGTAGGCTCTTGGAGGTGGGTAGTGATTTTTTGGAGTTGGGTATGTATTTTGTGGGGCGGCGCACGCCATTGTCTGTGAGCGGGAGGTTGGCTATATACTTGCGCGTGATGGACTGAGAAGTGGGGTTCGGGTGGTGGATAGTAATGTTGTGGTGGAACATATGGAGCATGTGGATATGTTTGGTGGTGAGGACGGGGTTGGGCGTAATGAGATGGCGCCCGAAGTCTGAACCTGGTTCCTGACTTCACTGTCGCTACATCCTCCTTCTTCTTTTTCCTTAAGGTTCCCCCAGCTCCTCCCTGGATGGCCTGAATAGTTGCCTTAATTGCAGAGTAGCTCATGATTTTATTGGATTTGAGGCCTTCCTTGACCATACTTCCCATATTGACCACTTCGTTGAAAGACTTTCCCACTGCTGACACCAAATGTCCAAAATACGTAGGTTCCAGAGCTTGTAGAAAATAATCAACAATCTCAATCTCCTTCATGGGAGGATCGACTCTAGCAGTTTGTTCCCTCCATCGGAAACTGTACTCCCTGAAACTTTCATTGTGTTTCATCTCCAGCGTTGTGAGAGGTAGACGATCTGGGACAATCTCGAGATTATATTGAAGGTGGCAGGCAAACGCTTGTGCTAGGTAATCCCAAGTATACCACCGATTGGAATCCTGCCGAGTATACCACTCCAGTATCGACCCACTTAAACGCTAGCTAAAGTACGCCATTAGCAATTCATCTTATTCCCCTGCTTCCCTCATTTTGCTGCAAAACCCCTTAGATGCGCGACTGGATAGCCGTGACAATCAAATAAGTAAAATATAGGAAACTTGAAACCTGGTGGCAACTGCACGTCTGGGAATAGACAAAGATCCTTGAATGCCACACTCACCTGTCCACCTAGTCCCCGCATGTCCCTGAATGACTGTTCCAGACTCCGGACCTTTCTAAGCATCTCTTCCTGCTCAGGAGATTTGATCGGTTTTTCAACTCCAGTTGGGATTTCAGGACGAGGAGCATAGGAGTAAGGCTCCTGGGCTTTGTAATCTGGTTTTGGTGGATAGTGTTGTGGGTCATAAGCTTAAAGCAAGAGTTCACTCGATGACCAATGGAGTGCAGGAGGCGGAGGTGCCACATAGATGGGAGCAATTGGCGGAGGAGGGTGAGGAGTGACTTTAGGTAGTGGAGCTGGTGGTGGTTGAGAGGTCGTACCCTGATGTTGCGAATAGATAGGAAAACCTGAAGGTGGATTAGCGGCAGACTGGTCAGGTGCTTGGTCCAGTGTCGGGATGAAGGTTGGATTAGAAGGATAGGTCAGGGGAGGCTGTCGTCTTGCCCATGCCTTGGACATCTCAGCCATTTGGTGCTTAAGCTTATACATTTCCTCCTTCATAGCATTAACGTCCAATTCCTCTGTTTCCTTCGAGGAGTCATTAATGCTGACATTAGCTTCCTGATTGGCCATGACTAGCTTGATTTTAGACTACGTGTTGTAGGAATGGGTTGCCAGAATTTTGGGAGTACTAATCACCTGTCTAATTTGAAACTGGAACAACACCAAAAACTCGTTAATGGTTAGGTTCTGACACACAAGCAGCCATATATTGGGGATGAATGCACATAAATGACAGTTTATCCCTGCATGCCTTGGTTGCTTGCATCATCCCGACTTTTATTTGCGAAGCTCCCTTTTGTTTTAGCCTTATTCTCTCCCTCTTTCCTATTTCCATTCACTTTCCCTTTTATTTTATTCAATTATGGCCGAATCCTATGTAGATTGCCTACGTAACATGTCCCCGCATGAATCAGATCGAGCGTAGTTCTTGCAAGTAAAAAGCGTAGCATAAGATATTTGGGATAATTTCCATTTTTTACAATAACAAACTTCAATTACAAGGACTCAAAAGGCTGACATGTTAAACAAGAAACTAACAAGCTTTGATAAAAAACAAACTACAGACTCGAAAACCAACTAACTATGCATAAAGAAAATAACGACTCCTGGTTAAACTAATAGACCTTTAAATGTATTTTGACAAAAGGAAGTGCAATATTCATGAATACATTAATTCTTCAAGTGCCCTGGGCCTCGTAGGGCATCTTTCAGCCTTGTCGCTTGCTTGCATGCTAAACTCCCTTGGAGGTGGTGGAGGTCCTCCATCACTTGCCGGAAAAGGTCATGGCAGTGGCAAAAAACATGGATCTAGTCATATCCTCGCAGTGGATTCACTTTGTGGTGATGTAGTCCGTGATCGCCCAGAATTGTTCCCTAATAACACAATTTTCTTGCAACAAACACCCAATTTGCTCGGCTCTTGCCTCTAGAGTTTTCTCGGCTACCTAATTCAGTTCGTGGAATTGCCGCAAATCCATCTCAAACCTTGCTATCACTGAATAACAATGTTATCTCTCGGCTTTGAGGTCCCCGGCTTGCTTGGCCACTCTTTTCTTTGCCATGATGACCCTCCGTTTTAACCTAGCAATCTCATCGTCATGCTTTTCCTTTCATTGCGCAATGATGCAGCATTGTTCCTCCAAACTTTTGGCTAATTGTCTTCGAACCCTGGATAGCTCGCCTTCTGCCTTATTAAAGTCGAACCCTACTCAGTTACTTTTCGCCTCAAATTGTCTATGAGTTTTTCATCCTTTTCGCTCCTGAGAGGATTTTCTGCGGCTGCTTCCACTTTCTGGATTTGGGCTTGCAAAGCCTCGTTTTCTTTGGTTAATCTATTCTTTTCTCCTTTATTTGTTGCGGCTTGCAAACCATTATCATTTTCATATCTTCCTATGGTGGCCTTGTATTCATTTTCCTTGGCTAGCAAATCCCATTGCTCTTGAGACGTTTCAACAAATTCTTGAAAATACGGTCTTTTAGTTGGCCTTCCGGACTCTATGGCTTCAGGGAATTGACCGTTGGGGCTAATCTCAACGGCATGGTGACTAATATCCTCGTCCTTGGGAATCATTTGGCATCTACCTAATTTCCTTAACACTCTGTATGGCGCATAAGGTTGGATATTTCGGAGGCCCATCAGAAGGAAATGAGGCCCGGTGGCTGGCATATACACAATTTCATCTACGGGGAGCCACCCGAATGCCTACTTTATCTTATTTGCTGTGACAACTCGGAGATGACACCCATTCTGTGAAACCCTCCGGTAACCTAAACTCATCGACCCTATTGTAGAATTCTTCTATGCAGCTCTTTGTTGGTGACCCATAATTCATGAACAGGGGCCGGTGGGATAAATGCTCAGTCATCCATATTTGTAACAATAGGTTGCATCCTTCAAAGAAGTCTCCTCCCGCTTTACAGGTGGTGAGAGCACAGAAGATCTCAGATAAGATCATAGGAGCGAGGGTACCCTTAGCCTGAGTTATTAAAGTGCTGACGACCCCTGCTATCCATATGTCAATATTTCCATCCTTCCTCGAAAATACCAAAAGACCCAAGAAGAATACCATGAATGCAAAACATCGATGCTCCTCCCATTTGAGTTGGTTTCCTTTGCTACAAATATAGTTTTCCGGGTTATTGAATCCCCCTATATGCCCGTACCTCTGATATATAAACTGCGGAGTACAGAAGCCGGCTGACAGGTGCGGATTGTGAACCTTCCTACTGATTTTTAAGGAGTCCAGGAACTTGTGCACGGCGAGGGCTCATGGCGAAATTAGGTATTGGTCTCTCAAAAGAAATCGTAGGGGTCCCAATATATCCAGTTATTTCCTCCAATGTCGGTGTGAGTTCAAAATACGAGAAATAGAATACATTGTGAGCCGAGTCCTAGAATGTGATCAATGCCTTTATGATATCTCCCCTCGGGTTAATTTTTAGCAACCCAGTAAGTCCTCCCAAATGCATGTTGACCCTACTTTTCCCCGCTTCCCCCAAGTCATTCCACCACATGTGTAGCTCGAAGGGAATTTAGTTCATGAATGTTATCGGCTAATACTGATCCGAGCTCATTCTGCACAATTATTAGGGCTAATTAGTACCTGAAAATTTGTTCTACTTGACCTCGCAAACATTAAAACTGACATCTTTCTTTTATGAAATTTATTTTCTAAAATCAGGGCCCAGCTTTGCGAATATGGCCTTTCAGCACTTCCCAAAGAAGATTTAAGGTTGTGCTCGTTCACCGGCAAAAATATGACTCAGAGGTGGCCATTTGTGCAAAGTCAGCCTTACAGAGTCCCTTTCGATAACATCCCGATTTTCCTGGCAGTAACGGCATCACCCGATTTATTTAAGAAAATAAGTAAAATTGGACATTTTTGGTTATTTCTGCAGAAGGGAGGTTGGACCCGATGGTGGTTGCCTATGTATCTCGTACCGGACGGGAATTAAACCGGCGCAGTTCGGGCAAAAACCAAAACATTAAAAAGCCCCCTTTTTCTTTGTTTGTTGTTTTTTTTTTTTTGTTCTTGTTTCTTGTTTTTCTTTTTTCAAAAATACAGAAGTATTTTGGCGCTATTTGAGCATTGGTTTTACAAGACAAATGATTAATCTCGACCAACCCTGATGCTACTCATTTTCCCAGTTTTCTTTCCTTATTCGCAAGCTGGTCAACATGCAAATCCCAAGCAGTTAAATGCACAAGTACCACGTAATATGCATCAGGATGGTCTTTTCATTTTGGGTTACCTGTCCTAGATGGACCTAACCCCTGTGTTGAGTCCCCTAAGTCAAATGCATGATGCAAATACGCGTTCCTACTAGGGATCTGGCATGAGGTCAAGTTATTCTAAGTTAAAAACCTTGGTATAGGGTCTAGACTTTGCACCTCAGTGGACAACTCAAGTCGAGGAGGGGGCTACGTACTGGGAACCAAAAGTCCATCCGGCTTAGTAACTTGTCCTGCCTCTTTCTTATTTTCAGGTATAACACTAACAGAATAGGGAGTCTCAACCAGTAAGCACATCCCCGAAGGTGAGAAGAGAAGGGTTTCGTAACAGTTAATATGTATAGTTTAGATAACATCAAAGCGGTAAAAGCATTATTTTGCACATTAAGCCAACATGTAAAATCAGATAATTAACAAAGCCAAATACAACAACTATTCTGAGCTAGAATTCTTGAACCCTTAACCAGAGATTCTGGATTCGTTCCCCAGCAGAGTCGCCAGAGGTGTCACACCTCCTTTTGGCTATCCATAACTCGGTGAAGGGCGTAGATAAGGGAGTTTTCAAATTAAAGGACAATCGAAACGGGATTCAATTATTAAAAAGAATTTCAGAGTCGCCACTTGGGAGATTTATGGTGTCCCAAGTAACCGTTTAGAATCCTGAATCGAGGAAAGAATGACTCTGTTTAACAGTCCGGGAACCAAAAATCCGGGCAAGGAATTCTGTTAACTCTGGAGAAGGTGTTAGGCACTCCCGGGTTCCGTGGTTCTATCACGGTCGCTCAACTATTATATTTGTCTTAAATTATCTGATTTTATACAATTAGGACCCTTTTTATCTCTTAACCACTTTTATTATTATTTTTAAAGGGAATTGCAACGTCGTTAAAATATGCCTCGAACCACTTAGATAAATGCACCCGTGGAATTTGACACATTCTAACTTCATTGGGATTTGAATTTGGGTCATATAAATACACACCCGTGTTAAAGAATATAAAATTATTAAAGACGTGACTAAAACGACTACCGCATTATTATCTTTACGAGAGACCGTGAAAATTTGCTAAACGGCTCATCTCGAGTTCTGAGTATTTTAAAAGACATAACTAAAGAAGGCCACACATTGGTGATTTTGCATTATGCGGCGCACCTCAAGTCCATTTAAAAGGATACTTAAACTGGATGCTTGGAATGCCATAACTATTTGTTATTTATTATGGCTCTAAAGGCTAGCTAAGAGGGTTAATTGTCAATTGTATCTATATTACATCTAAGTGCGTTCAATTCATGCAACAGCTGGACCCCAAGCGAGGCCCGACTTGATAATCCAATCATTGATGCTCGCAAACAGCCCCTTTCATTTAAGCTGAAGGCCTCATTAAGGCTATATTCATGGACGCTGAACCATCTGAACAAAAATCAGACTAGGAGCTAAATCCTTGATTCGTGATTAATTGCTCGCAAACTTAGCGGTAAAAATAAATTTCCAAACAATGATGTTGACCCAAACACTTGATCCATAGATTAACAAATTCGACTCATAGACCAAATATGTGAGAGGGCATTCTGCATATTGGCAGGGTATACCCACCAACTAATTATGTCACCCAAGTTTAGTTACAATCCCAATTTTAGACAGACATCATATTAAACAACACTTCTACACTAAATATCTACTTAAATAAAACTAAACATAGCAAGTTCAAAATGCCTTATACGCAGTATGAGTAATGGATCCTAGATTGGATCTGAGTGGCCCCAAAACTTAAGTCCAGACCATCACCACTACACAATACGACCATCATGATTTCTAACAGCCCAGCTCAATGTGTAACGGCATAATCAAATTACACTACCTTATTAGAATCAAATATCCAAATATACAACTGAAAAAATGATAAAATGACGGAAACAAATGAACAAGACTAAGCAAATATGTTTTCCATTCCACCTTCGAATCCATTTTACATCTTGAAGAGTTAGAATGTATACCTGGAAATTGAATACAAATAGAAGAAAGGTAGGTCAGCAACAAATTTAAACACCAGCAGTTGAAATCATAGCAAACCAGCAGTAGAAACAATCCAGCAGCCCAGATATATAACCAAGACCAAGTTGAACTACAAAATATTTCAGATAAACCACTTTCTGACCGAGGATTAGATATAAAACAGTAAAAAAAAAACCCCAATCGAGCTGGGAATACAACACTTCAATCCAAACTCAACTATTTCTAAATCAGTTGATTCAAAATTGTCTTAGAAACTGAATTGATCAAAGGCTACTGAAAATATGCAATGGAACAGCAAAAATTGTTGGTGTTTTAGGAGTTTTTGAGATATTTTTTAGGCTTCAAACTGTGGGAATATTATAGAGAGACTTTCAGATTGTTCCCCCCTTTTGAGTTTTTTTCAGTCCCTTTTTATTGCCAAAGGCTATGACACCATTATTATTTTGTTTTAACTAAAGTCCCCTCTTTGGATTTCAGATTTTCCTATTTGAACCCTTATTTTTTGACTTGCTTCCCAAGTTACTGCAATAAGACTACGGATTTTGTATTAAAGACCCCTTCTAGAAGGGTCTAAAAGCTTCTAGCATTGTCCTCCATTTATTAAATACCTATACTAACCTTATTTTATTCCTAAAATTACCAAAGCCAAGTCAAAAAATCTATACTACCTCTATTTTATTATGAAAATTACCAATACTAAACTAAATATTCTATATTACCCCTAGATGTTAAAAAAGATTGTTTTACCAACTTGTAACTAATTACTAACACCTAATATTGCTAACAACTATATCCAACTCTAATGTTATTGACTTATTAACCAAGAACAAACGCTAATCAATCCTCAGTAATCAGAATTAGGTTAAATACTCGAAAGTTAAAAGAAGAACATAGGAGGCTACCACTATAAAAACTAAACTCAGAAATCAACATCCAAACCATGTGAATCATTAATCGAAATTTGGAAATTAGGAAATCACCAAACAATCACGACCAACCCTAATTGCATGTGAACTATTAACCAACATTCCAGCTCAGAAGTTAAGCACACTACAGAAATTCGAGACAACATGCATAGACTTTAAAATTAACCTAAAGCAGGCATGGCAAACAAAGCAGAAGTTAAGAATTTGCAATAGACGTTCAGGACTCCTAATAATTAAAATCACAATCATCAGTAGAATTGTAAAAATAACCTAATGAGATGCCATTTTTAATTTAATCTAACAAGAAACGAAGTCAAATTTCAATGGCTAAACTAGGCAAACAACAAAAAAAACCAATTAAGAATGAGTGAACTTACTGGCTTTCTTTCAAATGGTCTGCTGAATGGAATTGAATCCCAAAACGGAGTCGCATGTTTGTTTTGGACAAAACAAACGTGCCACTCCATTTCAGGACTCAAACGACTTCGAGAATTTCATCTCAACATTAGGTCTAATTCTAGATTTGGAATTTGAGGAGTCTGGGAATTATTCGAAGGAAGCTAGACTCGTTTTTTGGTATCGGAGGCTAAGAGGGTTGGGTGGTGTTAATCTGGGAGGTCATAGGAAGTCAGCCACCACCGTGCATGGCGGGGCTGCCTCATTAAAAAGGAAATTCGAGGAGTTGGGGTCATGTTTGAGAGTGGCTGATGGAAGGGTTAGGAAGAGGGGAGTGAGTGGGTCCCATGGTGTTAATTTGGGAGTCATTGGTCACCGGCCGCCGCCGTGGACGACGCAGCCGCCGTGCTTTGAACAAATATCGACACGTTCCAGGGGGTTTCCAGAGGCGATCTTAGGGGGGTTTAGAAGAAGAGACAATTGGAATTCTGGGGTGTAAATTTGGAGCCTATTGGAGTTACACCGCCATCGGCGGACCGACGGCAGACGGTGGTGTTACAGTGGATTGGAGGCGGCGTTACATTAGTTGAAGATGGTACGAGGAGGATGAACTTTGGTCTTTGAGGTGTTACTTGTGTTTCAGACAATTATATCTAGAGTATGAGGCTCAACTTTTGAGCTGTTGGATCAGGGATATGGACGACCAGGATGAATAGACGCCAAAACAGCGTCGTTTTGATGAGGGGTGGGATTGGACAGGGTCTGGGGAGGGTTTTGGGCTGGTTTTTAAATTGCAAAAATGGCCCAAGATGGTCTTTTTAAAACAAGACCCCATTTCGATATCCCTCTTTGTTCTTATTTGTTTTAATTGCTACATTAAATTATTTAATTAACACCAAATTAACAAAAACCTAATTTAAATCCAAAATTGAGCTAATTAAATAAAAATACTATTTTTTTTGTATCTTTGTGAATTAATATGCACTCCACAAGCAAACAAACACACAATTTATGCAATTAAATTTTAAATATTCAAATAATAAAAGAAAGATGCAAATAAACATAAAATCACACAATTAATAAGGAAAAATTCAAATACACAAAATCACACAATTAACCCCTAAAAATTCAAATAATAAAAAGAAAAATGTGAAACGTGCAATTAATTCCTAATAATAAAAGCAAAAATGCAAATAAACAAAAATCACATAATTAAATCCTAAAAATCCAATAAATAAAAGAAAAGATGCGAATAAACACAAAATCACATAATTAATTTCTAAAAATTCAAATAATAGAAGAAAATCCTAGTTTACAAATTTATAGGAACATTTTTAGTGAGGGAAAAATCACGTGCTAACACGAAGAATTATAGAGAATAAGGGAAGTTATTTGGATCCTAGCAAAAAGAGAAGGATCCACAAGTATAAGACTTTTGATCTAAGTGGTGATGTGAAAATTTTCAGTAAGTCCAGTTGGAGATCTGAAACTCTAATAGTAGCATGGGATATGAAAAAGAACATCAGTTCAGTAATGAGGGAAAATTGTATAATTACCACACGGATTAATTCTAGCATGTGTAAGAAAAACAAAGTGAGTAGAATGATCACCGATTTTATTTATTGATGATAAAGTAATCACAGAAAGTTATAAAATCATGCCCGGTTATGTATCACGAGACTGTAGTCTTCAAAGTACTGGTTAAAAACTTAGCTCACAACAATGCTATAAGTGTTTTCAGGAAGTTCTACAGAAGATAAAGTGTGGGAAGTATAACTCATGATTGAGGTAGATAAGAGAACTCTGGTAAAAAAATTTCACTAGCCAAGATAGGAGTTTGACTTCGGACTCGAAAGATGACGGAGTTGTTGTCTAGATATGACTTGTTCCCCCTTAACAGGAAAAGTGAAGGAGAAATAGTTTGATGATCCCTACTTGTTGTAGCTGAAGAAGGGAGATTCACGGGCATAAAATGATAGCTTTGGAATAAGGGGGAGATGATAGTACTTTGAGGTACCACGACAGATTGTGTGTTCCAGACATAGATGGACTTAAAGAGGGAAGATCATGCTAGAAGCCTAGAATTTCAGGTATTCTATTTACTTAGGTACCGCAAATATGCATCATGAGCAAGGAGATTTATTGGTTGAACGACATAAAAAAGAACATCGTAGATTTTATGGCTAGGCAGAGCATTTTATTTAAACAGTTAAGGATATGTCCTTATTGTTAAAAGTAATTGGGATGATCATATACCTCTCATTGACCTTGCTAGTAATGACACCTACCATTTCAATATCAATATGGTACTGTGCGAGACTCTGTATGGGAGAAGGTATAGATCGCCAATTGGTTGGTTCAAGTTGGTGATTTGGAGCTTCGAAAAGTTTCGCCTATGAAAGGCATTATGAGATTGGGAATAAGGGAAAGCATAGTCCCTACTATATTGGGCAATATAGAATCTTGCGAAGGATCGGTCAATTAACTTATGAATTGGAGTTACCACCAGAATTAGTGGTGGTACAACCAGTATTTCACGTGTCATGTTATAACATTCAAGTTTCTTGCGCTCAAATACTCATGTCAGTTAAGTACTCAGATATTCATGTCAGTTCGGTATTCAGATACTCATGTCAATTCACCACTCAAATATTCATGTCAGTTCAATACTCAACTACTCAGGTCACTCCAATACTTAGATATTCATGCCAACTTAGTACTCAGATATTGATGTTAGTTCAATACTCAATTATTCTTGCCAATTCAATATTAAGATATTCGTGTTAGTTTAGTATTCACGTATCCATGGAAGATCAATATTCAGTCAATGCAGTTCAGTTCAGTATGTTAATAGTTCAGTAATCATGTATTCAATATGTTTAGTATGCAAGTGTTAATGAAAGTTCATGTTTCCACAAGACCTATTTAAGGTCCGAAGTTAGCAGAAGCTACAGTTAGGACAATTATTCAAGGACGAATGATCCCAAGGGGAGATAATGTAACACCTAGTAAATTCGGCTTAAGTATGGATACGTTGAAGGAGTACTAAGATTATATTTTGAACATGTGAAGTTCTATCGGGATGATTATGGGTGAAAATAGTAGTTTTAAAATCAAGATGGAAAGTGAGGTGCATACGATTTGACTAAAACGACTAAGTTTACAGAAGGTTTGTCTTCCAGTAAGGTTTACTAAAAATATATAAGCAATTTAGGAAAATTGAAATCATGAAAGTTGTAGTCATTGAAATAGCTTTCCAACGATACATTATGGAGTACAACCGGAGCTTTGTCCAAAAGGTTATGCCCATTTTACAGAATGGTCTATATCCACCGTGTTCCTGCCGCATTTTCACCGTGACCTCAGTGGTGAGGTAGT
Source organism: Nicotiana benthamiana (assembly GCA_034376525.1). Lineage (NCBI taxonomy): Eukaryota > Viridiplantae > Streptophyta > Magnoliopsida > Solanales > Solanaceae > Nicotiana > Nicotiana benthamiana. Next base: position 48,843,350 of record CM067326.1, read on the forward strand.
GTCCCAGTGATTTACTGCAGTCGGGACACGGTCGAGCCAATTGGGATGCAGTGGACAAATTGGGAAGTCCTTCTTTTAGCCCTATTTCGTCCCCCATAACCCAAAACAAAAAAAATTGCTCTAGAAAGTAAAGCTCTCAAAAACCTAACTCCTTAAGGGTCCCTCCACCACCCAAGGTAAGTTCTGTTGGTAATTCTAACTTAATTTTAATTTACCAACATCTTATTAATATGGGTAAACCCTCCATATCATTAGATATTCAATTGGAACATTATTGTTGAGAGAAGAAAGCCTAGAACTCGAATTCAAACGGTTTGAACCTCAAAAAAGTAATGTCTTCACCCTTTAATTGATTCTAGAATTGGTTTAATGATTATAACTCCTAGTTCATGAGATATGAGTTGTTGGGTTTGATAGAAAACCATGAACTATTACAGGGTTGTGGTGTTGATTGTTGATTATTGATTAAGAGTGGTGTTTACCTTATGGGAGATGAAGAATAATGTTGATTATAATTGTTTGAGACTTTACGATTTTACTAGGAACAAGAGAATGGGTAGTGGGGTGTAGAGACAACATTAATAAGGACTATGAAGCTTTATTCTCACCAAGTGTTTGATAGGATGCTTAAGTGACCAAAACATGAGCATCATAGCTAATATTGAATCCCCTTGACTTGCATTGATATAGAGTAAAGTTGAAAGGGTTGGAGAATGTTGTATTACGCTCAAGAGCAGGAGGTTAAGGTATGTGAGGCTAACTCTCTATGTTTGGGAATGTTAGTGATTCTCCCTACACTGTGTTTCTTTTACGACGTAACAATTGCCTCAGAAATATAGTTAAGCCTAGTTCCTTAAATAGTTTTAGAACTTCCATTTTATAGCTTTATAACTCGTTCATGAATTTCATTCTAAACATTGTGAGATCATTTCGTATTCAATATAGACTTGGGTTTGATATCCCTAAGTCTTAGTACGGCTTACTCAGCATGTCATAAAAAGTTGAAGTTTCAGTGTTCATAATCAGTTTAAGAATACATGTATCATTCTAGTACTATTCATTATTCCTGTATTGTGTAACTAAGTATGATTCAGTATTACAGTATTATTTAACTCAGTATGATTCAGTATTCAAGTATTATGTAACTCAGTGTGATCCAGTTTTTTAGTATCATGTAGCTCAACGTGATTCAGCATTTCACTATTATGTATTGCAGTATGATTCTCAATTCCTAATTTTAAGTACCTAATTTTGAACACCTATATTTGGGCCCTAGGCCGCAGTTAATACTTTATGGATCTTTGGTCCTGAGGGCACAATTTATTCTTTATCCATCTCTGGCTCTGAGGTCGCAGTTATGTGTACATATACTTGGGATCGAGGTTGCAGTTATGCATATATATATGCATTACTGCGACTGCGTGCCCAAGTATACGTATACATAACTGCGGGCTCAGGCTCCGAACCGTGGTCTGGGTGTAACACGGCACTCGATGCTTGACTGCATGTGACCGAGCGAGCCAACTGCATGGCTGGATCAACATGTGGTATCACTATGAGCTAGAGGTAAATATCAAACACGATAATCTACTAAAGGGTCTGACTGAAATATGATAGATGCGGAAAATACTGAAAGATATGCAAGTATAGATAAGTGGACGACAAGGCTAACACATGAAGGCCTGCTAATATTTGACTGACCGTGTTATAGTCTATGAAGCCTCTAAAGAATACTGAAAATGCCAACTGTTTACTAGGACAAGGCCTCCGGTATATACCTTACAAACTGAAATACTATAATGACTTAAACAAAAAGAGAGATAAGGCCCCGAAAGACTAGGGCTCACCAACATCTAATGTGAGATGTCCTAGCGAGCAGAATCGTCAACTGAAAATCATTACCTGTATTGCGAGGTGTAGGCCCTGGGCAAAAAGGACATTAGTACATTTGAATTGTACTGATATGTAATATAGATTAACAAAAAAACTATAATTACTGAAACTGAAACTGAACTGCTTGCTGATAAACTGATAACTGAACAAGGAAGTAAGTACGCGAATACTCCCTCTTCCGAATGACAAACAACCTGTTTAACTGAATATTAAACTACTTCTTCACTGGCAAGAAGTAGTCTTCTATATTAATTTTCATATCGTTCCAGCAATAAACTTCCTTAAGATTATGATATATCTTTGTGGAACCTGGGTGAATAGAATACATAGAACTGTGGGCTTCTAACATAATCAACTCTCTGAGCCCATCTACGTCTGGAACGCATAGTCTGCCTCTGTATCTCAAAGTACCATCATCTCCCCCTTGTTCAAAAGCCATAGTATCTTGTTTGTGGCCCATCCCATTGTATTTGGATTTGGAAAGCCTAACCTCGCTCTTACCTCATTTTACTTCGGCTACTAAGAAGGATTCAACCCTGTTCTGGAGAACAACGCCACCATCTTCAGAGTCCAAAAGTTGAACTCTTAGGCTTGCTAAGTAGTGTACTTCCTTCCTCATAGTTCGCTTGTCTGCCTCAACATGAGCTAAGCTGCCCATAGAATGCCGACTGAGAGTATCGGCTACAACATTTGCTTTCCTCGGATGATAGAGGATATCAACATCATAATCTTTAAGTAATTCGAGCCACCTCTAACGTAGATTTAATTTCCTTTGCTTGAAGATGTACTAGATACTCTTGTGATCTATAAAAATGTCAACATGTATCCCATACAAATAATGGCGCCAGATCTTAAGCGCAAACACCACAACTGCTAATTCAAGGTCATGAGTCGGATAATTCTTCTTGTGAGCCTTGAGTTGTCTTGACGTGTAGGCTATCACTTTACCGTGCTGCATTAATACATACCCAAGACCAACCACTGAAGAATCAGAATAAACAACTAACCCCTCGGTTCCTTCTTGTAGCGTCAGGATGGAGCTGAAGTCAACCTCTTCTTTAACTCCTAAAAACTTTTCTAGCACGCATCCGACCATTGAAACTTGACTTTCTTCTGAGTTAATCTAGTTAAAGGGGATGCGATAGAAGAAATTCCTCCACGAAACGCCTATAATAGCCTGCTAAACCCAAGAAACTTCTTATAAGCTGAGATGGGTCTATGCCAATTTTTCACTGCCTCTAATTTCTAAGAGTCCACCTTCACGCCTTCCCTTGAGATGACACGGCCCAAAAACGCTACTGATTTCAACCAGAAATTCACACTTAGATAATTTTGCATATAGCTTGTGATCCTACAGGGTTTGCAACAAAATTCTGAGATGTTCTGCATGGCAGTCTCGCTACGGGAATAAATCCAGATGCATCAATAAACACGATAACAAAAAAATCAATATAAGGCTTGAAGACCCTATTCGTAAGGTCCATGAAAGTTTTTGGTGCATTCGTCAAACCAAATGACATTACAAAAACTTTGAAATGCTCATACCGAGTTTTAAAAGCTGTTTTTGGAATATCAACTTCCTTAACCTTCAACTGATGGTATCCCAATTTGAGGTCAATCTTGAAATAACACTGGGCACCCTGAAGTTGATCAAATAAATCGTCTATTATGGGAAAAGGGTAGTTGTTTTTTATGGTGACTTTATTCAACTGACGATAGTTAATGCACTTCTTTCGGACAAACAAGACTGGTGCGCCCCAAGGTGAGACATTTGGCCTTATATATCTCTTATCTAGAAGATCTTTCAGCTGGTCTTTTAACTCTGTTGGATACATTTTATAAGCCAGAATAGATATCGGCTTAGTGCCTGGAAGTAGATCAATTCCAAAGTCAATCTCTCTATCGGGAAGGACTCTAGGGAGATCTTCGGGAAACACTTCTAGAAACTCATTTACAATTGGTACTGATTGGAGAATGAGAATCTGAGCATCTACATCCTTAACTCGAACCATGTGATAGATATATCCCTTGGAGATCATCTTTGTGGCTTTAAGATAGGAAATAAACCTACCTCTAGGTGCTACTACATCACCCTTCCATTCTAATACTGGTTCACAAGGAAATACAAAACATACTATTTTGGTTCTACAACCCACTATGGCATAACAGGACTCTAACCAATCCATCCCCATGATCACATCGAAGTCAACCATCTCCAAATTCTACTAAGTATGCTACAGTAAGACAATGATGCACTTTGACTGGACATCCCCTATAGATAAACCTTGCTATTACTGATTCTCCAACTGGAGTGGACACTTCAAATGGTTCACACAACTTTTCTGGTTCCCAAATTTCTTTGCAATATATGGGGTTACATAAGATAGGATGGATCCCAGATCTATAAGAGCATAGACATCAAAAGTGAATATTGTTAGCATACCTATGAAAAGATCTCTGCAAGCTTTTGTACCCTCACGGCCTGCCAGAACATACATCCAATTTTGACCGCCGGCTGCATTGCCAGACTTTGCTGCACTGCACCCTTGATGGGCCTGAGACTTCTGATGGGCTGCTGAATTAATGGACTGAGCTGCCGATTGACAATCCCTCAAGAAGTGGCCCTGATGACCACGCCTAAAGCAACCATTTGTGCCCAAACGACACAACCCTAGGTGCCTCTTACCACACGTGTTGCAAATAGGATAACCAGGGACTCTGTAGCCCACACTAGCATGTGACAGTGAGTCTGCTGTTCTAACATTCTAGTTTTTCTTGTTAAACTTTAACCTATGAACCGGTGCTCTAGCGAAGGATGGAGCAGGGCCTAATTTTGATTTCTTGAAAAGCTAGCGATTGCCTCCTGCTTGAGATCTCCCCTGGCTAAACTTTCCTGCAACTTTAGCTCTCTTGTTGGATTCCCTGTCCTTCTCTCTCTGTAGCCGCTCTACTTCTTTCAACCTATCTTCGTTCCCTTAAACAAAGGCAACCATCTTAGTAATGGTCATGTCATTATTCTAAGCAGTTATATTAGCATCAGCAAATAAATCATCTAAAAGCCCTTACGCGAACCGCCTAACTCTAGCCCTCATATCACGTACCATTTACGGAGCATACTTGGTCAGAGAGACAAACTTGAGGTAGTACTCATTCACGCTCATATCATTCTGTCTGAGTCTCTCAAATTCCAAAGCCTTAGCTTCCAAGGTAGAAAGTGCTCAAGGAATGCATCTGCAAACACCTTTCAACTCGCATGATCTGCATCCGCCCCTCGGGACTCTCCCATGTTTCATACCAAGTGTTGGCTACATCTTTTGGGTGGTACGCAGCAAGCTTTGCTACCTCAGTGTCTGTAGCATGCATCATCGAAATATCTTCTGAACCTCATCAATAAAGTTTTGCGGATCCTTATCTTTTTTGGACCCTGGGAAGACAAGAGGTTTCATGTTAAGGAATTCCCTAGACCTGGAACTACCTGTGTCATGAACATCACTTGCTCCCTGCCTTTGAGCCTGAGTAGCAGCAATTTGGGTGAGAACCTGGATATCTCCCCTAACGTCCATGTCTGAAGCACTGGGCACTGAGCCCCAATGCAACCCCCTAGGCCGAAGTGTCTTCCTCCTGAGCAGCATTAGTTATGGCCCCCTAGCTCGCAGCTGTGGCCCTCTTGGTGTACTTTCTTTTTGCAGAAATATTTTTGAAATATGCAATTCGCACGTGTTAGAAAGATTCCTTAAAGCATAGCTCTAACTGCACGATCTAGAGTATGAAAGAAATGGAACAATCCTAGATGTCTTGGTCATCAACTTTTACATGTATGGCGCGCACACACACACATAAAAGAGACCCAACTGGACACGACTTCATAGAATCCCTAGGACTCTTGAACCTACCTCAGATACCAAGCTTTGTCATGCTCGAACCGTAGTCTAGGCGTAACACGGCACTCGGTGCCTGACTGCATGTGACCGAGCGGACCAACTACATGGCTAGATCAACATGTCGTATAACTATAAGCTAGAGGTAAATGTAAAACATGATAATCTACTAAAGGGTCTGACTGAAATATCATAGATGTGGAAAATATTGAAAGGTTTACAAGTATATATAAGTGGCCGACAAGGCTAACACATGAAGATCTGCTAATATCTGTCTAACCGGGTTATAGTCTACGAAGCCTCTAAAGAATACTATAAATGCCAACTGTTTACCAGGACAAGTTCCTCGGTATACCTTACAAACTGAAATACTATAATGACTAAAACAAAAAGAGAGATAAGGCCCTGAAAGACTGGGGCTCACCAATAGCTGATACGAGATGTCCTAGAGAGCAGAATCGTCAACCTCAAAATCGTTACCTGCATCGCGAGGTGCACGCCCCAGAAAAAAGGGACGTCAAAAAATTTAAATAGTACTGGTATGTAAAATAGCTGCACAAAAGAACGATAAATGCTGAAACTAAAACTGAACTACTAGCTGATAACTTAATATTAAACCGAATACTCCCTTTTCTGAATGACGAACAACCTGATTAACTGAATATTAAACTGTGGCCTCAGGCTCAATATATGTATATGTATACGCACAACTGCAGCCTCGGGACCAAGTTTACGTATACATAATTGTGGCCTCATACATAATTGTGGCCTCATACCCAAAGATGCATAAAGCATAAACTGCGGCTTCAAGCCCAAATACAGGTGTTCAACATTCAAAAATATAAAATCAGGAACTGAGAATCATATTACAATGCATGATATTGAAATAATGAGCCATACCAAGCCACATGATACTGGAATAGTGAATAGGATTAGAGTGAGATGAATATTCATAATAAGTTGGTTTGTCATAACCGAAACTCATAGAATATCGAATTATTATGAGGAAACTGGTAATGGAAAGGGGAGTAGCGAGAATCATTGACACTCCCAACGTAAAGAGTTAGCCTTACATATCGTAATTTCACTCTTTAGTGATACTACAATGATCCACAATACTAAGAACCTTCAATCTACAATAGCAACATCCAATGGAACCCAATATTAGTAACAATTCCATAACTTAAGCCATTTAGGCATATTATCAAACACCTTGTAGGCATAAATCTCTACATCTCATCGCCATATAATTAGTCCATCTATCTACCACCATTCATCAACAATTTATTCTACCATCATGACTAACCAATTTATAACTTCCAACATCACATGTGTTACACCCAACCAACAAAATTCCATCAAATATTCACCTTCCAATGTCTATAATAATTATGTATTTATATTAGGTACTTATGGCTTCTAATCATCACACCAAGAGTCCCAATACTTAATTCACACTCATATACCCATAATAAATTCATAAATATAAGTCTAAGGGTATAGGATTATCTTTTGGAAGAAATCTTGCAAAACCTTCCTTTGAGTTCTTGAAGGAATTTCTTGAAGATCTATGTGATTTATGAGTAGATTTCATCAATACTAGTGTAAGAATGATGGAATTTCACACCAAGTTAATGGATATTGCTTGCCTTGAAGATGGGAGGGGTTGGAGGCCTTGAGAGGGTGGAAGAAGACCCCAAAATTCGTCCCAAAAGAAATAGAAAAAAATGAACCTTGAAATTGGCTTAAAAGAGCTAGGACTGGGGCACGTCTGCTCTAGAAAAGTGTCCTCGCTTCGCTGTCCATTTCATTCAAGGGAAGACAAAAATATGCGTCTACTTTGGCGAAGCGAGCTCGCTTCGCTGTCTGACAAAATAACTGGATGCTATGTCTTTTGTAATTTGGTCATAACTTCATGTAGGAATGTCCGAATGACGAACGGTTTGAAGCGTTAGAAACTAGACTCAAAGATGTTTTATTTCATAGGTTGTGAATCACATACTTGTCACACCTCCGTTTTTGACATCTAGAACCCCGCGAAGGGCATAGATAAGAGAGCTTTTCCAATTTAAGGACATTTGAAACGGGATTCATTTATTTAAGAATCAGAGTCGTCATTTGGGATAATTAATGGTATCCCAAGTAACCGGTTTAAATCCCGATTCAAGGAAAATATTGACTCTATATACAGTCTACGAGCGAGAAATTCGGGTAAGGAATTCTGTTAACCCGGGAGAAGGTGTTAGGCACTCCTGAGTTCTGTGGTTCTAGCACGGTCGTTCAACTGTTATATTAGATTCAATTAAATAATTATGAACCTATGTGCAATTTTTTTACTTTAACTGCTTTTATTTAATTTTAAGAAGATTGCAACGTAATCAAAATATGTCTCGAATCACGTTACATAAATGCACCTGTGGCTTTTGACATATTTTAACATCGTTGGAATTTGGATTTGGGTCACATGAATGCGCACCCATAATTAAGAAGATACATTACTTAACTAACTCACCTAACAAAATTTCGTGTGTTTAAGTTTGCGAGGCCCACGGAATTTCGCTAAGTGGTGCACCTCGAATTCTAAGGATTATACGATTAATTAAAACAATGTCTATGCAATTATGAGATTTATTTGTCATTGGCATTGCTTGATGATAGTTGTTAAAAGGGTAATTAAACTAAATTACATAAGGCTACAAGTATTTGGTATCTTTAGCTAATGGATAAAAGCTCTAAATACAATCAACAATGGGCAATTGGGCTCAAATGTGAGCCCAAAGGAGGCTGATTTTACACAGCTTTCTATTTCCAAAATCCCGAGATCGAGTCCCTGTAAAACTCATTGTGGCAAACCAACTTTAAAAGACATACAATTACTAAGGAAAAGGGCTGATATAACTGCAAATTGTGAAAATATGATCTATTCACATACTGAGCACTTAGTCCCTAGATAGCATATTAATAATATGGTCCCTTTCATCTTTGAGCTGTTGATTTTAAGTTCAAGAACATAAATTGATCCTTACAATTTTTTCAAGAAAACAAAAATTTATCCCTGACCAAACGCACCTACTTCAGAATCATAATTAACTTCAAATGCTCAAACGATGCTTATTGTCACAGCACTTTAACAGTCCCGTAGTTACACAAATTTAGCTAACACCATTATACACAGATTCAGCCTCTAATCCAGGCTTGATCAGTAGTCTATGATAACATGATAATTCTGATTAGTCCAACTAACATCAGCTGAATTACATTGAATTCAATAACTAGGTATATAATCATCATTAAAAGGATTGAAAATAACAAAAAATGCAACTAGTTTAATTTCAAACTTCTCACTTTATCTTTAATGCAGCACAGACATTCAACAGGATTCAAAGAGAAGAAATACCTGGCAATACAAGAGAATAAGAATAAAAAGGCAGTAAGCACCAGTAAGAACAGGGTCCCAACAGCAAAAATAAACCACGAAAACAGCTTTGAACACAACTAATTGATGCCATCAGTCACAGATCAAAAACAAGGATTTCTAACCAGTGTTTTTTACACAAAGTACCAAACTCGAACCATCTCAACCCATATAACTTAGAAACCATTTGATGAATCAGAAATTGAGGGTATCACAAAAGAATTTGATGAACAGTAATTTCAACCAAACTTCAAACCAAAACTCTTTCTAAAATACCCAATATAACACCATTCAAATCCCATAATGAAGATCTAATGCTTCCAGGTAAGGCTGTAAAAATTGCGGTTCTGAACCGGAACCGGACCAGAACCGCGGTTCTGGCGGTTCTGCCGGGTCCGGCGGTTCCGGTTCCGCAGTTCCGGTTCTGGCGGTTCCCCGGAATCGTGATGGGGCGGTTCCACCCGCTGGAACCGCGGAACCGAAACCGCCAGAACCCGAACTGGAACCGGAACCGGACCGGATCAAGCGGTTCCAAACGGTTCCATATGGTTCCATGCGGTTCCGCAACGGTCCGATTTTAAAAAAAAAGTTTTTTTAAAAAATTTCCAAACGGCTCTTTTTCAAAATTAGCCATTTGGAATTTTCAAAAATAGCCATTTGGCCCACAAACTTTAATTTAACCCCAAACTTTATATAATTACACAATTTCCCATTTCTCAACTATAAATACCCCCTCATTCTTTCATTTTAATTCACCAATTCATCAATATCTCTCAATCTCTCTCAATCTCTCTCAAGCTCTCTTTCAATCTTTCTAGTGCAAGTTCTTAATTTATTGTTACAAATTCGTGAAACATTGTGAAGTTGTTGAATTGATGTTTTCAAGTGTTCAATTTCAACGATTTTCAATTTTCAAGAAGTTGTTCGTCAATCCGGTAAACTCGTTTCAACTCTTACGTGCTAAGAATATTTTTGTGTGTTGTTATTTTGCTTAATTATAATCATTATGGCATTTTCATTGAAAAATATGTTCGGAAAAGGAAAATCTAAAACCGGTGAAAGTAGTCGCCAAATTACTACCCCTCCCCCCGCTCTCCGACCTAGAAAAGATAAACAAGTTCAAAGTAGTAGCCAACCTAGAAATACTAATGAAACCTTCGGAATCCTTGATAGTGATCACCCGTGTTTTCAATTTAGCGATGTTGATTTTCTACATGATGTAGCAGTTGGTGATAGAATAGACGATGATATTATGAATATGCTTTATCCTAATGCACCTATCTTAGAGTGAAACGAGGATGATGATGATGACAAAACCCAAGCTCCGGTAGATTTAGATGATACACCTACTAGTCCTGCTACTAATGAACCGGAACACCCACCCGTACAAACTCCCACTTTTAGTAGACAACCTCCTAAACGTTCAGAAACTTCATTAGTTTGGCAATTTTTTATTCAACTAAGAGAACAAAATAAGGCTAAGTGTAAATCTTGTGGGAAATTACTTGTGCATAGGTATACTGGAGATCGTAGCGGCACAGGTAGTTTAGTTAAACATATAAAATTACACCCTAGCGATAAGGCTAGATATTTCCAATTGAAAGCGCAACAAGAGGGGAGGACAAGTCCTGATTCTACAGTTAACTCAAGTACTGGTTCAAATCTAGTTCAACCAGGAATAAACACAGTCACCGGAGGTATATTGTATTGCGATCCAAATAGGGATCGTGAAGAATTAGCTAAAATGATTACTGTTATGTGTTTGCCTTATTCTTTTGCTTCTAATCCTGCTTGGATTCATTATATTAAAAGAGTATTTAATCCTACGTATAAAGGTTGGCCTCGCGCCACAGTTAAGGCCGACAGTTATAAATACAAGCATGAATATGAACAATACTTGCGTTATTTATTTACCCATATTAGTAATTGTATGTCTATAACAACTGATATTGGTAGAAGTGGAAATGATTGTGATTATCTAACCGTAACCAGTCATTGGATAGACGAAGACTGGACAATGCAAAAAACGCATTATTGCATATAGAATAATTAATTCACGGCACACGGGTAAGTTTATTGCTAACATTGTTTCAGATGTATGTAGATATTTTTGTTTTAGTGATAAAATAATGTCAATTTCCATGGATAACGCTAGTAGCAACACTAGTGCAATAGGTATGTTAACTAGAACACTTAATCCTGCTTTTACTAATATTTTCCATGTTAGATGTATATGTCATATTTATCATTTAATTGTTGGTGATGGTATGAGAATTTTAAACATAGAAATTGAAAAGGTTAAATTCGCTCTTAATTGGCTTTTTTATTCTAACCGTAGAAGTAGACTTAGAGAATATTTTAAAAAATGTGACGAATATGGCCTTAGAGAAAGAAAGGTTCCTAAACCTTTCCCAACTAGGTGGAACTACATGTACGAACGTTTAGTAGTGGCGTACGAATATAGAAACCCAATTAACGCTACTTATAATTCTCGGGATTGTGGGGAGGAAGATAATGACATGCTAACTAATCAAGATTGGACTAACGTTAAAATTCTTTTAGATTTTTTATAACATTTTCATGTGGCTACAACTGCTTTATCTGGCCAATATTATCCAACTATTTCTAACTGTTTAGTTTATATTGCCGCACTTGCTAATTTGATTGTTGATTTTAACGAGGGAGGGGAAATTTATGAAATTGCAATTACTGAAATGAAAAAGAAGTTTAAAAAATATTTTTTTCCAATCCCTCCTATATTTGATGTGGCTGCTTTGTTAAATCCTACTATGAAAGTAGGAGGTCCTAACTTTTGGTATTCTACTATTTATCAAGCTTTAGATCTTGAAGAAGAAGAAATGGCTACACTATCTAATGCGAAAGCATCAATTACAGTGAATGCTCAAACTGTTTATAATGCATATAAACAGGCGTTAGAGCATGTTAGGCCTAATATTCCAACCCCTACTTCGTCCACATCACAGGCGCCTAAAAGAGCTGCTGGCTTAACAGCTCTTAAATCGTGGACGGAGTTCAGGGGTACTCAAGGTGAAAATGTAGATGATTTTTCCCATCAAAATGAGCTTCAAGTTTTTTTGTCGCAGGGACTAGAGAATGAGAATCCAGACGGCACTTTCGACCTTTTGGATTGGTGGAAGGCAAGGGAAAAACATTTTCCCATTCTTGCAAGGATGGCTCGGGATGTTCTGTCGATTCAAGCGTCAACTATTGCATCGGAGAGCGCCTTTAGTCAAGCAAGACTACAAATAGGTGATCACAGGGCGTCGATGCGGGACAGCTTGGAAAAATCAGTGCTTTTTCGAGATTGGATCCGCGCACAAAGAAGGAACTTTGGGCTAGCTGAATCACAACCAGAAATAGATGAGTGCTATGAAGAAATGCTAGCGGAACTTGCTCAGGAAACATCTTCACCCGGAAGTGGTGATGAACAAGCTTCATTTCCACCACCGCCAACACAACCACCTCCAAACCTTGAAGGTTTTATGAGATTTGTTAGAAATAATACATAAACTATGAAGTAACTTGTACATTGGCATGTCTTCTTTTAGTTTTTTTTTTCCTTTTAATGGTGGTATTAGTACCATGTTGTGCTCATTCCATTGGGGGAAGGAAGAATAAAAAAAGATATGCCATTTTGGTCAATAAATATGCTCTTTATCATATCCTTGAATATCTTTTGTCTCAATATTTCTTTGTCTTTAATTCTATATCAATCCTTGAATATTTATATAACATACAATATATAACATACAACACAATATACTAATGACAATATTCTTTTATCAATATATACTACTTATATACAATTTATACTAATTACTAACTACAAGTCTACAACACAATATACACTATTTATATACCATATATACTACTTAAATACAATATATACTACTTATATACAAAATATACACTACTTATACACAATATATACTAATTACCAAACACAAGATATATTATACTAATAACATAGTACACCATATAAAATATATTCTACAATATACTAATGACTACAATACAAGATATTGATTTAAAAAAAAAAATCAGAACCGCCAGGAACCGCCGGGAACCGCCAGAACCGCGGTTCCGGAACCGCCAGAACCGGAACTGGACGGTTCCGGAACCGTATGGTAGCGGTTCCGGCTCCGGAACCACCAGAACCGTAGAACCGGAACCGCCAGAACTGGAATCGTAGACCCAAATAGACCCAGAACCGGAACCGGATACAGCCTTACTTTCATGTGGTTGAAAAGCAGCACAAAATTACATAGAATTTCAATGAAACGTTTATTATTCCTCAAATTTCTGCTATTATTTGTTTTTTCAGATTTTTCGATCACTTAGCTCTCTTATTTTTGTTCACCTCCCTAGAACCCCATTTAGCTTTAGTTTTCATTACCTTTTATAGGCTGAATAATAAGGCAATATTTAGAATTTGTTTTTGCCCTATAGTCCCTCATTTTATGACTTGCTAACCAAGTCATAAATTGAGATTTTAGCAGTACACCCATGCTTGAAGCTTCCAAGGGCTTCTTTTAGTAGTACTGTAGATTACTTGACTTAAATTACCAAAATTACCCCCTCATACCTTTGAGATTTACTTCAAAACAGTCAAAACCAATATAAAGATAGGTCAAGCTTGAACCAACACTTATCAAACCCTTTTGATGTAGTCCAGGGTGGCCTCCAGGCCCAAAAGAAACCAGACACTCCATGGGACACAAGATATTAATTGCCTAATTTTCCCAAAACTAGAACTAGACTCGAGTGACTAATTCCATTTTTTTAAAACTAAATCACCAAACTACAATTAAACTACATATTCGGGTTAGATCAGGCTAAATAAGCAACTAAGAAAATTTAACTTAAAATGGGCAAAACAAAATTCGCGAAATTTTGAAATCTTGCAGAATACAACCAGCATACTAATAAGGAAACCTACATCCAATTTTTAGGAAGAATAGAAGAAAGAAAAAGAACGAAAGAGGGAAAAAACAAAGAACTGGTAACAAGTAAACGAATGAAACAAATGATAAAGGAAAATAAAAATACCTAGGCGGCTGCATGAACAAAACTTCACGACTTCAAGCAACTTCGATTTTGACTTTCTGATTCGGCCGCCAAATAATATCGAACGTTTTCTCTTTGTTGAGGACAGGCAAACAATATTATTTCGTGATAGAACCAATTCTAACTCCTTAAGCCAACTGGAGTGAACATCTTACATGATTGGATTTGGGCTTGGCTCTTGCCGATTTTGATGTTTGATTCGAGATTCAAGAGATTTAATGAGGATATGAGAGAAATGGTTCATGGATTTGGTACGAGGGTGCTCTGGTGGTTCCGTGGAATCATTTTCAGGAAGGTTGGGTCAGCGCCGCTGGACACGGCGGCGGAGTCCGTATTTCAAAATGAAATTCGAAGAGCTTCGGTAATATTCGAAGGACGGTGATTGCATGTTCGGATAAAGGAGATTAAGGGGAGGGGATGGTGTTAGTTTGGTGGCTTTTGGGTGATCACCGCTGGCAGAGATTTTCGGCCAGCGGCGTAGGGCGGAGGGAGGCAGCATTAAGGTGGTGCTAGGGTTTATCATTTAGAAGATGGAGTACTAATATTCTTACTAACTTTGTTCAGTTCAGTTATCAGTTATCAATTCAGTTTCAGTTTCAATAGTTATCATTTCTGTTATCATCTTAGTTTCAGTTTCAACATTTATAATTCTCTCTTTCAGTTGCTTTACATACCAGTGCAATTTAAATGTACTGACGTCCCTTTTGTCTGGGGCCTGCATCTCACAATACAGGTAATAATTTACAGATTGATGATTCAGAGCGCTAGGATTCTCGTACCGGCTATTTGGCGTTCCCCAGTTCTTTCGGGGCATTAACATTACTTTACAGTCTTTCAGTATTATAGCTAGTCAGTATTTTCATAGATGCTTCATAGACTAGAGTAACAGCTAGACAGAGTCTCAAGCTTTTCATGATAAGCTATGTTGGCTGTAAATATGTGTCAGAATTGTATTGGCATTTCTGCACTTTGATTTATAACATCAAAGCTTTCAGTATGTCGGCATGTGTTAATTTATCTTCCGCATTCAGTATGTTATGATATCACATGTTGGTTCAGCCAGCCAGTTGGTTCGCGCTATTACATGTAGTCAGGCACCGAGTATTGTGTTACATCCATGTCCAGGTTCGTGATGTGACAATTAAAGTGCACGTATGCTGATCCGAATGAATTTTATTTGTACTATAAATGTGTCCGCACTTCTTACATTATAATTGCTTTTTCTTAAATTATATATGAATGTGAAATATTTTGTGCACTAAATTTCATATCCTTTGAATGTGCCCCTCTCCTTGTATTACAATTGCCCAAGCATAGACGAGCAATTGATTGACGTAACAGGATGGAATGCCGTGTGTGGCATTGCAAATTTGTCAGTATTGAATCGACATTTTCCATTTTCTACATATGTTTTTTTTATATTTTATGTGTTTGATAGTGAGGGCTGAGCTCCAAGTCTTAACCACTTCTAGAAAAATTAGTACATTTGTTCAAAAAGGAAGAAGGACCCAGATTTTACACTCACATTAACGACTTCCATTTGTTGAACACAAAAGCAGGATCTGAAGCTCGACTTAATTGCCTACTTTATTTTTCTCAATTAAGAAATTCCTAAGACGCAATTAGGAGCTAAAGCTGCTAGGATTATCCTTTACGTGTACTTAAGATTAATTTAGGATTAGAGAGAACTTTCTCCAAACCAATTTTCAACTTTTCACATGGCTATGTACCTGACCTTTTCATAGAATAAAAATTTTTTTTAGAGCTATGTCAGAAATGTACCATTAAAAATCATCTTACTTGTTAACTTTCAACGACTTCGTTATTCACGAGATATTATATTAAGAAATTATTATGCATTTTCTACAGATTTTCCATAACGGTGGCAAACTGACAATATTCTATTGGCTGAACAGCTGGTAATTATATACTATGTATAACTCTAATACATTTCAAACAACTGAAAATTATACCGATCATTAACTATTCAACTGAAACGAGGTAAATAGGGGTAAAATGGTCATACTAAAATGCGACTACCTCTCGTTCATATTACCTATAGTATTTGCCTAAACTTTTGTCTTTTTAAATATGTTAATTAATTAATATTACACTAATTTGAACATAAGGGTAGATTTGACAACAAAAAAGACATCTTATTTTGCTAAAAACATCAAATATTTAGAAATAAATTAAATTTTCATAAGCGGCTAATTTCTTAGACCGAAGACAGTACTATATTCAATTTACTCACTAAACTGTACATTTAAATTAATTCAACACCACCTATACAAACTAAACCTGAAATAATAATTAAAGCAGGGTAAATATTGCTGGTGGGTCAATGGCCAATAAATCCTCGATACGTACATATCCTTTTAACATTTAACTATAACATTTATATATAATGACTAATAAATTATTCTGATGTTAGGTTTCCAACTTGCAGATAAGTCAGGTCAATGATCAAATAAGTGTTCGTTAGACATGTCATTATGCTGTCCCACATGTTTTTTTCCATATTTCTCATAGTGTAAAATGGTAAGTAAAATCTACATTAAAAAGTAGTCTATCTTTAATAAGTAAAATCATTATATGTATTCTCATTACTTTATTTCTTCCCCCTTCCCCTATTCAATCAGTTCTTATCAATTTTCAAACTATTCTTCTCCCCCCTTTATCACATGTGCTGTGAAAAATGAATTTATCTTTCCATGTTACAACAAGAAGAATTCTATCTTTGTTTATATTTATTATTATTTCATCGGATATAGTTTTGGGATCAACCAATTGTACACATTCATGTGGCAAAAATTTTCTTCAATATCCTTTTGGTTTTTCTTCAGGCTGTCCAATTCAATTAAACTGTACCTCAAATGGGGCAATGGTTATTAACAAATTCCCAGTTCAGACCATAACTTCAGAGACCATTTTAATTAATATTTTAGCCAAATGTAGCCGTCCATTTTCTGCAATTCACAATCTTTTTAGCTCAAATTACGCACCCACTTCACGTAATGGAATACTTTTCCAAAATTGTAGCTTTTCGCAGTCGAGTTGTTTGATACCTTCTACTATGATTCAAACTCATTTTGAGCTACTTGATTGTGGGAAAGAAAATATGAGTTGTTATTCTGAGCCGAATAGTGAAAATAATTTTATTGACATGAGGAATTTGTCAAGAACAGGTTGCCACTCTTTGTTTTCTGCAATATCTGTTGAATCAAAGTTGAATAGCTCGGCAGTTTCTTTGGATGTTCAAGTTGTTCAATTGGGATGGTGGCTTAAAGGAAACTGTCAGTGTTCTTCTAATGCAAATTGTACTAAAATCTCGTCACCTATTGATGGGAAATTGGGATATAGGTGCCAGTGCTCACAAGGTTTTATTGGAGATGGTTTCTTATCTGGCTCCGGCTGCCGGAAAGGTACGTCCCATGTTTTACTTAATTATAACATGCCGACTTGACTCTTTTTCTTGGACAAGAATGATCATCTCATCTGAATGTTAAATTGTTAAGCAAGTATATTTTTAATTGCTTAATTATATCTTCTCGTCGTCTGTCAATGTAAAGCTACATTTTTAGTTTTCAGAAAGTAATAATTATAGAGAAAACTAAATACGACCTTTTGAAGAGCGGAAATTATAGTTTAGATATGCAAAATTTTGTTGTCATATCTTCAAATTGTTTCCGAGTGTCCATTAAAAATAAATTTTTTTATTTTCATAAGGTAAAAATAAGGTCTCTAATTAGGCCCTATTATGAGACTATGTTATTGTTGTCATTAGGTTGGCTGAGTTGGGAGGTTTAACTAATAAATTGAAGTAGATGAATGATGAGGAAGTTTTGACCAACTTGGAGAGAGAAGAACATCATAATTGGATGAGAAAACATGGATCCAAGTAAAAAAGATTAAAAGATGACACACTGGGCGGCCAAAAAGAAAACGAGTTCCATATAGTTGACTGTATAACTCTTGTTCAAGTTGAAATTTTTATACTTTACTAAAGCTTAATTTCGCCAATCTGAGACGTGGATGGCATGTTAAGCCACTGTAAAGTCATAGTCTTAATAAACTTTTCTCATGTTCATACTAAGGTCGGAACAAGTTTCATAGTAATTGAAGGTCAATAGAACATAGAATCAAGAAAGGAATAAATACGTAATAATGGCAACCTTAACGTATGTGTTTGCTTCATCAGCGGAGCATACTCGTGATTAGCTAGCTAGGTAGGACCTAGGAATGATGATGGTTTTTGCGTTTCGATGACGCTTATTAATGAGGCAAACCTAAATATAAAGTTAATTATATATTTTAATTACTACATATAATAAAAGGGGTTCAATTAGTAAATTTGATTCGTTGAGCAATTATATTGTGGAAATAAAATAAAAGTAAATATTCTTGAATGTATATAAATTTGTCAATCTCGGTGATATATAGGAATCTTTTTGTGATTAAGGTGATTCAAAAATTATGTTAGGTTTAGATTCGACTCCGAATGTAACATCTTTTGCATTTTCTAGAATTTTTATTAATATTTTTTATTCATTTGCTAGTAGAACTCACAACACCCGCCAACAACTCCATTCAAAACGTTAAGACATGGGCTTTACTTGTTTGTGGATTGGTTGGTGTAGTGTCCACTCATCTTATTCCATCAAGATGTCCGGCCAAAATGTGTTTCATAGTAGGAACAGTGAAAACAGTCTCTTATATAAATTAAAATAAGATTGAGTATAATATATTTTTGTATTTGATTTTTTCACGATCCTCGCATATAGCGGAAAATTAGTATATCAAGCTGACTTTTTTTAATTCGGTCAGGGAAGGGGCTTTTTTCCTTGGTTTCTTCATTTTCTATATCTCTCCATTTGACTGCGAGTAAGCAAGGAAAATGGAGTCACTATCATATTGCGTGTGGGATAGTAGCTCAACAATATCAATGGACCCTCCCATGCATTAATTTCTTCCATTTCAATAATGCTCATGAAAAAATCAAAAAGTTTTTTGTGACTTATTTGAATAGGAAAATACCAAATTTACTTTTCTCAATTAACGTGAAGATCATAAGGAAATTAAATTTGTTAGGATAAGTAAGGAGAAAAGGACCACAAGGCTGTTCCTTACACTTCAGTAAAAACAAAAATATATTTATGAATTTGTGGAATAATAGCAAAAGGGCAGCCTGGTGCACAGCGTATCTCGCATTCATGCAAGATCCGGGAAAGGGTCACACACCAAAGGTGTAATGTAGATAGTTTACCTTAATGTAAGCATTAGTGGCTGCTTCCACGGTCCGACCATAGGCTTATAAAGACAATATTATTGTTGCTCCAAGGTCCCCTTTCAATTTGTAGAATATCACTTGATTTAAATTGCATTAGCTCCTGTTGTATACGACTCGATCCTTTTTGTTCTTCTTATGAAATAAGATGTGTCCATAGCTAATTCCAGGTGTTTCTTGTGAATGCAGATGACACAACATGCAACCCTTCAAATTACCTTTCAGGCAAATGTGGAGGAACCACCAGAGTCGGCGTGCTTGTCGGAGGTAATTTTCACCTCGATTTAAGTTATATACACGGACAATGTAGAGTCTCATAAATATGAAATCCTTTTCTTTTCCTTTTAATTCAATTTCACGATACAACTCACTTTAAAATGAAAACCATTTTTTCTCCAGGTATTGCTGCAGGTGCTTCATTAATGGTTAGTATAGGCCTAATATGCTGCTTTATTCGACAAAGATTGAATTTCCAAAACAGAAGCAGAAGAAGTCGCGAGTTATATGAAACAACAGGGATCACTATTCCGATTTATCCATATAAAGAAATGGAAAAAGCAACCGATTTCTTCTCTGAGAAACGAAGACTAGGAAATGGCGCTTATGGAACAGTTTATTCAGGAAAATTTGAAAGCGACAATTGGGTAGCAATCAAAAGAATTATGAATAGACATACTGATACCATTGAACAAGTCATTAATGAGATCAAGCTCCTTTCTTCAGTAAACCATCCGAATCTCGTTCGACTGTTGGGCTGCTGTATTGAAAAAGGTGAACAGATTCTTGTTTATGAGTTCATGCCTAATGGAACTTTGTCACAACATTTACAAAAAGAAAAAGGAAATGGACTTCCGTGGCCTGTTCGCCTCACGATTGCTGCAGAAACTGCTCAAGCTATAGCTTATCTTCATAATGCAATGCACCCTCCAATATATCACAGAGATGTTAAGTCTAGTAACATACTCTTGGATTATAATTACAAGTCAAAAGTCGCTGATTTTGGACTTTCAAGACTTGGTATTATTGAATCATCACATATTTCTACCGCGCCACAAGGAACTCCAGGATATCTTGACCCTCAGTATCATCAGAATTTTCAATTGTCTGATAAGAGTGATGTTTACAGCTTTGGCGTAGTTCTAGCAGAGATCATAACAGGACTAAAAGCAGTGGATTTTGCTCGTCCACAAGACGAAATAAACTTGGCTGCACTTGCTATCGATAGAATAGGAAAGGGTAATTTATATGAAGCTATCGATCCCTCAGTCGAGCCACATATGGATGCTTGGATGCTTTCGTCTGTGCATAAGGTAGCTGAATTGGCATTCAGATGTCTTGCATTTCATCGCGATATGAGGCCATCGATGATGAAAGTGGCGATTGAATTGGAACAACTTAAGCTAAGCAAATGGGCAATTTCAGAAGATAATATTACAGCTTCATCAGAGGGATCTTCTATTTCATCAGCTTCAGATGTGAGGGAGAAACCATTGAACCTTTCAATTAAGAAGCGAGAAATGGATATAGAAGCTATATTTTCGACAGAAAAAATAAAGCATTATTCTCCCGTTTCAATACAAGATCCATGGAAAAGTGAGCAAAGCTCTCCATCTTGTACTAGTTTGCTCAATCATATAGTCAAGTAATGTTAAATGTAAAGGATTTTCTATTTTTTGTAATTTACTTAGCTGTTGACAGTGTCGTATACTTGCAAAAAATTACTAGCGAGAATACTACATATGCCAAATTTGGTCTGTACTTATTTAAGTTCTTTTTTTCTCTTCTTCTTTTGGGTTTTTTTTCTGTATTTTCCTCTGTTGATACTTGATAGTAAAATTATGCCTTTGTTGCTGCCTGGGGCTAGATTTTGCCTGTATTTTCGCATTGTGGTTATATATTCTGGTGCTCCAAAATTCTAACCAACGTATTTTAATTCTAACACAAGGTCGAAATATAAATAATGGTTTTAAAAGGGTCCATCCAACGTCACTTCCAGCTGTTTTAAGTTCTTTTGTTTATTAAATCTTTTCTGGATTATACTTATGGGAAATTTAAAGAGCACCTATACTTCGGGCTTTGCGAAATGAATCTCTAAAAAGTGATATTCGTTAAGTTGAACGTGGTGAGATGTACTATTTACAATATAGCCCATATCTTCATTTTCAAGCTTGATTGGGGTTGCATGTTTGGTAGAAAGCTTGAGAGAGTGTAAAATTATGTTGATTTCACCTGTAAATTTGTTCTATGAGGTCATTGAGTGAAAGAGGGTGAAGTTGAACCCACGATATATATATACATATACATATACATATATATATACATATATATATATATATATATATATATATATATATATATATATATATATATATATATATATATATATATATAATTATAATTATTATTATTATAACAGTACGAATATTTTATGCTAAATGTTGAATGACTCCATAAAATATTAGTCGACGATTACAACCTTAAATATTTGTATACCTTAAGAATACAATTGTAAATTATTAAAGACCGGAACTTTTTCCGATTTAAACAACATCAAAGGACTCTTCCAAGTAACAATTGCAATGGAATTGAATTTTTCTTTCAAACGTCCGATTTCTTTTGAGATTCTACCACGAGTCACCTTGTTTAAAGGAATTCAATGGTTTTATACAAAGGCTCCATATGAATTTGTTATTTCTGAATTCCAATAAAAGTACGTTCCTCTAATCTCTTTTATTTTTCAGGTTTTAGATTCTTAAGATAATACATATTTTCTTCAATGGTACATTAATTGTATGTTTCTACTAACTAATCTTGAAATTTTAAATTACGAAAAATTAATGTTTTCAATATTTTGTCGATCTTTTAAATTATATATTATATACGTCTCATGCTGATAGGTCATAAGATATGTCGAGTTACGAGGTGCTCGAAAATAGTATATCATAAATTCTTTATTTTTTATTGTTAGATTGTGTTAGTTCAATATATTCTTTTTCTGGTTCTTGATATGTATATGTTTTGGATAGTTTTGCTTTAATTATATTGTAAAGATGACTATATTGTAAAGGAGGTGTCCACGCAAGCAATGTCTTAGCTCACATGTTCTCTTAACTTAACTATCGTTAGATCAATATAATTGTATTCAGTTCATTAGTTTAATACTTGTACAGCTATACATGAGTTGGCAGTACTTAGTTGGTTATGGTAGAAGTAATTATAAACATTGTACATTGTTCATTCAGATATATGGAAGAAGAAAATTTCATTCTCTACTCTCCTACTCTCAAATTGCTTCTTCCTTTCTCTGAATTCAATCACACTTTCAGTTTAATCACGAGAACTTAACATGGTATCAGAGCAGCTGATCGGGTAATTCTGAGGAATTTTCGAGCAATTGAGAAAAATTCGAAGGAATTCACTCATTTCTGCATTCTTTAGAACCCTAATGTTCTGTAATTGCAGTTTTCAACTCTTTGATTTGGCCTAATTCGTGGCGATCTCTGAATAGTCGAGCAATACTACGAATGACAGAGTCAATACAGCAGGAGGATCCACGATTCTCGATCATAATCACATGCTATATCAACATCCTTCTGATGGACCTCGATCCATGACGGTAGGGCTTATACTAACTGGAATGGAGAATTACACTCTTTGAATTCAAACTATGGAGGTAGCCTTGTTAGGAAAAAGTAAATTGTGGCTAGTCATTGAATCGACTTCAAAAGAGGATTTTGGATCTAGCCTAGCACACTAGTGGGATCGATGCAACGCAATTGTGACCTCTAGTTGACGAGCAATGTTAGTAAGGTTTTAATAACTGGAGTACTTTTTTCATCTAATACTTGTACAGTGTGGGCTGCATTCAAGGAAAGTTTTGATAAATTAAATCGATCGAGATTATACTATCTACACAAGGAGATCTTCACTATGACTCAGGGAATTTGTTCTGTTTCTAACTATCTTACAAAGCTTAGAGATATGTGAGCAGAGTATGACTCCATTTTACCACCACCTCCAGCAGCTGAGTATGTTGAGCAGTTGGAATATCAACGTCTGTTGCAATTTCTCATGGGATTAAGTGATAGCTTTGAACTCTAGAAGTCAGATCCTCTTAATGCCTACCTTTTCGTCTATCAATAAAGCATATGCCATGGTAGTTCAAGATGAAAATAGGAGGATGATTACTGGTGCCAATTATGGAAATGCATGGAACATTAAGCCTACTGCTCTATTTACTGCACAATCAAGAAACAAGCAAAGAAGAAATTGTAGTTTGGAATGTGACTTTTGCCACCTAAAATTACATACTCAAAAAGATTGCAATAAACTAATGAAATGTGATTTTTGTAATAAAACAGGGCATTTGAAGGACAAATACTACAAATCATGGGTTATCATCCAGATTTCAAGCCAAAGGGAAAGGCAAATTTTGCCCTATTGAGTGAACAGTCTCAAACCACACAAATGCCTAGTCAACAAATAAGCAATGGAACAGTACCAACCCAGTTCTTCACACAAGACCAGTACAACCAACTAGTACAACCATTGAGGAAGAGTTCTGTTAGAGATGCCAGTGCTCACATGGCAGGTAAATGCTTTTGTGATAATGTAGAGTTATGAGAAAATATAGTATTTTGCAAATGAATTGAAGATATAGGAGCTACGAATCATATGACTAGTTCTAAAGAATTATTACATAATAAACAATCTGTAGTAAGCACAGGAAAAGTACAGTTGCCTACTGGAGGTTTAGCCACAGTTTCACACATGGCAGGATGCCAACTTACAGGAGGTGATACTCTTAAGTATATTCTTTGTGTTCCGGCATTCAAGTTCAATCTTTTGTTAGTATCTAAAATGACAAAGGACTTGTGTCACATTCTTTCCACAATTCTTCGTGTATCAGGACCTCTTATTTTGGGAATGTGAATGGAATTGGTAAGGAGGAGGAAGGACTATGTGTTCTTTCTACGTCAGTTTGAAGAAAATTGAATCGAGCATTTGTAGCAACTAGTGGATTAGGTGCTGCAGACTTATGGCATGAAAGAACATGACATGTTCTAATACAAGTTCTTAGGAAAATTCCTAGCCTACTAAATAATACCAATCTCTCTTGTATCAATCAATTGAGTAAGTGTGAGATATGTCCACTAGCAAGACAGACTAGAGTATCATTTCCACTTAGTAAGAGTAAACGTTTATCTAGTTTTGACTTGATACACATGGATGTTTGGGGTCTATATAAGGTTCCTACTCATAATGGCATGAGAGTTTTCCTTATTTTGGTAGATGATTGCACTATATGGACTTGGATGTTTCTTATGCAACTTAAATCTGATGTAGGTGTGTTTAATACCAATCTCTCTTGTATCAATCAATTGAGTAAGTGTGAGATATGTCCACTAGCAAGACAGACTAGAGTATCATTTCCACTTAGTAAGAGTAAACGTTTATCTAGTTTTGACTTGATACACATGGATGTTTGGGGTCTATATAAGGTTCCTACTCATAATGGCATGAGAGTTTTCCTTATTTTGGTAGATGATTGCACTATATGGACTTGGATGTTTCTTATGCAACTTAAATCTGATGTAGGTGTGTTTACTCCAAATCTTTATAAACTTTCGTCAAGGCACAGTATGGTAAGCCTATTAAAATGTTTAGATCAAATAATAACGGATAATTTTTTAGTCATTCTTGAAAGGAATTATTTCAATTGTATGGCATTGTACACCAGAATTCTTGCCCATACACTCCTCAGCAAAATGAGGTAGTTGAATGAAGACATAGGCACATACTTGAGAAAGTCAGAGCTATTAGATTACAAAGACATCTACCTGCTAGATACTGGGGCCATTGCATTGACACAACAGTCTACATCA
Organism: Nicotiana benthamiana; assembly: GCA_034376525.1. NCBI lineage: Eukaryota > Viridiplantae > Streptophyta > Magnoliopsida > Solanales > Solanaceae > Nicotiana > Nicotiana benthamiana. The sequence goes on from CM067326.1 coordinate 48,868,796, forward strand.
TCAATTGGATACCCTCCTCATTTCTTGCAGGTAAATCTCCTTATAAAATGCTACATGTGAAATAACCTTTTATTTCCTATTTAAGAGTGCTAGGACGCATGTGCTTTGCAACAAACTTGATCAAGCATGACAAGTTTGAGCCAAGGGTAGTGAGATCAATTCTATTGGGATATGCAGCACATAAGAAGGGTACAGGCTTTTGGATTTGGAACATAGAGTGTTCTTCATTAGTAGGGATGTAGTCTTTTATGAAAATATGTTTCCATCCTAATATTTGGACATTGCTTCACTAGATTTCTTTCTTGATTCGACTCATGTTCCTAGACAAGATGTTATTATAGATTCAGCTCCTATGGATGTTCATATACCACATAATGAACCTTGCACACAAAGCTCCATGTTCCCCAAATTTACCTGAGATTTCCTACTCTACAGATGATGTACCCTCCTTAGTCTCTGATGGTGATCCTATAGTTGCTGGTTCTACTATTGATGTTCTAGTGCCCACTTGTAATCCACCCACTCTTGGGCCAGATATTAGAAGATCAGGGAGAGTGTCTAAACCTCCCATCTGGCTAAAGGATTATGTTTAGTCTACTAAAGAAAAGTCTGCAAGATGCTGCAAATATCCATTTTCTTAGGTAATCACCTATGATCACGTTGCACCTAAATATCAAAGTTATTCGTCCCAATTCTCTGCTAAAGTAGAACCAGTGACCTACTAAGAAGAAGTTAAAGATAAAAGATGGGTAGAAGCCATGAAGTCTTGAACCACGTCACAAAAATGCACCCGTAATTCACACACATTTTATATAACGTTGAGATTTTGATTGGGTCACATAAATGCGAACCCAATTTAGGAAAAAGAAATTATTTAACTGGCACGCCTAAAGTAATTCCATATTTTTCAAATTAGCGAGGGCCAAGAAAATTCGCTTAGTGGTGCACCTTGGATTCTAAGGGTTAAATTTTATTAAGCAATGCCCATGCAATTATTCAATTTTATTTGGCATTGGAACATCTCGATTATATTTTTAAAAAGGGGTTAACTAGATTTCGGAAGGCTATAGACATTTGTTTTTGATGCATCCCTTTATTTTAATTAACAAACGAGGGATCAGACCAAATTGTGGTAACAATCATATTCCAAATTTCCTATGGGGTTTTGGGCTTAGGCTAGCCTTTAGCCCAACGACTCAAATACAAGCCCAAACGAGGCTGAGAAGAACGAGTGAATTTATTGACTCAATATGAAGCCCAAATCACTGTAAGCTTTTATTAACTAAGCATCGAGGTAGAACTACAACTACTAAAACTGATACAGCTACAGACTATTTAAAACATGACATATTCATACAATAACTATTCAATCCATATACAGCACACTACCAGTACAATCGCTTTCAACAAGATCATTACTGACCAAACACACCTATTTCGATAACATGAAGACCAAAATCCCAATACTCAGAGAACCTGCTAATTGAGCCTTATACCACATTCAACATTTGGATGACTTAAATGTACCGTGCCCGTTTAACATACAAACGCATAACCAAACTAAAAAAAACTCCTGCCAACATATTTATGCTTATAACACTTATATTGGCACATGTATGATCAAAGTCCATTGCTACATTACTCACTTCCACATGCTCAAGTTCACGGAAAGAAGAAAATCTTAATTAACATCTACAATTTGAAATATGATTACAGAGTATATAGATAGTAGAGGACAAAGAGAAATCAGCTTCAAAATATGGTCTTCATTTAACAATATTTCAACTTCTTTACATTTTCTCAATCAGTCTTCAAGCATGAGTTACGGGAGTACCTGGATATTGCAAAGCAAATGAAGTGAGCACTCAGTAGTAATCAACAGCAAGAACAGCCCCAGACTAATGAAACCAATGAAACAGTAATTTTGACTCAAAATCAACCCCAGACTTCCAAACGAAAGAGGAAGTTTAGTCCATTACACACTCACTGAAAACCAAGGCTACTAGGCCAAATTGGAACTCGAAATAAGATATTTGGATCAACAGACAGTAATTTCCCTCTTAATGCTTTGTTTTTCTATTCTGTAATCATTTTGGCAACTTTCAACCCTGAACTATTCGACCTATTTGTCAAACTAGTACAATGGACTAGGTTAATGGACTAAAAACAAACCATGCATGAACAACATACACACATATAGTTGACCATAGCATTTGAATTTTGCAGTGAAGTTTCTGGATATTAACTTAACAAAAAATCAAATAGGTCTGACCTATATAAACGTATGCAAAAATGTTTTTTTATGGAACATCATGAAGAGAAGAAAGGGAGAATCAAAATGAAAAGAGAAAAATAAATTAAAAAAAAACATTCATGCCTTTTTTAGAACTACAGGCATCTTTCGATGAATTTGTGAATTTGAGGCCAGCATAGACTTCAATTGTGTGTTCTTAGATGAGAACTCACACCTGAAGTCAATTCCGAACTGAGGAATTCAAAACTCCACTGATTCCACCCTTTTTTGAAATTTTAGGGTTCCAATTTCTATTTGAAATTTGAGAGGTTTGAGTGGGATTCGAGAGTAGTGGGTTGGGGTATCTACGATGAGGGAGAGATGGGGATCCTCTGGTGTGATTTTGGGGTGGATTGGCGGCGTCGCTGCCGTACACGGCGATGGAGTCAGAGTTTCTGGCTAATATTCGAGAAGTACCGGTAAGATTCGGGGGATGTTGATGGTGGATTTGGGTAGAGGAGAGGGGGAGAAGGGATGGTGTAAATTTGACGGCCATCGGAGCTCCGCCGTCGCCGTAGACGATTTTCGACCGGCGACGAATGGCGGTGGGTGGCAGAAATAGGGTGGTTCTATCATTTCAGGTGTGAGAGGTTGGAGACAGGGGGTTTGGGTGTGGGGTGGGGTGTTTGGACATATATATTATAAGAACCCTAGTTCTCAGTCGTTGGATGGAACCAACCTCGACGGCTGAGATATGTTCACCCAAACGACGTCATTTGGCTATTTAAGGGGGTTGGACCGGGTTGGATAGGTTTGGACTGGGTTTGGGCTATAAAATTGGCCCAATTGTTTTTACTCTTTTTTAAAAATAAAATTCAGATTTCTTTTTCTTTCCCTTTTTTCTTTTCATTTTCAAAATTTACTAAAAATCTAAATTAAGCTATAAATCCCAAATTAACCTATAAAAAGGATAATTAATCCTACATAGTCGTTATGACAAATAATTAAAACCCAAGTAATAGAAAAATCACCTAAAAATCAAAGTCAAAATTAAATGTACAAATTAAACTATTTTTTTGATTTTTTTATAAAATGACTAATTGCTAAATAATTCTTGAAAAATATCAAATCAACTTCTAAATGCACATGCAACATACTTTTTTATTTTTCACTAATTAAAATGCACAAATAAAAATGCAAAAATTAATGGAAAATGCCACAAAAATCCACAAATTGCAAATGAATAAAAGAAATTATTTTTTCCGAATTTATGGGAGTAATTCGTGTAGGGTAAAAATCACATGCTCACACCAAGGATGATTTACAGTGTAGTTTTAAGATAAAAGACCTTGGTGAGCTCAAGTTTTTCTTGGGCATTGAATTTGCTAGGAGTGACTAGGGAATCTTGATGCATCAATGCAAGTACACCTTAGAGTTGATCTCTGATTTGGGATTAGAAGGATCAAAGCCAGTCCACTCTTCTATGGAGCTTGATCTCAAACTGACCACCACTGAGTTTGATGCTCATATAAACTCTGCTAGTGATTCTATTCTTCCTTATCCCAGACCATACCAACGGTTACTGGGGAAATAACTCTATTTGACTATCACTCTTCTTGACATTTCTTTTGTTGTGCAGTGTTTGAGTCAATTCATGCATACACCCGAATTCTTCGCATATGGTGGATGTTATGAGAGTTATGAGATATGTCAAGTCTTGTTATAGTATGGGTGTGTTACTAAGTGCTAAATAATTCTTGAAAAATATCAAATCAACTTCTAAATGCACATGCAACATATTTTTTTATTTTTCACTAATTAAAATGCACAAACAAAAATGCAAAAATTAATGGAAAATGCCACAAAAATCCACAAATTGCAAATGAATAAAAGAAATTATTTTTTCCGAATTTATGGGAGTAATTCGTGTAGGGTAAAAATCACATGCTCACACCAAGGATGATTTACAGTCTAGTTTTAAGATAAAAGACCTTGGTGAGCTCAAGTTTTTCTTGGGCGTTGAATTTGCTAGGAGTGACTAGGGAATCTTGATGCATCAATGCAAGTACACCTTAGAGTTGATCTCTGATTTGGGATTAGAAGGGTCAAAGCCAGTCCACTCTTCTATGGAGCTTGATCTCAAACTGACCACCACTGAGTTTGATGCTCATATAAACTCTGCTAGTGATTCTATTCTTCCTTATCCCAGACCATACCAACGGTTACTGGGGAAATAACTCTATTTGACTATCACTCTTCTTGACATTTCTTTTGTTGTGCAGTGTTTGAGTCAATTCATGCATACACCCGAATTCTTCGCATATGGTGGATGTTATGAGGGTTATGAGATATGTCAAGTCTTGTTATAGTATGGGTGTGTTACTAAGTGCTAACTGCTCAGCCTTTCTTTTATCCTTTTGTGATGCAGATTGGGCAGCTTACCGTAACATGTGCAAGTCAATCATTGGCTATTTTGTCAAGTTTGGCAGCTCTTTAATCTCATAGAAGTCTAAGAATCAGTTTACCATCTCTCGCAGCTCAGTAGAGGCTGAGTGTAAGAGTTTATAATCTTTGTAGTTGAGGTGATTTGGATTATAGATCTGCTTAAGGAGTTGGGCATTTCTCATTCCTCTCCTGTTCCTATATATTGTGATAGTAAATCCTCTATTCAAATTGCAGCGAATCCAATTTTTCATGAACGTATGAAACACATTGATATTGACTGCCATTTCATTAGAGAAAAGGTTCAGCAATAGGTGATTAGTACTGTCTATGTGCCTACTGCTGAACAAGAAGGTGATTTGCTAACCAAGGGTATTGGTGATGTCAACATGACTATTTGGCGTCCAAGCTAGGACCGAAGAACATCTTCATTAGACCTAGCTTGAGAGAGGCGGGGGGTTGTAAAGGAGGTATCCACACAAACAGTCCCTTAGCTCACATGTGCTCTTAACTTAGCTATAGTTAGATCAATGTAATTGTAGTTAGTCTATTAGTTTAATACTTGTACAGTTGTAGATGAGTTGGCAATAGTTAGTTGATTACTGTAGAAAGTAATTATATACACTGTACATTGTTCATTCAGATATATCAAAGAAGAAAATTTCATTCCCTTCTCTCCTACTCTCAAGCTTCTTCTTCCTTTCTCTGGATTCAATTACACTTTCAGTTTAATCATGATAATTTAACATATATTAATTTTTAGACCACAAACAGTGTTTTCTCAATCACCTATTTTGGAAATATATTGGAAATAATGAAGCCAATTAAAGATGGATATACTTATAATATTCAAAATACTACCCAATATTCTTTTTTGATTTAAATGATGATTTTATTCTAATTATAATATAAGTCAAACATGGAGTAGACGGCCGACAACTCCTACAAAGTTGCTTCGCTATTTATTTTGGTGTGAATCAAATATAATTGATAAATTAACTTTAGATTTGACTACATTTGTGAGAGAATACTCTGCCTTACCAGTTTCAAGTATGAACTATGAACGATGGCATCTCGTGTACAAGTGATAAGAATTTTACATGCGAATTCATACTTAATCGATAGCAATCAAAAAGAACCGATTATCTTATTAATGTTAGGCTATAAACCCATATTTTAGTCATAGTATTGCACTCTAATTACTGTATTCTACGTGTACTAGCTTAAATGATAGTGAATTACACTTAGTACGCGTTATATGCCTTGGAGGAAGTGATTTTGAGTTCGAAAGTTAATTTGGAGCTAATTCGATCAATTTAGAGCTTTGAAGTCTGAGTAAAAACCCAATAAATTAAGCCGGGATCGTGTTCGGAGGTTGTGTACCAAGTGTGGATATCAAAAGAGGATGAAGCAATTCACTCTGAGAAATTTACACTACAATGCATCATGGGGGGCACGACATTGTAAAAATTGGCCTGAAAAGGAAAAATTGCATGACCCCTGATAAATGCCACATGCGCGTCGTGCCTGTACAAATTTACAAAGCCATAGTCCTATTTCTTGCATGAAAGGGTGTATCTTCAGGGCCCGACCCTACTTGGTATAAATGCATGTAAAAATGCTATTTTGAGGATTTTTTTGACACATCTTAGACCTAGGGAGACATTTTGGAAGAGAGAAGACATTTGACAATTTTCTGAGTAGAGAATCATCAAGTTTTTCATTCCTTGATCTTTTCTTTGTGATTTGTCTATGCAAAATACTTGAAAAATTGTTACTATGAATATGAGTAGCTAAGTTTCTAATTTAGGATTTTATAAAACTATTGGAGGATGATTTTCTACTACGTTTAATATAGATTTGCCTTTGCTTTTTCTCTACTTATTTAAGTATGTTTACGTTGTGGTTGATTGAAGAGCTTTTAATTGAATGTGCTTATTTAGTGTGTACTACTTGGAAAGAATACATATTTAGGTAGTTGTTGAACACCATCACTCCTGACATATGTGAGGAATCAATAAGGAGGGTTTAAAGGTGAGATTAAGAATAACAAAACCTTGGTGCAACCCTAGCGAGCGTGAATTAGATCCAGCTAGCATAGTTCGAAAAGATACATTTAGTAAATTGTGGTAGTTACTCAAAAAAGAATTGCGATACTCAAAGTACTCACGATTGATAAAGAACACTTCGGTAAATTTATAGAAAACGTAGCAGGGAGGATTCCGGCAATAGGGGAAATCATAACCTTAGACTATTTCAAATCTTGTCCTCACCCTTTCTCTGTTAGCTATTAATTACTGCATTTTAATTAATTTTCTCTTTGTTAGTAAACATTCAAATTGCTATTTAATATTTCTGAAGATAGATGACTTGAATTCATGCGAGTTGTAATTAGTAGGTTAATTTCCTATGTGATTCGACTCTGGACTTGCAAACTGAATTATATTTACAATGACTGTTATACCTCTTAGGAAGCATAGTTGTCCGTGATCACATTTTGGTGTCATTTTCAGGGAGTTAATGGTGTTATTAATTACGGCTAAAAGAATTATTAGAATACGTAGTTTATTCAGCTTTCTCAACTTGAAATTTATTATATTGAAACTCTAGCATTTGTAGTCTTGTGTGTAACAGGTGCATGCATAGAAAATCCTCAAGAACTGGTGAATTGTACGAAGCATTACCAGACCCTAATAAATCTTTCAAGACACAAAATCTATTAAACAAGAAAGAAAAAAAACAACATATCTCAATAGAATAAATCGAACTAGGCATGGGTGACGTAATAGACAATCCAAGCAACAGAAACAATAGGAATGACATGAACAACCAGTGTGTGACACATCTTGTGACAGAAGTAGCCTTGTATGATTGGGCACAACCCACCACTGAAAATCTGGCAACCACATTTGCAGTCTCTTATATACAAGCGGAATCATTTCAAATCACAAACAACATGCTACATTTGTTGCAAAATAAGGGACTGTTTTCAGGGTCTTACGTTGAAGATCCTCAGCAACATCTGAATTTTTTTGTTGATATGTGTCACGCAAAGGCAACCAAATGTAGCACCAAAAGTAATAAGACTGTTGTTGTTTCCATTCTTAGTGACTGGATAGGCTCAGGCTTGGCTCAACTCGCTCCCCATAAACTCCATTACCACTTGAAAATAATTACTCAAGAAATGTTTGAACAAGTTCTACCCATTCAATAAGAGTGATAAACAAGTTGATGAGATATTGAGCTTTAGGCAGAAACCAGCTAAACCATTCCAAGAAACGTCGGAGAGGTTCAAAGGTATGCTGGTTAAGTATCCACATCATGGCATTCCGGATCAGATGGGTGAGCAAAGGTTCTACATGAGATTGGCAGACAACTTGAAGGCCAATGTTGATGCTTCAGTAGGTGGAGCATTTCTTAGCAAATCATTCAGGGAATGTGAGGTTTTACTTGATGAAATGGTTCAAAATTTAGGATGGATGACAAGAGACTCTACATTGACTCTTGTAGTTCACTTAGTGGCTTTGGACCCCAGATAACTCCATAGCCGAGAATATGGCCACTCTGATGACGAATCAGACCTAAAGTAGGTAGACATAGTTGACACGTCTAATGGAGGCTTATGTGCACCACATATTAACCAACCATATGTATACTCGTCGAGTGGTGAAAGTAACAACCATAACAATGAAGAAAATATGAACTATGTGGGCCACTATGGAGGAAAGATGCAAGTTGATCAGAATTGGGGGCAGCAGAATTAGCAGTATAGACCAGCACAACATCAGTACAATAATAGCAACAATCCTAAAGCTATGCTACCACAGGGTCAAGTTGTGCCTTACCAAAGGAAGCAGGGATACAATTAGCAAAATCAACAACTAGCTTATCAAAGACCTCAACAACAACGGAGAGTGAGACAAGATAATGGATTGGTTGAAATTAAAGGAATGCTTCAACAACAGAATGAGTCCAACAGAAAAATACAAGAGAAAGTGAAAGCACATGACTCAATGATAAAAGTCATTGAAAATTCAATTAAGGAAGTTATACATGGCTCTGTATAATCGTCCCCAAGAGACATTACCTGTAGACACACATACCAATCCAAATGAGTAGGACCCGAAGAAGCTTATGGCGGTGACTCTAAGAAATGGTATAGATCTAGATCTAGAGAAAGAAATTGGTCGCGAAAGCCAACCAACTGAGATATTTGTGCCAATACCAATTGAGGTAGATGATCCAATAGGATTAACAGAGGTAATGTTACAACATACACTAGCGGAAACAAGCAAAGAAAAAGAGGTTGCGAAGGAGACTGATTTAGTTCAAGAGAAGGAATTAGAAACAATGCCCGTGCAGCATCAAACTCAAATCGCAGGAAAGAAGTGATCTCCAGCATCTTTCCCACAGAGATTGGCTAAATATTAGAAAGATGAGCAATACAAAAATGATGTTGAAGCAAATTGAGGTGAAGATTTAATTGATTGACTCCTTGATGGAGATGTCTGGTTATGAGAAAATGATGAATGACCTGATGTCTCACAAGTTCGACTTTGAAGACTTGGCCACCGTTATACTACATAAATATGTAGTGCTGTCGTGACGAGACCCGTAGCTGAGAAGTTGTCCGACCGAGGGAGTTTTACTATTCCATGCACAATAGGCATCTATGCTTTAACTAATGCATTGTGTGATCTGGGGACGAGCATAAACTTGATGCCCTTGGCTATTTATAAGAGGTTAGGTATTGGAAGAGCAAGACCCACGTCCATGTTACTACAGCTAGCTGATCGAACGGTGAAGAGGCCATCAGGTATACTTGATTATGAAGTGGTATAGGTTGGAAGGTTTGTATTTCTGACAGATTTTATCATTTTGGGCTACTGGGTTGACGAGGAGATTCCCATAATTTTAGGAAGTCCATTCCACTTGGAGAGCTTTAACTGATTTTTAAACTCGGGAGGTAAAGATGAGATTGAATAATGAAGAGATAACATTTAATGTGAAAAAGGTCTACGCAACGACCCAATGATTTTGCAAATTGCTCTTTGATAGAAGTATGTGATCATGGATGAAGATGATGAGGAAGTTAATGCAAACGATCCTTTTGCGACATGCCATATGAACTTAGAAGAGGTAAATGGTGAGGACTTGGCCGAGTGGGTGTTGGCTCTAGAAGGCCAAGGGTACTGGAAAATAGAGCCCGAATTTGAGTCTTTACACTTAGATGAGAGAAAGACTTCTCTAGCTAATCCATAAAACGAAGAGCCACCATAGTTGGAATTGAAACCGCTACCATCTCACTTCAAATATGCTTTCTTGGGACCTAACTCGACTTTACATGTTATTATTTTATCTGGGTTGTTAGATGTACAAGAAGAACAATTTTTGCAGGTGTTAATAGAGTGCAAAATTGCAAAATTAGTTGGACCATTATAAATATTAAGAGGATCAGCTCAGCCTTTTGTATACATAAGATTTTGTTGAAATATGGGTACAAACCTTCTACAGAACATCAAAGAAGGTTGAACCCCAACATGAAAGAAGTCGTGAAAAAAGAGGGGATCAAGTGGTTAGATGAGGGAATCATTTTCCCTATATCCAGCAGGAACTGGGTTAGCCCAGTATAGTATGTGCCAAGAAATGTGGAATGATAATGGTGCAAAACGAGAATAACAAGCTGATCTCAACAAGAACAGCTACAGGATGGAAAATTTGTATGGACTACAGAAATTGAATAAGGCCACCTGAAAGACCATTTCTGCTACCATTCAATGACCAGATGCTAGGCAGACTAGCGGAGACGTCCTATTTTTTCTTCCTAGGTAAATACTCGGGGTATAACTAGATCTCTATTGCTCAGAAGGATATAGAGATAAAATATGATTCATCTGCTCATATGGAATTTATTCATTTCGTAGAATGTTGTTTGGCCTATGCAATGTACCTCCACATTCCATAGGTTCATGATGGCCATTATCACATATATGGTAGAGGAAATAATAGAGATTTTCATGAATGACTTCTCAGTGGTGGGGAACTCATTCTATGATTGCCTTATTAACTTGAAAAGAGTATTGAAGAGGTGTATGGAGACTAATCTATACTGAACTGGGGAAAGTGCCATTTCATAGTATGTGAAGGTATAGTGTTAGGACATCTAGTGCCAAGTAAGGTCATTGAAGTGGACCGTGCTAAGTTTGATATAATTGAGAAGTTACCTCCATCCACTTCTATCAAAGCCATAAGAAATTTCGTTGGTCACACTAGTTTCTACATGCGGTTTATAAAAAATGTCTCCAAAATTGCTAACGCTTTGTGTAAACTGCTTGAAAAAGATCACCCTTTTGTGTTTTCTGATGACTGTAGTGTAGATTTTGAGTTGAATAAGAATCTTGTGACTGCATCAATTATAGTGGCACCTGACTAGGGACAACCTTTTGAGTTGATGTGTAATGCAAGCGACTATGCTATATGAGCAATTCTTTGGCAGAAAAAAGAAAAAGTCATGCATCCGATCTACTATGCAAGTAGAATCCTGAGTGGTGGCCAACTGAATTACATAGTGACGGAGAAAGAGATGCTAGCCATAGTGTTCGCATTTGACAAATTCAGGTCTTACCTAATAGGCTCAAAGGTAATTGTTTATACTGACCATGATGCTCTCAGGTACCTAATTAAGAAGGAGTAAAATTTGCACCTAATTTGATTGGTATTACTACTGCAGGATTACGATTTGGAGATCCATGACTGAAAGGGAACATAAAACCAAGTTTCTAATCATTTGTCCAGGCCTGAATGAGTTGAAAAAAGGTTGAGGTGGAAGAGATCATGAAGACTTTCCCAAATGAACAACTCTTAGCCACGAGTCTTGAGGTAACTCTATGGTATGCAGATATTGTAAATTACATGGCAAGTGGTTTTTCCCTATGACTTGTCCTTTGTGCAAAAGAAAAAGTTCTTTCGAGATTGTCATATGTATTTTTGGTATAAACCATATTGTTTAGGATTTGTATTGATAATATGATGCGGAGATGAATTTCTGAGATAGACCAACCTTCTATTTTGTAGGCATGTCATGCTTCTCCACATGGAGGTCATCTTGGAGGAGTAAGGACAACTGCTAAGGTGTTGGAGTCGGGTTTTTATTTGTCAAAGTTGTTTAACGATGAAAACTTATGGGTGAAAAGTTGTGATGAGTGCCAACGTATGGGGAATATTTCCTACCGACAAGAGACACCCATAAACCTAATGCAATAGGTGGAAGTATTTGATGTATAGGGAATCGATTTTATTGGACCATTTGTCAGCTCATATAGTAGAAAATACATATTGGTAGTTGTGGACTATGTCTCGAAATGGGTAGAAGTCATGGAACTTCCAACAAATGATGCAAATGGAGTTATTAGTTTCCTAAGAAAAAATATCTTCACCCGATTTGGCACTCCAAGAGCGATAATCAGTGATAGAGACACCCATTTCTGCAATTGAGCCTTTGCAAAAGTTGTTGGAGAAATATGGTGTCGCCATAAGGTTTCCACTCTATACTACCCACAAAGAAGTGGCCAGCTTAGGTGTCGAATAGAGAAAAGAAGAGTACTCTGACAAAACATTAAATGTTACTCGGAATGATTGGGCGAGAAAGTTGGATGATGTGCTATGGGCCTATTGCACTACATTCAAAACATTGATTGGTATGTTACCGTACAAATTGGTGTTTGAAAAGGTATGTAACATATCAGTCGAGCTAGAGCATAGAGCCTTCTGGGCATTACGACAACTAAATCTAGACTTAGAGGCTGCTAAATGAGTAGAGTCATAGAGCTGCATGAACTTGACGAGTTCTGTTACCATGATTTTGAAAGTACAAGGTTATATAAGGAAAGAATGAAGTTGGTGCATGGCAAAAAATTTTTTGGGTGACATTTTAATCCTGGAGATACGATATTATTATACAATTTGAGATTGAAGTTGTTTACTGGAAAGTTGAAGTCAAGATGTTCAAGACCATTCCGTGTAGATGAAACATTACTTGGGCGTGAATAAGGAAAAACAGTTTTGGTAACTTATTTGCAAGAGCCAAAAATGTTGAGTGAACCTTAAATTCAACTATCTGTGTCGTGCCGCGACGTTAAATCAGGCGCTTGTTGGGAGCAACTAAATTTTTAACCCCACTAACCCATAATTGTAGTTTAGGATTATTAGAGTTTAGGAGTTGTGAGACTTGCTTGAGCAAGTACAAGCATGATATTGACATAAATTAAGTACATAATAGGGTTGGGGTGCAACCCGTGAGTAAATATCGAAAATGAGGCGGACTCTATGAAAAATGGCCTAGCACGCCGCATGGGTTACTAAGCCATGCACCACACCAGGCCAAATGGCTGTCAGGAAGAAATGAACCAGCCTCTGATAAAATACACTACCGCGGCGCGTGGGACGCCGCATTCTATGATGTGGCATATATATATGTTTTTGTTCTTTAGTCTTTTAATCAGGAGAGCCATTCTTCCTCCCCCTTTTTTCTTTCACTCTGTCTCAACTCTCCACTCTCTAACCCTCCCCCAATTCCCCCATTCTTCTTCTTCTTCTCAAATTCTATTCACACACATCCCTCCCATTCCTTTTATTCATCTTCAAGGTAAGTCTTCTATCATCTCATTTTTTTCTTTTAGTAATTGATTGTAGTAGTGAAGTATTTTTAGTTTATTTTGAACCAAATCCTAGGTAGATTTAGTTGTGCAATTTTTAGTTTCATTGCCTATTATGGTTGAAAATGGTGCTTATCTTGTGAAGTATTCATGGTTCTTATGATTGTGAAAGATTTTTGGTGTGTTTTGATGGTTTGAAATTAAATTATGTTGAAGTTTGGTGAGGTACTCATATGGCTGAAATTTAGTGAAGTTTGGTTAATAATTGGTGCATTTGATGCTATTGTGAAGATGTGAGGTGTATTTGCTTTTGTTTTATGGTGATTCTACCCCAACTTGAATTAATTAAGAGGATATAAGATATCCCCACAATACGTTTGTTGAAATGTCTTAGTGACATAAAATTATATAGTATTGCAAATTGATAAACCAAGTGCTTTGTGGGATGTAATGCTTGATGATAAGATTAGGGTGGGATACCATGTTTTATGCTATGAAACTTTAACTCGTTCACCCTAAGTCCTAATTGATTGACCATCCCATGGCAATATGTTGCTAGGTGCCAAATAAGGTGTCTGATTCATGCTATTGTGTTATGTAGTGTTGTATTGTATCCTAATTTACTTGTGAACACTCAATAACATAAGTATGGGGTGGTTACCCGTTTCAACTTGTTCTATTTTACATGTGTTGGATAATAGTGTTCCTCTTCTGCAGGTACCATGCCTCACCACCAGAGCAAATGCTCTAACGCCTGTTCTTTCGAGGTTGGCTCTAGAAGCCATTGAGGAGGTAGGCGGGCACCTCCCCTCGCCCTAGTGGAGGAGGAGAGAAGTGCATGATCCTGATGAGTATGTGGTTCTAGAGTGCAAATTTGGTATTCAGGGTATCCCAACCCATGCTCGACATTGGTTCCAGACGATTGTCCATCCGGTAAACTCGGAGCCTGAGGTTCCTATTGACAATGGGAAGTTGGCCCGCAAATATAGTGAGATATACAACAACATTGGGGCTTTGGGTTTCAATAGTCTGTTCCATCTAGGTGATACAGTGAACTTGAACTTGGTCAAGGAATTTTACGCCAACTAGAAACCTGAGCAAGCCTGCATGATGTGTACAAAGTACATGTACGAGGTAAAGTGATTCCATTCTCCTCCAAACTAATCAATCGTATTATGAGCTTCATAGATCATTCCCACAAGCTCTTTCAGGGGTTTCTTCGTTAGCCCTACTATCCGGCTATTCACCGAAAGCTATGTGGCATTGACTCTGCGGCCTCATGGACATGGAGTGTGAATGAATTCCATAAAGACATGAAGAGGAGAAAATTCCAACGTCCATCCAGGGTTGTTTTGCAGTTAATTAATGCCAAAATCATGCCCACTTAGAGTGAAACTGATGTTCCATGGCTGAAAATGTATCTGATCTATGCCTTATAGACATGGATATGGTTGGATCTTCAAAAAATCATGCTGGAGAACATGGCTAAAGTGCAACCACTTGGGACCCGCCGTCTACATTACCCGAGTATGATCACTCAGGTATTATGGTCGCACCATGTAGAGGAGAAGTTTCAGTATGACCGGACCATCCCAGTGACCTATCTTATCAAGGTCTATGATACACGTGAGTGATAGACCCAATGCTACTTTTGTTAATTCGGACTAGAGATTCGTTCGTGTTGAGGAGACACTACAACTGTTATTTGCTGACTTGCATCTTCGTTCTACTCGGGGGATACCGAATTGGAGGAGTTGCAGCAAAATCACCCCCTTTTTTCTATTACTTAGTAGTGATTGGGATTGGCAAGAGGAGGATAACAGTGAATAGATGATGAGTATTTATGCATAAGGACATGAAGAATGGAAAATTCTAGCATCCAGCCAGGGTTGTTTTGCAGATAATTAATGCAAAAATCAAGCCCACTAAGGGTGAAACTGATGTCCCATGGCTGAAAGTGTGTTTGATATATGCCTTGTTGACACAGATGTGGTTGGATCTTCGAAAACTCATGCTGGAGCACATGGCTAAAGTGCTACCACTTGGGGCCCACCATCTTCATTACTAGAGTATGATTACTCGATTGTTGCGGTCGCACCATGTAGAGGAGGAGTCTCAGTATGACTAGACCATCCCAGTGACTTATCTTATCAAGGTCAATGATTTCACGTCAATGATAGACCCCCTTACTACTGCTATTAATTCGGACCTGAGGTGGTCCGTGTTGAGGAAATGCTACAGCTGATTTTTGCTTACTTGCGCCTTCATTTTACTTTCAGGGAGACTGATTTGGAGAAGTTACAGCAAGATCACCCCCTTTCTTCTATTACGCAACAGCGGTTGGAATTGGCAAGAGGAGGACAACAACCAACAGATGAGGAGTATTTGTGCACCTACGAGGGTGCCAATGATTTGTCTATGGGCCTCAAGTTTTTAACTCTTTATTTTACGATTTTGCATTGGGGACAATGCAATCTCTTAACTCTAGGGTGGGGTTCTCCTATTTAATTGTATTTGTTTTTTATTTCCATTTGGTTTTTGTTTGGTTTGTTTCTTTTTTTTTTAGAAAATATGGTCAGTAAACTATAATTTTGAATTCTATCAGTTGTAATAGTTAGTAATTAAGTGTTTAATTCAGCTCTTCCCGACGATGGATTTCATTGAGTGATTTCTTAAGGGTGATGAAGTCGAAAGAAAAAAATGAAAATAAATAAATAAATAAATATTTCAAATTGACAAAATATGTCTTTTATTTTAATATTTTTATTTTATTTTTTTAGGTAGTGTAATAGTTCTACCATGGTTATTTTGTGCCGCGTTCTTTTTCAAGGGTTTTTCTTGTACTAGGAGTAGTTAAATCTTTTTATTTTATAGGAATAAGGAATCATGAGTTATGAAGCTAATTTAATGAATCATATTTCCTTGACTGCATATGCTTTGAGAGTAGTAAGTGTCTTAGTTGTAACACTTAGGCACAATTCTTGATTCTGAAATAAGTGCCTTAACTTGCATGGTTATAACTTTTCTTAACTGCTATGACTAGAGTGTCTTGATAAGTCCAATCCCGTGTGAGTTATGTGCAATGTGCGTATGAGGTTTGTGTGTTATTATGTGCATTGCATTTGATATCTAGAACTTGCCCGTATGTTTGCAAAGTGAAATAGTAGTTTTGTTCAGTTTTAGAAGTGATATAGGCATTTCTCTGTTGAGCAAGATATATATATTTACCTGCCTAATTATTATGTATCGTATTAACCCCTTTGAGCCTATTATCTTATTTCTTTGACAACCACATTACAAGCCTTACCCAGTTGTTTGAATTGACCATATATTTGAACCTTTTCACCTCTCATAAGCGCTTGGATTGTAATAAACTTTAGAAAAATTAAAGTGTGGGGTGGTTGATTTGGCTTTTGAGTGGAACTAATGAAATAAGGAGAAAAGTGCACTATTATGAAAAGTAAGAGTCACTTGAATTGAAAAAGAAAATAGTTGTATTGTTGTGAAAAATATTCCTTATAAGTGGTGGCTCTTAATGTAATTATGCTTAAAGAAGTATGGACTTAATACATATTGATGTGAAAGTAGAGTTATGGTTTGACATTAGTATGGTTTTAAATGTTAAAGTGTATGTATTAAAGTTCTTAGGTAGGTATAGTTACTCTTATATCCAAATGTATCCTATTTGTCCCGTAGCCGACATTATAACCAAATAAAGTCTTACTTGATCCTAGACTGAACGAGCTCGATTAGTAGAGTAGTACACTACAGGCGAGCCTATGGTGCACATTTTGTAGCATATGAATGTTATTTCTGAGAATGAGTGAATTCTTTTTATCTTGAGTTCCTAAGTATACTTAAATTTTATTTTGTATAGCTACTCGCATTTGTTGTGTGAAGGAAAATTAATGTCATTGACCTCTATATTAGAGTAAGTGAGTGAGCTGTGATAATACGCGGTACTTTTCAGTCGAGTCTTGGGGGTGTGATGTTATGATATAGTGCTCAGCCTATTTTAAGTATTCTTGGAAAGGTGTATTATGGATGTTGTTTGATGAAAAGGTCATTCATAGGTGAAAAGTAGTTTAATTGCTCGAGGACGAGAAATGGTCTAACTATAGGGTGTTGATGTTAGGCTAGAAACTCATATTTTAGCCATAGTATCGCTCTCTAATTACTGCATTTTTACGTGTGTTTAAGATTAAATGACAGTGAATTACACTTATTACATGCTTTATGCCTGGCAAGAAGTGATTCCGAGTTCAAAAGTTAATTTGGAGCTAAATCGTTCAATTTAGAGCTTTGAAGTCTGAGTAAAAGCCCAATAAATATCATTTTCGAAGGTCGTGTACCAAGTCTGGATGTCAAAAGAGGATGAAGTAATTTAACTCTGAGAAGTTTACCTTGCCATGGCGAATGGGGAGCCACAGGCCACGACCTGGCACTTGCAAACATTGTCCTGGCAAGAAAAGTGTATGCCCCCTCATAAACTCCACAAGTGCGTCGAGGTGTGCAGTGCGCCCTTACAAATTTGACAGATCTAGAGTCATATTAAATTCAGGAAAATGTGTGTCGTCTGGGCCCGACCCTACTTGGGATGAATACATGTAAAAACGTGTTTTGATGACTTTTTGACACATCATAGACCTAGGGAGACTATTTCAGAAGGGAGAATACGTTTCGAGCAATTTTCTGAAGAGAGAATCATCGAGTTCTTTATTCCTTCATCTTTTCTTTGTTATTTGTTTATGCAAAATACTTGAAAAATTGTTACGACGAATATGAGTAGCTAAATTTCTAATCTAAGGTTTTATGGAACCTATTGGAGAATAATTTTCTACTGCTTTTAATATAGATTTGCCTTTTCTTTTTCTCTACTTATTCAACTACATTTACATTGTGGTTGATTGAAGAGCTCTCAATCGACTATACCTATTTAGTGTGTATTGCTTGGAAAAGAATGCTTATTTAGGTAATTATTGAACAACATCACCCCTAACATATACGAGGAATCATATAGAAGGTTTAAAGGTGGGAGCATGAATAACAAAACCTTGGTGCAATTCTAATGACTGGTGAATTAGATCTAACTAGCATAGTTCGGAAGAATACGTCTAGTAAATTTTGGTAGTTACTTAAAGAGAATTATGACACTCAAAGTACTCACGATCGGTAGATAATACTTAGGTAAAATATAGAAAATGTAGCAGGGAGGATTTCGATAATAGGGGAAATCATAACCTTAGACTGTTTCAAATCTTATCCATACCCTTTCCTCTCTTAGCTATAAATTATTGCATTTTAATTAATTTGCTCTTATTAAACATTAAAATAGCTATTTAATATTGTTGAAGGTTGATGACATGAATTCATGCAGTTCTAGTGGCTACAATATGTAGGTTTATTTCCTATGAGATTCGACTTTGTACTTGCAAACTTGATTATATATATTTGCAACGACAACTAGACCTCTTAGGAGGCATAGTTGGGTGTGATCACTTATCTGTATTTATATCTATCATTATTCCATATTTATATCTATATCTATATATATATATCTATATTATTATAAAAGTACTTATGTTTTATGTTAAATGTTGAACGCTAAAAATACTCTTAAAATATTAATTGACTTTTATAGTCTTAAATATTTTGTCAAAACAATAGTTCCATAGTGGATAAATTGTGATATCAAATACTAATTTTTAATATTAGGAATATGATACCAACTAAAGATAAATAAAATTAAAATTATTAATTAATTGTAAAGTTCTAATACTATACTAATTGGCGAAATATATAGATTACCATCTTAGTTTGTCCCAAAATCCTTGTTATATACCCGTCGACTACGGAAATAATTTTATATACTCAACATTTTAGAAATACGTCTATGACATACCACTTTTATATTTGACTACTTTTAAATAGGTATATGTCATGCACCAATTAAATCGTGCCACGTGTCATAAAGTTATAACGACAAAAGAAAAATAAATCTATCTTCTTCCTCGATGAAAACCAACCACCATGGCTGCTACAATATTTTTATTTAATTTCAAGATCAAAGAACACCAAAATTTTCAACATCTACCTTAGATTTCTTCAAGTGTAACTCAACTCAAAAATTCAAAGTACTCTTTTTCGTCCTTCTTAAATAAATTTTGATCCAACTACTTAGTTCATCTCTAAATGAGCTTCAATTGAAATTGAGCTTCTAATATACAACTAATGCAATCCCCAAAGACCAATTTCAACAAACTACAACAATTTCAAATAATTAATGTATGGGTCTTCCGCAATTTTTAGAAACAACGCGGATAAGAACGGGTGAAAAAAAAAATTCTTAAGACGATTTTATTGTCATGACCCTGACTTCCCACCCTCGGGAATCGTGATGGAGCCTACTAATGTGAGCTAGGCAAGCCAATCCCTTAATCTAATTACTTGATTATACAATAATTTCATTTTAACAAATACAATGCGATGATGTGTAACATCGGAAATTCAAATTTAAGCGGAAGAAAATAATGAAATATGTGAAAACTGTATCTATTGCAAATACTTAAGCCTTAACCACCAAAACCTTTGTGTCGCAGTGTCACAGACGGTCTAGGATTTGCTACATACAAAGTTTGAAGAAATAACAGTTTTCAAATAAAAGGAAAATGAAATAAGAAATAGGGATAAAGGGAGACGTCAGGACCTGCGGACACCGACAGGTCTACCTTGGATCTCCGTGGACTCAAGGTAGCCTACACGCTATGGTCTAAAAGCTACTCTGGTATCTATACATAGTGCAGAGTTTAGTATTAGCACAACCGATCTCATGTGCTGGTAAGTGTCTAGACTAACCTCAGCGAAGTAGTGATGAGGATGAGACCAGACCACCAAATAAACTTGTGCAGTTCAACTATATATGCAGCAAAAAAGAAATACAAAAATAACCAGTCAATATGGGAGGGAGAGCATGTTGTGGGGGAGATAACAATTCTGAATAGAAAGACATCAAGTAACGAAAGAAACAACATAACTCAGATATCAACAAAGAATCAAAAAATCAGTAAATGCACGACATCACCCTTCATGTTTTTACTCTCGTCCTCACCAAAGCAATTATATAATAAAAGTGTGCACGGAATAACCTCGTCGTGCTTTTACTCTCTTTCCTCACAATATAATCAATAAAATCTACATAGAATGGTACATCGTGTGGCACGACAATCACCTTTCGTGATTTACACTCTTTACTCACAATCATACACGACATCACCCTTTCTGTTTTACCTCCCTTTCCTCAGAAATAAATAATGCACGACATTACCCTTCGTGCTTTAACTCTCTTCCTCACCCAAACAACAATCACGAACAATAGAGCAAGGGAATAAGGATATTTGCAATAAGAAACCCGTCAATGGAGCAACAAGTCAACAATTAAATCCGGACAAAGGAACAACATCAATATATCAACATCCCGATAAGGGAGATAACAAATGAGTCAATAATAGCCCAGAAAGGGTGTCAACATAATAATCTCTTCTCTTTCTTACTTTTACTTCACAACTAGAGTCAATGCTCTAGAGGATCAATTATCACTTACACTTTCACAATTCATTATACAGCTTCTGCCAACGCTCCTCAATGTTCATAGGTCACAATTCTTTCCACAAACTTATAAAACAAATAGAAGTTACCACTAAGGAATGAAAGACACAACGAAGTCATGGTAGTCACAATATAAAGATTCACGGGCATGGTAGACACCAACGTATAAATACTCGTCACCATGCCTATACGTTGTACTCAATATTTACCACATAGAAAATAGGACTCAGCTCCTAATCCCTTAAGCTATGGTTAGACCAAATACTTACCTCGAACTTTCACGACTAACTCAAGCCTCAAACACCACCTTTCAATTCGAATTCGGCACCAAATCAATTATATCTAGACATAATTGACTTAATGACATCAATAAATGCTAAACAAACCAATTCCAATGTTTAATTGTAGCTTCCTAATCATTCTTCCCAAAAAGTCAAAAATTGACCCCAAGCCCGCTTGGTCAAAACATGAGGTTTGGACGAAAACCCGATCACCCAGTCACCCATGAGCCCGAATATATAATTTATTTAGAAATCTGACCCCATAATAAGGTCAAATTTCCAAATAATCAAAAAGCCTTAACTCTACCCAAAGCCCTAATTTTCTACCCTTAATCTCATATTTTAGGCCTAGAAATCTAGAGGGTGTTGATAAAAATGGAAGAAAACGAGATTAGGATTACATACCTAAGAAGCTATGATGAAGTTCCTCTACAAAAATCGCCCAAGAGGTGTGGAGAAGATGAAGTTGATAAAAAATGGTGGAATTCCTGTAATGTATTCTGTTTTTGGAACTTAAATTAACTAGGTGAATTTGGTCTTCGCGTTCGCGACAAACTCATCGCATTCGCAACAAGTTCATCGCGTTCGCGACAAGCTCATCGCATTTGTGACGAGCTAGGCCTGATATACCTTCACGTCCTCGATAATGGGCTCGCATTCACGGAGAAGAAAATTATCGAGACTTCAGTTCATGTCCAGGTGGTCACGTTTGCGTAGGTATAATACTCTTCCGCCTGCCCAAGCTCATAAGCAATTGCGTTCGCGTGTGCTAGGTCGCGTTCGCGAAGGGTACCACCCTCCAGCCTCGCATTCATGTCACTAGCTTCGTGTTTGTGAAGTAGAAATTTGGCACCTTAGAGATTTTCCTTACGTGTTCGCGAGTGTGCCCACGCGGACGGGAAGAGAAAAATCCCCAGGCACTGAATAGCAAAAACCTGCAACTTTTTAAGTTCCAAAAACCTTCCAAAATACACTTGAAACTCACCCGAGCTCTCGGGGCTCCAAACCCAACATATGTACTAACTCTAAAACACCATATGAAATTATCCGTGCGATCTAATTTCCAAAATAACATCATAAACATCGAATTAAACCTCAAAATCACTGAAATATTCAAAACTTCTTAATGCACCAAATTTTTCATTTAAGGTCTGAATCAAGTCAAATGAAATCCGTTTCTTTTCAAACTTCACAGGATTATCTTATATCTTATATAAGACCTGTACCGGAGAACGAAACCAAAATAAGGGACCAATACCATCGAGTTTCATTAAAATTCATTTCCAAACCTCATAAATAGATTCAAAAAATATTTTTTCTTCAAAAATTCATTTCTTGGGATTGGGACCTCGGAATTCGATTCCGGGCATACGCCCAAGTCCCATATTCTCCTATGGACCTTCCGGGGCCGTCAAATTACGGGTCCAGGTCAGTTTGTCCAAAACATCAATGGAAGTCAAATTAATTCATTTTATAGCCAAACTTATATTAATTTTCATAGATCTTTACATATAAGCTTTCTGGTAACGCGCCCGGACTGTGCGCGTAAATTTAGGTGATGCCAAAAGAGGTGTTTAAGGGCTCGAAACATAAATACAAGTGATGACCATTTGGGTTATCACATTCTCCACCTATAAAACAATTGTCCGTCCTCTAACGGACATAGGAAGGAAGTACCTGAGTCAAGGAAAATATAGGGATAACGACTCTTTATATCAAACTCGGACTCCCAGGTCGATGCCTCAACACGCTAACCTCTCCACTGAACACGAATGGAAGGAAAAATCTTCTATCTCAACTAACGAACCTGCCGGTCTTGAATAGCTACTAGCTCCTCCTCATCAGACAAGTCCTTGTCCAACTGGACAGTGCTGAAATCTAACACGTGGGATGGATCTCCGTGATATTTCCGAAGCATGGACATGAAACACTTGATGCACCACTGATAAGCTCGGTGGAAATGCAAGTCTATAAGCCACCTCTCCCACTCGATCAAAAATCTCAAAAGGGCCAATGAACCTAGGACTGAGCTTGCCCTTATTCCGAATTCTCATCATGCCCTTCATAGGCGATACTCGAAGCAATACCCGCTCACCGACCATGAATGCCAAATCATGAGCCTTGCGGTCGGCATAAATCTTTTGTATGGACTGAGCTGTATGATACTTAATGATCCCCACCTAGTCCAAGGCATCTTGAACTAGATCCGTACCCAACAATCGAGCCTCCCCCCGTTGAAACCATCCAACCAAAAATCGACACCGCCTACCATATAAAGCCTCATAAGTAGCCATCCAAATTCTCAACTTGTAGCTATTGTTGTAGGAAAACTCTTCTAAA
Organism: Nicotiana benthamiana; assembly: GCA_034376525.1. Taxonomy (NCBI): domain Eukaryota; kingdom Viridiplantae; phylum Streptophyta; class Magnoliopsida; order Solanales; family Solanaceae; genus Nicotiana; species Nicotiana benthamiana. The sequence continues at coordinate 48,892,351 of CM067326.1, forward strand.
GGCAAAAACTGATCTCACGAGCCTCCCAAGTCAGTGACACAAGCTTGGATCATATCCTCTAAAATCTGAACAGTCTGCTCGAACTGCCCGTCAATCAGATGATGAAATGTTATGCTCAACTCAACCTGTATGCACAACTCTCGCTAAATTGCTCTCCAGAAATGTGAGGTAAACTGAGTACCTCGGTCCGAAATGATAGACATGGGCACACCATGAAGACAAACAATCTCCCTAATATAGATCTCAGAAATCTATCGAAAGAGTACGAAACTGCAACAGGAATAAAATCCACTGATTGGGTCGGCCTATCAACAATAACTCAAAATCCATCGAACTTCCTCTGAGTCCGTGTTAGTCCAACAACAAAGTCCATAGTGATCCGCTACAACTTCAACCCAGGAATCTCAATCTTCTGGAACAAACCACCAGGCCTTTGATGCTCATACTTAACCTGCTAGAAATTCAAATACCGAGCCACATATGCAACGATATACTTTTTCATTCTCTACCACCAATAATGGTGCCGCAAACCTCCATTCGTCTTCGCAGCGCCCGGATGAATAAAGTACCGGGAGCTATGGACCTCCTCTAACTCGAGGTCCATTCACATTAGGCATACAAACTCGACCTTGTAATCTCAAAACTCCATCATCACCTAAAGTAACCTGCTTGTCACCTATGTGTTACATTCTGTCTCTAAGGGCTCGCAAATGGGGATCATCATACTGCAGATCACAGATACACTCCAATAATAAAGAATGAGCGATTGTGCAAGATAACACACAAGCGGTCTCTTACCGATCAAAATATAAGCAAGACTGCCCATACTGGCTGACTTTCTACTCAAAGCATCGGCCACCACATTGGCCTTTCACGGATTATATAAGATAGTGATATCATAGTCTTTCAACAACTCCAACCACCTGTTCTACCTCAAATTCAACCGCTTTTGCTTGAACAAATAATGAAGACTTTTGTGATCCGTGAACACCTCACATGCCACGCTATACAGATAATGCCTCCAAGTCTTCCATGCATGAACAATGGCTTCCAACTCAAAATCATGAACCGGGAAGTTCTTATCATGAATCTTCTGTTGCCGAGAAGCATAGGCAATGACCTTACCATCCTACATCAACACTACACCAAGTCTAATACAAGATGCATCACAATAAACTATATAAGTCTCTGAACTTGTGGGCAAAACCAACACCAGTGCCGTAGTCATATCTGTCTTGAGCTTCTTAAAGCTCGCCTCACACTCGCCCAACCATATGAACTGGACACCCTTATAAATCAACCTGGTCATCACGATTGTGATAGGTTAGAACCCCTATATGAACCAATGATAGTAACCTGTCAATCCCAACAAACTCTAAATCTTTGTAGAAGGTGTTGGTCTAGGCCAGTTCTTGACTGCCTCAATCTTCTTCGGATCAACCATAATATCCTCTGCTGATATAACATGACCCAAGAATGCAACTGAACTAAACCAGAACTCACACTTTGAGAACTTAGCATATAACTGACTATCTCTCAAGGTCTGAAGAACCACTCTGAAATGCTGCTCCTGCTCCTCCCAACTGCAGGAATAGATCAAAATATCATTAATGAAGACCATCGCGAACGAATCTAAGTAAGGCCTAAACACTCAGTTCATCAAATCTATAGAAGTTGTTGGGGCATTTGTCAACCCGAATTACATTACCAAGAACTCATCATGTTCGTACCGAGTGTGAAAAACTATATTAGGGACATCGGATGCCCTAATCCTCAGATGATGGTAGCCAGATCTCAAGTCAATCTTCGAAAATACCTTGGTACCCTGCAACTAATCAAATAAATCATCGATCCTCGATAGTGGATACTTGTTCTTGATTGTAGCCTTATTCAACTATCGGTAATCAATATTCATTCTCATTGATCCATCCTTCTTCTTAACACACAACATCGGCGCACCCCAAGTCAAAACAATCGGTCGAATGAAACCCTTCTTCAGCAGGTCTTGCAACTACTCCTTCAACCCTTTCATCTCAAGCGGGGCCATACGATATGACTGGATTGAAATGGGTTGAGTGCCCGGAGCCAAGTCAATGCAAAAGTCAATATCCTTGTCAGGTGGATTACCCGGCAGGTCTGAAGGGAATGCCTCAGGAAACTCATGAACGACGGGCACAAAATCAATAGATGGAACCTCAGCACTAGAATCACAAACATAGGCCAAACACACTTTCTCGACCATACGCTGAGCCTTCACATAAGAGATTATATTATGGTAGAATGACTAGGAGTCCCTCTCCACTCTAAACGAGGAAAATTCAACAAGGCTAAGGTCATATTATTAACATTTCAGTCCAAGATAGCATGGTAAGGTGATAACCAGTCCATCCCCAATATGACATCGAAATCAACCATGTCCAGAAGAAGAAAATCCATACGAGTATCAAGACCCCTATCCAGATGAGGTACCACTAAAGCAGCCTGAATGAGGAGGCCTCTTGTCCGACCCATGACCATCTCCCTGCGACAGAACCATCTCTACTCTCCAGGCCACATTGGTCGCCTCCAAGAAAGATATCTCACTCTCAGTCTCTCTAGCCATCTGAAGACTAATCGGCTGAATAATTCCTTCAATGAACCTCCTCACTCTCTCTCTATCAGTGGGAAATATAATAAGAGCATGACGAGCCAAGTCGATAAATCTGGTCTTATGCTATGTTATAATCATAGAACCCTTAGATAAGCTCAAACTACCTCTGATAAGCCTCTCTCTGAGTGATATGAAGAATCTTCTCCAGAAATAGCTGCATAATTTGTTCCCAAGTCAAAGCTAGTGATTCGGATGGTCTAGCCAAGAAATAATCTCTCCACTAAGTCTTGGAAGATCCAGACAAGCAAAAAGTAGCAAAATCAACCCCATTAGTCTCAACTATCCCCATGTTCCTGAGAACCTCATGATAGTTGTCTAAATAATCCTAGGGATTCTCAGATGATGCACAGCTGAAAGTAGTAGTGACGAGCTTGGTGAACCTATCCAACCTCCATAAAGCATAGGCAGACATGGGTGCTCCATCAGTGGTCTAAGCTACCACTACCGGTTGAACTGCTCTAACTGGCTTTACCGCTGGAGTATGAAATTGGGGAGATACCTTCTCCTGAGTGTGAGTGGCAGGAGTCTAGGCTCCTCATCCAACCCGAGAGACGGTTAGTGATATAGGAAGCAAACCTTCCCGAGTGACAGTCTTCATAAGGCCCACTAGACGGACTAGAGCATCTTGTAGAACCAGAGTAGCAATAAACCCCCTAGGACTTGAGTTGGGCCCGTCGGAACTACTCGGGCTGGAACCTCATCATCAAAAACAACCTAAGGTCTGCTGCAGGTGTTGCTTCCCTAGGCTAAGCTCTGCCCCTACCTCGGCCTCTAGCACGGCCTCGGTCTCACCTCTGCCCCTACATGGGAGCCACTGTTGGGGCTCGGGCTTCTGGTCAGTGGATAAGGAAGCGCGTGTTATCAGTAACTGGAAGAGAACATAATAGAAATTCAATCAGTATTGAGAAACCAAATTGCACAAATAGAAAAAATAAATGTGAACTATTTCCTAACTCTGTAGCATTTGGGAGATAAATACAGACGTCTCCGTATCGATCCGTCATACTCTACTAAGCTTGTTTGTGAACTGTGAGACCCATTTAACCTAGAGCACTGATACCAACTTGTCACGACCCACACTTTCCACCCTCGAGAATCGTGATAGTGCCTACTAATGTGAGCTAGGCAATCCAAACCCTTAATCTAATTACATCATTAATCAATTATTTCTTTTTAACAAATATAAAGCGATAAGCAGCAGAGATTCAAATTTAAGCAGAAGACAACAATGAAATATATGAAAATATTATCTATTACAGATACTTAAGCCTTAACCACCCAAAACCTTGTTTCATAGTGTCACAAAAGGTCTAGGATTTGCTACCTACAAAGTCTGAAGAAATAACAGTACATTGTTTTTAAATAACAGGAAAATGAAACAAGAAATATGGATAAAGGGAGACGCCAAGGCCTACGGTGGCCTAGAGGTCTATCTTGAATCTCTGTGTGGACTGAAGGTAGCCTTCACACTACAATCTAAAAGCTGCTCCGAGATCTGCACATAGTGTAGAGTGTAGATCAGCACAACTGACCCCATATGCTGGTAAGTGTCTAGCCTAACCTCGGCGAAGTAGTGGCGAGGCTAGGGCCAGACTACCAAATAAATCTATGCAGTTCAAATATATACAATAGAAAAGAAATATAGAAATAATAAGTCAATATGGTTAGGGGAGCGTGCTATAAGAGAGATAAAAATTCCGAATGGAACGACATCAAGTAACGAAAGAAACGACATAACTCGGATATCAACAAAGAATCAGAAATCAATAATTGCACGGGAATCACTCGTTGTACTTTTACTCTCGTCCTCTCAAAAGCAATTATATAATAAAGGTATGCACGACATCACCCTTCATGCTTTTACTTTTTTTTCTCACCACATAATCAATAAAAGCGGCATGGAATGGTACATCGTGCGGCACGGCATCACCCTTCGTGCTTTACACTCTTTCATCACAATCATACAGGGCTTCACCCTTCATGATTTACCTCTCTTTCCTCACAAAACAAATAATGCACGGCATCATCCTTCGTGCTTTAACTCTCTTCCTCACCCAGAAAAAAATCACAAACAATAGAACAGGGGAATAAGGATATTTGCAATAAGAATCCCGGTAAGAGAGCAACAAGTCAACAATAAAATCCCAGCAAGGGAACAACATCCATAACATCAACATCCCGACAGGGGAGATAACAAATGAGTCAATAATAGCCAAGTAAGAGTGACAACATAATAATCTCTTCACTTTCTCACTTTTTACTTCACAATTCACTTCACAACTCGAGCACATGCAATAGAGGTTCTATTATCACTTACACTTTCACAATTTGTTTTACAACTTGAGCCAACGCTCGTCAATGTTCGTAGGTCACAATTCCTTCCACAAACTTATACAACAAATAGAAATTACCAATAAGGCATGAAAGATACAACAAAGTCATGATAATCACAATATAAAGACTCACGGGCATGCTAGACACCAATGTATAGATAATCGCCACCATGCCTATCCGACATACTTAATAGTTATCTCATAGAAAATAGGACTAGAATTCTCATCCCTCAAGCTAAGGTTAGACCAAACACTTACCTCAAACTTCCAGGGCTAACTCAAGCCTCAAACACCGCCTTTCCATTCAAATTCGACTCCAAATCAATCGCATCTAGACATAATCGAGTTAGTAACATCAATAAATGCTAAACTACCCAATTCCAATGCTTAATTATAGATTTCTAATCAGTTTTCCCAAAAAGTCAAAAATTGACCCCGGTCCCTCTTAGTCAAAACATGAGGTTCAGACCGAAACTCGATCACCCATTCACCCACGAGCCCGATTATATAATTTGTTTGAAATACGACCCTAAAATGAGGTCAAATTCCCAAATAATCAAAAACCCCTAACTCTACCCAAATTCCTAATTTTCCACCCTTAGTCTCATGTTTTTGGCCTAGAAATCTAGCGGGTGTTGATAAAAATGGAAGAGAACGAGCTTAGGATTATATACCTAAGAAGCTATGGTGAAGATCCTCTTCAAAAGTCGACCAAGAGGTGTGGAGAAGATGAAGTTTATGAAAAATGGTGGAATTCACGTAATGTATTTTGTTTTGGGAACTTAAAATAACTGGGCGAATTTGGTCTTCGCGTTCGCGACAAGCTCATCACGCTCATGATGAGTTAGGCTTGACATACATTCGCATTCGTTGTAATGGGATCATGTTCGTGGAGAAGTAACTCCTCGAGCCTTCGCGTTTGCGCCCATGTGGTCATGTTCGTGTAGGTATAAATTTGGAACCTATGAGAGTTGCCTTATGAGTTTGCGATTGTGCCCAAGTGAACGCGAAGAGAAAAATCCATGGGCACTTATCAACAAAAACCTGCATTATTTTGAGTTCCAAAAACCTTCTGAAACACACCCAAAACTCATCCGAGCCCTTGGGGCTCCAGATCCAACATTTGTACTAACTCAAAAACATCATATCAACTTATCCGAAATAACATCATAAAAAAAGAAAACCTCAAAATCAATAAAAAATTTAAAAACTTCTTAAAACACCAAATATTGCATTTAAGGTCCGAATTACGTCAAATAAAATCTGTTTCTTCCCAAACTTCTCAGAATTATCTCAAATCATATATAAGACCTGTATCGAGAAATGCGGGCCTGATACCATCGAGTTTTAATCAAAATTCATTTCAAAACCTCATAAACAAATTCAGAAAATAATTTTTCTTTAAAAATTTATTTCTCGAGTTTCGGACCTCGAAATTCGATTCTCGGCAAACGCCCAAGTCCCATATTTTCATATGAACCCTACGGAATGGTTACATTACGAGTCCGGATCTGTTTATTCCAAAATATTGACCGAAGTTAAATTAATTTATTTTATAGCCAAAATTTATTTTTTTCATAGGTTTTCATATATAAGCTTTCCGGCTATGCGCCCAGACTGTGCATGCAAATCGAGGTAATTCTAAAAGAGATTTCTAAGGCCTCGAAATATATAATTTAATTTAAAAGCAAGTGATGACCTTTTGGGTCATGACATTTATGTTGGAAAACAACCCCTCCCTTCTCCCCCCCCCCCCCCCAAAAAAAAAGGAAAGTAAATGCTAGAGATAGGTGTAGAAGAAGGGTAAGGCATGGGTTGCAGCGAGCTGGGTTTGAAGGGCAATATTTAAGAAAAAAATACTTTATAATGGATTTGGGGTGAGATTCATGTTCATAAGATAGAGGAGGAGATGTTGAAGTTATTAGAAGTGTTCTTTATAAAAATTGTTTCTCTCTCTAAACAAACTACTTTCCATGGATCCTCAACCTTATGAACCTTCATCCTCAATTCCACCAAAAGCCCCAGACATTAATTTAAACAACTCTACTCCAAATAATTCAAGGACTAAATCCTCATTCAAGGACATGCTTGTTGCCTCTGATCCAATGAGCTTTGCCCCAAACCTAGCACTGTCAAACATGAACCTAACCAAGATAGCCATAGAAGAGGAATAATCCATGAAATTATCAAACTATACTGCACGAGGCATCAAACAAATTGCCTTAACGGAAGAAGATAGGCAGCGTATTTATGAGCCTTGGAAAAGTTTAATTTTAAGTTGGTCGGAAAAAGAATGTTACACCAATATTTAAAAAAGAAAATCCAAGAACTTTGCCATCCAACAGAAGATCTTTCCCTTATTGATCTTGGAGAAGGTTACTACATTATAAAATTTCATAATAAGGAAAATATGGAAAAGGTTATCAACCAAGGTCATTAGTTCATCAATGGCCATTTTCTCTCAATAATTAAATGGAAACCAGACTTTACGGCTACAAAGGAGAGATTAACAACATCGGCTGTATGGATTAGATTGTCCCATCTTCCAACGGAATTTTATGATTCAAAACTTTTAGTAAAAATTGAAAACGCCATTGGACGATTACTAAAAATTTATGTCTGCACATCAACCACTTTAAGGGGTCATTATGCAAGAATTTGTGCAGAAATCCCATTGGATATTTTTGTACAACCCTTTATCTACATTGGACTACACAAACAATACATTTACTACGAAGGGGAACATTACTTATGCAAAAAATGTGGAAGATTTGGTCATACAATGGAATGTTCTGGCTATATTCTAAAAACCCTGTAAAATACAGATTCAATTGATGACCAACCTACTCAATCAAAGGAAAACATAGAGGAAGGACGGAAAAAGTTTCTTTTCGCAAAGGAAGCATATGGCAAAAAATTCAAGACCAATTCTTACAAATCTTATCAATCATCCCAAGAGCTAAGGTATCTCAGTAAATCTCTTCAATGTCAATATTGGTAAGTTCTTAAACAACCAACTACTTCATTATAAACCAAAAGAATCAACAAGTGTTCATACCCCAAGAAAATCCATGATCATGTCCAAATCTGATCAAGCCTCTATGGCCATGGAAAACCACTTTTCCCCTCTACAAGAAGAGCAAATAGTTTTGGAGGATACCACTGATCTTCCTCTTAATAATAAATTAAAAAATATTAACCTTAATTCTTCAACACACTTGTCCTTACATTATGAGAAACCAGCCGTGATGGATTCAAATGTGGCAAAAATCCTTAATAAAGAAAATAACATGAAAAAATCTGCCATGCAAAATAACACTCAAACGGACAAAAATACCCCTCCTACTAATGATAACTTTACTAACCTTAAGATACAAAACCAAATTTCCGATGAAAATCTCCCTTTAGACAAAATCCAAAACCAAAATCTTTCCCTTAGATTTGATAATATATCCTGCCCTGGGCAGCAAGCCAAATGACAAAGAACACCCGATGCAATGGACAAATTTCCCATGCACTCGAAGAAGATCTTGTTAATACTATTATGGAGGATATCCATATAAACAAATGTTTTGGGCAACCAAAATACTTGCAATCATCACCTACCTCTCCCATAATGTCCAATCACTTGGCTACTGATAGTAGCCTCGATCCCACGCCTAATTCCACTCCCATAAAATCTCAAACAACCATTTAAAATTGCCCAGACTTTCATCAACCCTAAGAAGAAGTAACAGATTGATCCAAATTCTACGACGAAACAGACCAAACTCCATGGAGAACAATGCACTCTTTCCATAACTAGAAAACCCTCAAATAACCTATGCACAACCACCGCAGGCAGAGGATTATCATCCTGCCTCATAGGTGGAACTAGGTCAAACGGGCCATGCAATCATATTTATTGTCCTAATTAATGGACAGGAAGTCGTTGTGATCCTTCACAACACGGATGGTCCGATACTGAATAAACGAGTATCTTTAGCAGATGGAATAAGGTTCTCTTTCAAAAGTAGTTTTTTCCCATCTGCTAGAGCTTGAAGAATTCCTAAAGGGCCGGCATATTCAGGTCTGATACGTTGTTGTATTCTTGCATATATTTCTCTTTTTAACCAAACAATTACTAGTACACCTATTGTGATTCCTAATACAAGAGTCAAAATAGGGAAAAGCATCCATATGATCCCATAGACTTCTTTTAAGAATTCCAAATTGGAAAAAGAATTGCCTCGGTACCTAGCTCAGCTAGTGATAAAGGGAATAAGGCTTGCTATGAACAATTACCTAACCAAATGTGGTTAAATAATATCCTCCAACCTCCGATGCCCTCATTGAACCCACAAATGATGCATGTAATGATGCATCAACGGAATATGCCCCCACAGTTGAACCCAATTCACCCTCAAAATGCTCCATTGGAGATGCCCTTCTTCCTAACGGAGATGTACACTCATCTGAACCCTATTTTCTTCCATGGGCGCTCAATCCAGTTCCCCATAAACCAACCTCGCCCAACCATGCAGCAACATGCACCACTCCTCAGGAACAAGAAAACCAAGTACCAGGTCCAGTAGAGGCACCAATTGAAGAGGAGGAAGATCCTATCAACCTAGTCTTAGAACAAGCCCTAGAGTTCTCAAGTATAAACGGGATAAATTTCTTACTCTTCAGGGAGATGCAAGAGAAGAGGCACATATTCAGCTGCCCACTGGCACTCTACAAGTGCTCAATGGATATCACACCCCCGAGACACAACAGTGGGCAACAGAGCCATAATCCTAGTGTCATCACTGTGAAGGAATCTAGTGTTTCCAGGAGGGATCATAGAGAACGGAGACCCAACCAACTTGCCCCTTAATCAAACCATGGTTCGTCAAACTAATATAATTATATGGAATATACGGGGTGGTAATAATGAAAATTTTAGAAGGAATTTCAGGGAGATGATTGATACTTATAGGCCTTGTCTAGTTACTCTTCTTGAAACAAAAATGGACAAGCATGCTGAATTACTAAATGACTTTGGTTTTTCGGAGTTGATAAAATTTCCAGCAAAAGGACAATCCGATGGCATGGTGATGATGTGGATCCAAGAGATTGTTAGTGTTCATCATGCTGTTCGTAGGAACCAGGAAATACATGCAACAATTGATCTTAGTCCTATTCGAAAGAAATAGCTTTGTTCTTCAATTTATGCTAGCAATAAGGTTCACAATAGGAACTTAAATGTGGGATAACTTAGAACATATTAGCAAGTTCTATAAAGGACCTTGGATTTTTGGAGGTGATTTCAATGATGTCATTGCTTCAAATGATAAATTTGGTGGTAGACCTATCAAAGACAATAGGGAAAACTTTATTTGGTCCAAAAATAAATCTTGTAACCTTCTACATTTAGAATATAAGGGGTGTAAGTATACTTGGTCCAACCTTAGACATAGAAGGGAGGGACTCATTATGAAACGTTTTGGATAAAATTTTGGGTAATGAAGAATGGATTGAATTGGTCCCTAAAAGCTCAATAATTCATCTACCCAAGACACACTCAGAATATAACCCCCTCCTTATAGAATTAATTCCTAAATATATGATTCCTCATAATGCTCCATTCATATTAGAATCCTTTTGGTGCAAGCACTTTGATTTTGAAAATTTTGTTGATAAAAATTGGACAAAGATGGACTAATTGAAAGGCAGTCAAAACTGTCTTAATAATATTAAGCCTTGGAGAAGTAGTACTTTTGGTAATAAAATGTGGAAAAAGAAGAAATTGCTGGCTAGACTACAAGGGATTTAGAATTTCTCTAAATATACGACTAGCTCATTTCTTCAACAGTTAGAAAAAGACTTAACTAGGGAGTATAATGATATCCTAAAGATTGAGGAAGACTATTAGAAACTAAGATCAATGATCTCTTGGCTGAATGAGGGTGACACAAACTCAAAATTTTTCTATATTATTGCTACTAATAGAAAAAGAAGAAACAAAATAAATTTCTTTAAGGATAACAATGGTAGTTAGATCAATGAGTATGCTCAAACTATGTCTCATGTTCTAAACTATTTTGAAAATTTCTTCAAAAATGCTCACTCTTCTAATAAGTGAAAAAACTCTTTAGGTTGCACCTCCTTAAAACAAAAAATTTAACTTATATTCTTAGATTCCCCCTTATTAGATAGTGAAAATTAAAAGGGATTTATTCTCTTTCAAACCCTTTAAAGCCCCTGGGCCGGATGTCCTACATCCTTTTTTCTTTCAGAAATATTGGAAAATTGTAGGCCAATCGGTAATAAAACTTTGCCACATCATTTTTAAAACTCAAACTGTCCCAAGTGAGATCAACATGACCTACCTATGTCTTATTCCTAAAATTCCTAATGCCAATAATTTTAAAAATTTTCGACCAATTCCTCTTTGTAGCACCATCTATAAAATTATTACAAAATCCTTTCTAATAGACTAAAGCCCTACCTAGATTTCCTAATAAGCCCCTTTCAATCTATTTTCATGAAGAATAGAAGAGTTGTTGATAATGAAGTTATAATTCAGGAAATAATTTGTATGTTCAATAAAATAAAAGGAAAACAAGGTCATATGGTGCTAAAAATCGACCTAAAAAAAGCTTTCGATCGATTAGAATGGTCATTTGTCCATTACACCTTGATTTTTTTAATTTTTCTCCTAAATTCTGTAAGATTTTACTTAGTTGTATCTCAACTAGTAGCATAGATGTTTTAGTAAATGATTCTGCCACTAAGTACTTTGATCCTAGTCATGGCATCAAGCAAGGTGACCCCATCTCGCCCTACATTTTTATACTTTGCCTTGAAATGCTGACTAGATACATCAACCACCAAGTTAACACTAGGAATTGGGATCCAATCCCCTTAGGAAAAATCTATCCTAACTTCTCACATCTTTTTCTTTTGCTAACGACCTTACTCTTATGGCCAAGGTCAACAACAAATCTTTCCATGCCATAAAAAATGGACTTGACATTTTTTGCAACCTTTCCCGGTAATGCATCAATAACATCAAATTGAAAATACTCTTTTCAAAGAATTACACCCCTGCCCTCATTAGTTCCACCTCTAATGCACTAGGCATAAAGAGTTTTAACCAATTTGGTACTTTCTTAGGATTCCCAATTCTTAACAATTATCCTAGACCAAGGGACTTTTAATTCATTATTGATAAAAAGAGGTCTAGGTTAGCTTCATGGAAATTCAAATTCTTTAACTTGGCAGGTAGAACTACCTTAGCTAACTCTTGCATAAATTCAATTTCCAAGAACTATATGCAATACTCCCTCATACCAAAGAATACTCTTAATAAGATTGACAAAATTAAGAGGGACTTTATATGGGGCACCACTTTTGAAGAAAGGAAAATTCACCTCATTAGTTGGTCTACGATGTGTCAACTATAAAAACACGGGGGTTTAGTCATTCATGCGACCCAATCAAAGAACTTATGTACACAGCATCTCTCTCATGGAGATTTCTAACCAATCTTTTAACTCCTTGGGTACGCTTAATCATCCAAACCAATTGTCTAAATAAGAAGACTAACAAAAACTCCTTTATTTGAAAAACTATCCAAAAGTGGGAGATATGTTCAAAAGGAATTACTTGGTCCACTTACTATTATACTCATATGAACATTTGGGATTCTAATTGGATTATCTATATGGGTACACTTAGAAGGGAGGTAACGGGTCCTTTATCTGTAGCGGATCACTCTATTAAGTTAAGAGATACTTAGGACAAAAAGCGTTGGTATTTTGATAAGCTAAGTATAGACCTCCCTACTAATATAAAAAACAATATCCTTAATACAAAAATTCGCACAAATGTCCCTAACAATAATATCCCAATTTGGTCCTTAACAACAAAAGGATTTTTCACTTCTAAGTCCCATTATGCTTTAATAGAAACTCCCTCACCAAATGAACATGACTTCTCCTGGATTTGGAACCTTAATTGACCCAATAAGGTGAAACTTTTCCTATGGCAATGCCTCTATAATAGACTCTCATGCAGAAAATATCTCTCATATATTAGCATGAACATCGACCCTTCGTGCCCTATTTGCAAATTCCAAAAAGAAGAGACTATAAACCATATCTTTCTACATTGTCAAGCAGTCAAACTCTTTTGGAAAAAGTTAGTGTGTTTTTATTTTGATAATAATTCTAATAAGTACTGGCTTCTAGAAATACAAAGCTTAGTTGTCAACCTGCCCAACAATATCCTAAACTGGAGCTCCGTATGTCCATTTGCCATTTGGCAAATTTGGATCAATAAAAATAATAACAATTACAATAACACAAACTTTTCTATCAAAATTAATCTTGTCATCAAAAAAGCAACTGAATTTCTCTACTTAACTGAAAAATCACCTAACACTTGCACAAAATTTTCTATCCCTATTAAATGGCGCAAATCACCTGGAGGATGGTTTAAACTTAATATTGATGCAAGTTTCAAAAATCACAATGAGAATGCTAGCATTGGAGGGATAATAAGAGATACTCATAGGAATTAGTTAGTTGGATTTGCAAAAACTACCAAGGCTTCCTGATCATTACATGCAGAAATAAAGGAAGCCAATGAGGGGTTAAAAACAGCACAAGAATGGGACATGTTTTCACTGAAGATAGAAACGGACTCCACGGATATCATTCATTCCATTCATCAAAACAAACGTTATAATAACACTATTGTTCAATGCAGGTTTTCCGTGCACCAACAGAAGGTGACCCTCTAGCACACGTTCAGACAAGGGAATAGAATTGTGCACAATTTGGCAAAGAAGGCAAGGAAGAAAAGAAAGGAAGTTTTTGTATTATCACCTTGCTATGTAAACCATCTGCTAGAAAGTGAAAAAAATGAACTCTATTTGTACGAAGACTCTATCTTTTGAAGCTTGTAATACTCTAGCAAATTTAGGAAATTCAAGTGTCCCTAGTGACACAAACTATGAAGGCTATGTACGCAACAACTAGTTATTAGTTTATATAATCCTGTTTGCTAAAAAAAGTGTTCTTTATAAGCATCAATGGAGGAACGAAATGAAACTCGATTCATAAAAATAAAAAAGATGACTAAAAATAAAAAAAAAAGTAAAAAGGTGAAAAAACTGGACATGTGACGTCCAAATGAGGCCTTAGATTAAAAAATATATATATATTTCACGTGCTTCAGTTATGTGTAAAATACGCGGTTGTTACGTAGTTAAAATAATGTTTCATGAATATATTTTTTAAAGATTGTGAGTTATTCTCGTAATCAACATGTGTGTAATAATAATTTCGGGACAAAATCAGATGGTATTTTATGTATTTTGCCGTTAATTCTATCCGGATAGTTACACGTAAAATAGTAGAATCCCACTTGCTTTTGGAGTTCCAAAGTCGTAACAGATCCCAGTATCCTACGTATCGAAAACATATGACCTCTATATAAAACACGAGATTCTTTCTTTTGGCATATAATAATCTTCAGAATTTTAATTTTGTTATAAATAGAACTCTATTTAAGGTGAATTTCTATAATTAGAGAGATTCTAGGATTTACTACTTGGTGGCTAAGTCACCACCTCCCTATAAATATAGGGGTTCTATTCTATTGTAAACCATCCCTAAGTATCAATAAGAATACTCCTCTCTCTACTTTTCTCTCTATTTTTCTTGTTCTTGTATTATTGTTCTTGTTCTTATATTATTTCATAACACGTTATCACCACGAGACTCTACCGTCTCAAAAATCGATTCCCGAGAAAAACTAAGGTATTCCTCTCTTCCTAATTTGATTTTCGATTATGTCTGACATTACGAAAAGAAAGTTCGTTGCCCTTGAAATTTCGGGCAAGAACTATATGACGTGGGTGTTGGATGCTGAAATCCACTTAGATGCTATGGGTCTTGGAGACGCCATTAACAATAGAGATAAAGCATCCACCCAAGACTGTGCTAAGGCCTTGATTTTCTTGCGCCATCACCTTGATGAAGGTTTGAAGATTGAATATCTCACAGTTAAAGATCCACTCATCTTGTGGAATGGCTTAAAGGAGAGATATGACAACTTGAAGTTGGTCACTCTGCCACAGGCACGATATGATTGGGCTCATCTGAGGCTCCAAGACTTTAAGTCTGTTTCTGAATATAATTCTGCGATGTTCAGAATTATTTCTAAGTTGAAGCTCTGCGGAGATAATATCTCTGATTATGATATGCTTGAGAAAACGTTAACAACGTTTCATGCCTCCAATATGGTACTGCAACAACAGTACAGAGAGAAAGGCTTCAAAAAGTACTCTGAACTGATTTCTCTCCTACTTGTGGCTAAGCGAAACAATGACCTGCTCATGAGAAATCACGAAAATCGACCCACCGGGTCTACACCATTGCCTGAAGCAGATAAGGTGTATTCTCATTATGCCAATCATGAAAAGGGCCATGGATCTAATCATGGTCGTGGTCGTAATCGGGGTCATAGCCGTGGACGTAGACAAGGAAGAAATATCCATGATGTCCGTCACCCCCCGAGGAGAGATAACCGCCGAAAGCAGAAACGGGATTATGAGGATCCAAAGGCAAATAGTTCAGAAACTATATGTTATCGTTGCGTTGGAAAAGGGCACTGGTCAAAAGCTTGCCGTATACCAAGACATTTGGTTGACCTTTATCAAGCATCTCGAAAGAGTAAACGCCCTGAAACAAATTTTGTCTCTGACGACAATTTTGACATCACCCACTTGGATGTGGCAGATTTCTTTGAGCAACCCGATGGGAAAATAGACCACCTAATCGGTGATGGATCTGTGATGAAAGAAGATGGAGTTGTTTGATTTTATTTCACTTATTTGTAATAGTTAGTGAATAAACTAATAGTCATTAGTATCAGCTCGTATTAGTTAGTTTATGATATAATGTTAGTATTAGTTCTTTAGAATGTTTCAATATGCTCAGATTTCAATAATATTTTTATTTTTCAGTAGCGGTAATCGACTAACCTAACAGTTAGTCGATTATCTAATATTTCGCATTAAAACTGCATAACAATCGATTGTGTATGTTTAACAATCGATTGTCAAAGTTCAACAATCGATTGTGTATGTTTAACAATCGATTGTCTTAAGACAGTGTGATCTGAAGTTTTTCAAAATAGCAAATAATCGATTGTGTATGTTTAACAATCGATTGTCTTAAGACAGTGTGATCTGAAGTTTTTCAAAATAGCAAATAATCGATTGTGTATGTTTAACAATCGATTGTCTTAAGACAGTGTGATCTGAAGTTTTTCAAAATAGCAAATAGTCGATTGTGTATGTTTAACAATCGATTGTCTTAAGACAGTGTGATCTGAAGTTTTTCAAAATAGCAAATAATCGATTGTGTGTTTAACAATCGATTGTCAATGTTCAACAATCGATTGTGTATGTTTAACAATCGATTGTCTTAAGACAGTGTGATCTGAAGTTTTTCAAAATAGCAAATAATCGATTGTGTGTGTTTAACAATCGATTGTCAATGTTCAACAATCGATTGTGTATGTTTAACAATGATTGTTTTATGAAAATGCTTAAACTGAAATTTTCAAACTACAAAGTAATCGATTATGGAAAACATATAATCGACTATCTGATTTAGTTAGTCAACTGACCTCAGCAGATTTTGAAAATATTGTTTAAATGTGAAACAAACGAATTGAATTTGTTTATTCTTATGTTCGAGTATTTCTTTTGTATGTCAAACTATGGGAAAGCAAATATGGATATCTCACAAAGCAAGCTTGGATCAACGTCCAGCTGTAAAAATATTTGTTTAGTTGATTCATGTACTACACATACGATACTCAAAGAAAAGGAATATTTCTCTCAACTAAATATGTGTAAGGCAAATGTTACTACAATCTCTGGTAGTAGTAAATTGATTGAAGGCTCCGGAAGAGCAACTGTAACTCTGCCCAAAGGCACGATGTTTATCATAGAGAATGCAATGTTCTCCTCCTAGTGTAAGAGAAACTTGTTGAGTTTTAAAGATATACGCCGGAATGGCTATCATATTGAGACAATAGATGAAGATAATCTTGAATATCTCATCATTACAAAGAATGTCTCCGGCCAAAAGAGGGTTATTGAGAAATTCCCATCTTTATCTTGTGGCCTGTATTGGACAAGAATTAGTGCAATTGAGGCACATTCAACAGTAAACCAAAAGGTTACTGATTCCAATACTTTCGTACTTTGGCATGATCGATTGGGACACCCGCGATCGATCATGATGAGACGGATTATAGAAAGCTCATATGGACATCCGTTAAAGAATTTCAAAATTCTTTCAAATAATGAATATCCTTGCACTTCTTGTTATCAAGGCAAGTTGATTATCAGACCATCACCAACAAAGGTTGGGACTGAGTCACCCACGTTTTTGGAACGTATACAAGGGGACATTTGTGGAACTATCCCAGTGGGTCCTTTAGGTATTTTATGGTCTTGATAGACGCATCCTGTATATGGTCTCATGTGTGCCTGTTGTCATCACGCAACCTTGCGTTTGCGAAATTAATGGCACAAATAATTCGACTACGAGCACAATTTCCTGATAATCCAATCAAGTCTATTAGACTGGATAATGCTGCTGAGTTTTCATCCCAAGCATTTAATAATTATTGCTATCAACTGGGATAAAAGTGGAACATTCTGTAGCTCATGTTCACACTCAAAACGGTCTTGCAGAATCGTTAATTAAACGCCTGCAGTTGATTGCAAGGCCATTACTCATGAAAACAAGGCTGCCCACTTCGGTATGGGGTCACGCCATTTTGCATGCAGCAATGCTAATTCGTCTCAGACCAACGAATTATCACAAATATTCCCCATTGCAATTGGTTTTGGGTCATGAACCCAATATATCCCATTTAAGAATCTTTGGATGCGCAGTATATGTGCCTATAGCACCGCCATCCCGCACCAAAATGGGTCCGTAAAGAAGGTTAGGAATATATGTTGGGTTTGAATCGCCCTCCATCATTCGCTACCTCAAAACATTGACAGGGGACTTGTTCACTGCACGATTTGCAGACTGTGGATTTGATGAGACACTTTTCCCAAAATTAGGGGGAGAAGTTGGTGAAACCAAACGGGAAATTTTGTGGAAAAATGCATCATTATCTCATCTTGATCCACATACCTCTATTTGTGAAAGAGAGGTACAAAAGATTATCCATTTGCAAAGAATAGCAAATCAAATGCCTGACGCATTTACGGACTTGAAAAGGATAACGAAACCACACATCCCCGCGGAAAATGTTCCAATCCGTATTGATGTCCCTGTTGGACAATCATCTAGTGTCATAACCAATGAGTCGAATGCACGCCTGAAGCGTGGCAGGCCATTAGGTTCTAAAGATCGAAATCCTAGAAAGAGGAAAGCAAATGATAAAAATGACACTACGAAAGAATCTCATGAGGAAATTCATGATTTAACAAATTCTGAGATTCATGAAGAATCTATTGAGCCCGAGACTCTGGGAAATACGGAACTATCCATAAATCCAACTGATATTGAGGCAAATATTAATTGAGTGGATATAGTGATGGATAATGTCTTTGCTTATAATGTCGCATCTAGCATTATGCAAGAATGTGAGGATCTCGAACCTCAATCTGTTGAAGAATGTCGAAAAAGACATGATTGGCCAAAATGGCAAGAAGCAATTCAATCAGAATTGAATTCGCTGGCAAAACGTGAAGTTTTTGGCCCTATAGTTGAAACACCTAATAGTGTTAAGCCCGTTGGCTATAAATGGGTCTTTGTACGCAAGAGAAATGAGAAAAACGAGGTACAAAGATATAAGGCACGCCTTGTTGCGCAAGGTTTTTCTCAAAGGCCTGGTGTCGATTATGAAGAGACATATTCGCCTGTAATGGATGCCATAACCTTTCGTTATCTCATCAGTTTTGCTGTCCTTGAAAAGCTTGACATGCATTTAATGGATGTGGTTACTGCCTATCTTTATGGCTCACTTGATAATGAGATATACATGAAAATTCCCGATGGACTCAAAGTGCCAAACGCTCATAATTCAAAGTCTCGGGAAATGTTTTCAATTAAATTGCAAAGATCTTTGTATGGTCTAAAGCAATCAGGACGAATGTGGTATAATCGTCTTAGTGAGTATTTGTTAAAAGAAGGCTATATAAATGACGCCATTTGCCCGTGTGTTTTTATAAAGAAAACAACATCGGAATTTGTTGTACTTGCCGTATATGTCGATGACATAAACCTTATTGGAACCCCCATAGAACTCCAAAAGGCAATTGATTATCTAAAGGATGAATTCGAGATGAAAGATCTCGGAAAGACAAAATTATGTCTTGGTTTGCAAATTGAATATTTGGCAAACGAAATTTTTGTCCATCAATCTACCTATATAGAAAAGGTACTGAAACGGTTTTACATGGATGGAGCACATCCTTTAAGTACACCGATGGTTGTTCGATCACTTGATGTGAATAAAGATCCATTCCGACCGCAAGAAAGGAATGAAGAGCTACTTGGTCCTGAAGTACCATATCTTAGTGCAATTGGCGCACTAATGTATCTTGCAAATACTACAAGGCCTGACATATCCTTTTCAGTTAATGTCTTAGCAAGATTTAGCTCGGCTCCTACAAGGAGACATTGGAATGGGATCAAACACATATTGCGGTACCTAAAGGGGACTACCGATATGGGCTTATTTTATGGCAAGAATTGCAATCCTGATCTTGTTGGTTATGCTGATGCTGGATATTTATCCGACCCACATAAGGCTCGATCTCAAACGGGTTATGTGTTTACCTGTGGAGGCACCGCCATATCTTGGCGATCGACTAAGCAATCAATTGTGGCTACTTTATCTAATCATGCCTAGATAATTGCTATTCATGAAGCAAGTCGGGAGTGTGTGTGGTTGAGGTCTATAATACATCATATTCAAGACAAATGTGGTTTGAAGTGTAATAAACTACCCACGACTTTGTATAAAGACAATGCAGCATGTATAGCTCAATTGAAGGGAGGATTCATAAAAGGAGATAGAACAAAGCATATTTCACCAAAGTTATTTTTCACACATGATCTTCAAAAGAATGGTGATATCAATGTGCAACAGATTCGCTCAAGCGATAATATGGCTGATTTGTTCACAAAATCTCTACCAACGTCAACATTCAAGAAGCTAGTTCACAAGATCGGAATTCGAAGACTTAAGGATATGAATTGATGTTCTTATCAGGGGGAGTTAATGCGCGTTGCACTCTTTTTCCCTTACAAGGTTTTGTCCCACTGAGTTTTTCCTTGCAAGGTTTTTAACGAGGCAACCAACAGGCGCATATTCAAACATGTGTACTCTTTTTCCTTTTCTTTAATTTTTTCCCATTGGGGTTTGTTTTAGTTAAGGTTTTAACGAGGCACATTATTGAATAGACATTCAAGGGGGAGTGTTATAAATAGAATTCTATTTAAGGTGAATGTCTATAATTAGAGAGATTCTAGGGTTTACTACTTGGTGGCTAAGTCACCACCTCCTTATAAATATAGGGGTTCTATTCTATTGTAAACCATCCCTAAGTATCAATAAGAATACTCCTCTCTCTACTTTTCTCTCTATTGTTCTTGTTCTTGTATTATTGTTCTTGTTCTTATATTATTTCATAACAAATTTGGAATTTTTTCTAATAATTGACTTAAGCATCTAGTGCACTGAATGAACATAAAAACTAGTATATTTATATTATATTAAAAGCACGCAGACCCTATCAAAGTATCGTTCACCTTTTTTACCTTTTAAACATGAGTTTTTCATTGGATAGAATTGTAATTTAATTATTTTCCTAAAATTTTAAGTTAATTATTTTCCTTATATTTAGGACTTTCAAATCAACTGAAATTTTAGTTATTAAATCTTACCTTGTTTGAACTATATGAAAATCCCTAATATTTAAGAACTTAATTCACCTAGGGTTTCATATCTAGACTTCTGATCCTAAATAGACTATACAAGTTAGAATAGAACAGTTTACTAATACGTTAAAATATAAAATTTATTACTAGATAATATTGAATTTGGGGTAGCAACTAAGAATATGATAAGGCACATAATTAAGAAACGAAAAAACTTGCGGACATGAAATAACTTGAGCTTGGAGACGTCAAATTTTAAATATATCTCATTTTTTCTTCCTATGTTTCTTTTAGTAATAATAACTGAAATAATAAAATTATTATAATATTTAAAAAGTACACTGATCATAATTATAATAAATCACTAACAAAATATTAAGAGTAGAAAAGAAGCGAAAGAGAGAGAGGAAGAAAAGTAGCAGACAAAAGTCAATGACACTAATAATTTTACAAACACCAAAATTCATACGTGAAATATCATTGTTTATGATTTAAAAATGTATTTTTTATTGAATAAAATTTATAATTCCAGTTAATATTTAAAACTATGGATGAGCTAATATGAAAATTTTGAATCAACAAAAACTAAACTATTTCCTTTAAGGTTGAAAGAAAATAATTAAGCCTTTAAATTAACTTATTAGCAAAAGAATTTAATTATTTTTAAAATTTGACATATAAGTAAATCATTTTAAGTTGAGAAAACACTTAGTACATAAATTTGTTTCGATACCACGACCATCAATGGTGAAAGAATAAAAAAAAGTAAAATTAATAAAAGAATAGTATTGAGAGTCAAACAAATAAATATGTAAATCTGAAACAATAAGAATGATATAGTAAAAGACATAACAAAATTCTAAACGAGTTGGTACTTTTTATTATACATGTGTTTCCATAAATAACACTCGCTCTATTTTTATATATTAAGTTGTTTATTGTAAAATATTAAGTCAATCACCCATTTTAACTATAGCATCAACCTCTTTTTCTCAAAAAGACTGAGAAATTCAATTTTAGTATTATATTGGGTTTATTCGTTGAGATAGAGTACATGCGTAACGCGCGTACTCTAAAAACTAGCGAACTAACGTTCTATACTATATATATATATATATATATATATATATATATATATATATATATATATATATATATATATATATATATATATATATATATATATATATATATATATAGTTATACTATATTAAAGGCACGAATGTTTTTAGCGAAATGACGTTCACCTTTTTTACCCTTTAAAAATTTCATACTAAACAAAATAATTATTTAATTATTCTCTTAATATTTAATAATTTGAAATCAACTAAAATACTGGTTATTAAATCTTTTCCCATTTGAATTAGACAGGAAATCCTAAAATTTAGGACTTTAAAGTCAATTGAAACTTTACCTTAATTATCTTGTTCTTATTTGGACTATATATGTTAGCATGTTACATAATTATAGTTCTTTTTTTTGGTCAAACAATTTTTTTTATATTTAACCAATGAAATATGTACAATCGCTAGCTCATGGGACTCTAGAGCTAGACCCTATCTAAAATTCCTATTACAATATTTCAACTATTTGTTTCTTTTCCTAGCAGACTAGTATACTATACATTGTCTCACGTAGGAAATCTATCTAATTGTTCTAATAAAATATTCCATTCACTCTGTTGTTGGCCCTTTATATGCAGCTGTAGAATAATCTCTCGAACTCTCCTTGGATAGGTGGTATGTTTCTTTTGAAATCTTTTCATGTTTCTTTCTAGCCATGTGAAATATACTATTGCTGCAAATAAGAACATCATGATTTGAGCTCTCGATCTACTATTATTGACTCCCTTGGTTAGCCATTATACTTCCCCGTTCTAGCTTCCAATTGAGTGCTTCTCTCTCGGCCAATCCAATAGAATAGCCTATATCGACTTTGCATATTCACATTCAAAGAAAATATGGGTAAGCGATTCTTCTTTTTACTGGTACACAGTACACACTCCTTTGGCACATCAATCTTATATTTTTACAATCGATCAGCTATTGCAAGTCTTTGATTGAGAGTTAGCCAGATATAAATCTATGTCTTGGCATAGTATTAGCTTCCAGTACTAGATTCTTCCATGAAATTTTTTGGAATTGTGATCTTGCAGCTTTGTACACTATTTTTATTTTCAGAATGTGTTGATATATCCAACAGTATTCACTGACCCTAACCATTCGCTTATTGTCAAATAACTTTGGAACAATCCAGCAAGCCTATTTTGGAGCTGGTATTATATTGACATCCCTCCTCTTTATGTAGAAGTTATGGATCCATTATACCCATAAAATATCCTTTTTGGTAGTGATAGCTCATAGGAGTTTGCATAAACCAGCCTTATTCCATGCATAGAAGTCCATAATTCCCAGCTGTCCAGTTAAACCTAGCATACACATTCTTTCCCATGATACGAAAGCCCTTTTTGATGGTTCATTACTCCCTGTCCATAAAAATGTCCTACACATAGCAGTAACTATGCATAATATCCTTTTTTGTAGCAAGAAAACATATGACCAATACGTTTGAATTTCAAATAATATACTTTTTATTAATTGAAGTCGGCCACTATATGATAAAAACTTAGTGGCCCAACACTTGATTCTTGCAATGATTCTCTCTACCAGTGGCATACATTGATGAGTGGACATTTTTTTTTGTTGGCAGTGGTACCCCTAGGTATCTGAAAGGGAACTCTCCTAGTGCAAAGTGCCTATCTACAAGAATTGAGGCTTTAAATTCTTCAACCAATCCACCTACATAGAATGAACTTTTTTCCATGTTTGTCTGTAGTTTAGTTCTCAAAGAAGTGGTACAATGTCTGCAGTATTAGTCTAATTGAGGTTCTATTTGCTCGGAAACACGTGATCAAGTCATCTGCAAAGCATATATGGGATATCTTGAACTTGGCACACTTTGGGTGGTAGTTGAAGTCTGGTATATGTTCAAATGTCTTCAAACTTCGATTGAGATATTCCATGACTAACACAAACAAATAGGGTGATATAGGGTCCCGTTGTCTTAATCCTTTATTTGCTTGAAATTTAGGTGTAATTCCTCCATTAAGCAACAATGAGTAGCTTACAGTCGTAACACATTCCATTATCAGATTCACAAACTTGGCAGGGATTCCATACTCTAGTACTACATCTTTCGGAATGGCCATTCCACTGATTCATATGGTTTCCTTATATCCACCTTTATTATACACCTTGGTGATACACCTTTTTGTGTGTATCCTTTGACTAATTCATGGGCAAGTATGACATTGTCCAATATATTCCTTCCTTCAATGAATGCAAACTGTGCAAGTCCTACTATGTGATCTATAACTTTCTTTAATCTTCCATTTAAGATCTTGGCTATCACCTTGTATAATGTGGTACAACATGCTATTGGTATATACTCCTTCATATGGATAAGGCTTGCTACTGTAGGCACCAACGTGAGAGTTGTGTAATTCACAATCTTTAGCATCTTTCCATTTGCAAAGAACTGAAGGATTGTCTTTGTAACTTCAGCTCCAATGATATCCCAATGTTGCTTGAAAAATTCAGCTGTGTAGCCATCAATACCCGAGGATTTGTCATTGGGCAGCTCTTTGACTATCTGACATACTTCTTCTTTTGTGACCTGTTGAATCATCCCTTGTTGTTGCTCTTTGGTTAGACAAGGTCCTAGTCTTACAATGTTTATATCCAAGCATGGTAGTTCTTTCACACACTTCCCCAATAAGGCTTGGAAAAAGTTCAAAAACTCTCATGCAACAAGCTTTGGTTCAGTCAATCTTACCCCCTGCACATTACAAATAGATCCAATTCTGTTTCTAGCTTGTTTGACTTTTACATGAGCATGGAAGAATTTTTAGTTTGAGCCTCCAGCTTGGATCCAGGTGGCAGGAGACTTCTGTCTTAATATATGTTCATATATACCTTCTCATTTCTCTATTTGAAGTAATTGTTCTTTCTCCTTGGTTATTAATTTATTGTTGAATAAGTCTATGCTCAGTTCTTCTTGTACACTTCTCAACTCATCTTTCATTTGGTTCAGTTTCCTTTCCAGTGAGGAGAATTCTCTGTTCAAGTGCTTTGTTTCTTACTCTGGCATGTGCAGCTTTTTCCATATTGAGTACATGGCATATCCCTCTATGGGTTATCTCCATATTTGTTGCACTACCTCCTTGAACTCTTGATTCTACATTACTATCCCTAGCAATTTGAATGGCTTCAGAAGTCTTTGCTTGACTTAATCAGTTCTTAGGATAATTGGAGAATGGTCTGATACACCTGTGGTGTCATAAAAGGCTTCGATATCATTATACAACATAAATCATTGAGTATCGGTCAATATTACTATATATTCTCTCTGATGCTTCTCTTTCATTACACCATGACCATTGCCATCCC
Organism: Nicotiana benthamiana; assembly: GCA_034376525.1. NCBI lineage: Eukaryota > Viridiplantae > Streptophyta > Magnoliopsida > Solanales > Solanaceae > Nicotiana > Nicotiana benthamiana. The sequence goes on from CM067326.1 coordinate 48,917,738, forward strand.
TTTCTATTCAATTGTCCCAATCCCACATCTATGATACAGTTTTGAAAATCCAATATTTATGCTTGGTGGACTGAGTTCCCGTTTAGTCTATCATTGAGTGACAGCATGGTATTAAAGTCACCCATCATCAACCATGGCTCAATTATGTTATCGTTAAGACTTCTCAATTGATCCTACAATTCCTTCCTAGCTGAGTTAGTATTGTACCCATAGACATAAGTCACCTCGCAAGAGAAGTTAGACCCTCTATCCTTGATATAGCAGTGGACCATCTGGTGGTTGGCCATAAGCACCTGAACAACCACCATCTAATTTTTCTAGAACACCTAAATTCTCCCCTAAGGATTTTTATTGTAGTTTGTATATATAGTACACTCTCCTTCAAATTTTCGTCTTACTTTAGTCATCTTCTTGTTTTTTACCTTTGTCTCAAGGCAACCTATTATAGTTACATTATTCTTGAGCAAAAAGATCTTGAATTCCTTCTGCTTAAAGGGATTATTTAGCCCTCTGATATTCCATGAACAAACTATCATGGGGGAAATTTATCAGAGGTAATTGTGTCCCTTTCTACTTCTCTAGTAGCCTCCTTCACTTATATTCTCAAATAGCTGAATTTATTTTGACTAAGTATCTTTTCGACTTCTACATCAGGTAAAGCTTCCTTATGAGGTTACTTTCCTTGAGGCATCTTTTTCATTTTCCCTTTTATTAATCTTCCTTTCTCGCTGCTATCAACCATGTTATCTATGTCTGTATCAACTTGATTATTCTTCTATGACCTTCATAAATTGGATTTTTAGGATCATTGCTGGTCTTCACTTTCCAATGTGTTATTGGTTGTCGATTCTTCTGCTTTTTCCTTCTATCTTTTGGATTTTTTCCTCCTCCCTTATCAGGTTTAGCTTTGGCCTCCTGATCTTTCTTGCAGCTCCCAGTGTTATGTCCTATTTGTAAGCAATAATGGCAATAGGAGGGCTTCCATTCATATTCTAGTTTCTACTCCTTACATCCACCTTTTTCATCTTTAATCAATATGTGTTCAGGAAGTGGTTGTGATATATTCATATCCACCAAAATTCTAGCATATGAATCATATCTCCTTGTGTTGTCATCTTATCAGTACATATTGGTTTATCCTGATAGCTCGCAATTCTGCCTAGATTCTCAGTTGACCAATATTGTATTGGTAGCCCAGGTACGATTACCCATGTAGGAACAATATGGTTAGTTTCCTTGTTGATATCAAAATCCGGTTCCCATTGCTTCAGAATCATAGGTCTATTGTTAAAAGTATATGGCCCATACTTTATTACTTTCAGTTTGTCTTCATCATCTTGAAATCGAAAGATAAAGTAGCCATGATTCTGTAGATATACCTTTGGTGTATCCACAAAGTAAGGTGACCCACCTAGCACATAGCCGATTACGCTTTATTTCCATTTTCGGGTCTCTTCTTCAATTTCAATTAGATTGAGTCGGACCATCTTTACTCCTTCTTTCATAATTGGTGGGTAATACTCGAGTTTCGATCCTTATTGTATAGATCGATTCCCTTGTACCACACCTACTAATGTAGCCCTAGTTTCATACAATTTCACTGAGAATGTTAATTTCATTGCTGTTATAGTCACATCTATTTCCACTGGTTTCGGGATTACTTGTTATTTTGTCAGATCCTCTTTTACCGGAGCTTGAAGAATTGTTGGGGCACTTCCCATCCCTTGCATCCAGTGAATCAATTGAGTTAGTTCTAGGGTTTGAGGGATCACTGGCTCTGACTTAACCATCCTATTTTCAATGCTCGAAATCGTGCATCCGGCGCTAGCTCATTGCATCATTTCCATCGGGTCATCGGTGAAAACGTACATTAACTATTCCTTACATAACGTGTGCCTCGAGAGAAAACCATTTTAAAGAGTATGTTACTATTGTAGTTCTTCTATGTTACTTTTCATGGCAAAACAGTAAATTAACGTGTGTTTTTAATGAATCTAAAGTAATTGATCCAACAATTTATGGCTAATATTTAAGACGGCACGTAAAAATTTGTGCACTAAGTCAAGCTTTTGATTAAAGAAAAAGGGAACATAAATAATTCATATTGAGGTGACATGAATTTAGACTTTAGACTTTAAAGAATATAGGGTCGTTCTTTTCTCTTTGAACAATTTGGATTTAAAAATTGAAGTATACTTAAATATTTTGTCCACTTGATTGTCTAAATATTAAGAAATAATTATATAATATATATTTTAAATTGTAAAATTATTTTAAACAATAAAAAATGATCAAAATATATTTTGTATAAATAAATAAGGGAATAGAAAAAGGAAGTAAAATTTTATAAATAAAATAAAATAACAATCGAGCAAAAATATTATACGAACGGTTAATAATAATCGAGTTCGGATGCATATGTGATTACTAAGGTATCAATAGGTAGACAAATATTTTGGAGTATTATTTTATTTTTTTATTTATTGAGTTATTACACATGATCAACACATATGATTGTCTTTTGCGACTTATACTTTTATTTTTGTATTTAAACATAATTTTAAATAAGTTAGTATTCTTTGAGATAGAATATACACGCATGGCACGTACCTTGAGACTATTATATCCCATATTAAAAGCTCAAAGGCCCTATAAAAATATCATTCGTCTTTTTTATCCTTTATAAATATATCCTAGTTGGATATAATTGTAGTTGTAATCAGTATAAATTTTTAATTTTGGGGAAAAAGCCTAAGGCCTCATTTGTTTTGTTAAGATTAAGACGTCTGAATCTGAATACACATCTGAATATCAAAATGTGTATAAAGATTAAGACATCTGAATCTGAATACACACCTATATATATTAAGATGTATATTATGATCTGAATAGAAATAATTAAGATTGTTTGATTTTTAACCTCTGAATATATAAAATATATCTTTATTGAAAATTAATAAACATAAATTCAAACCTAATATTTAGGTACGTGTATTTAGGTATGAGGAGTCTTTAGATATTTCTTTATATTATGAAATAATATAAGAACAAGAACAATAGAGAGAAAAGTAGAGAGAGGAGTATTCTTATTGATATTTAGGGATGATATACAATGGGGTAAGACCCCTCTATTTATAGGCATAGAAAAGACTTAGCCTCAAAGTAAAACTCTAGAATCCTCTAAATATAGACATTCACCTTAAATAGGATTCTATTTATAACACTCCCCCTTGAATGTCTATTCAATAATGTGCCTCGTTAAAACCTTAACTAAAACAAAACCCAATGGGACACATGTTTGAATATGCGCCTATTGGTTGCCTCGTTAAAAACCTTGCAAGGAAAACCCAGTGGGACAAAACCTTGTAAGGGAAAAAGAGTGCAACGCGCATTAACTCCCCCTGAAAAGAGCATCAATTCACATCCTTGAGCATTTGCATTCCAATCTTGTGCACCATCTTCAAAACGATCTTTTGTAGAGATTTGATAAATAAATCAGCCATATTGATTTGAATAAATATTCCGCACCTTGAAATTATCATTCTTGATAGATATGAACATCTTCATATAATGTCGTGGAATGACTCTTCAATATCTCCATAGATGTATTCTCGATGCCATCATGCTTATAGTTATAGCAAGATACATATGTACACAAGTTGCACTTAGGATGTGGTACTTCAGGACCAAGAATTGTATATGCTTCAAGCAACTTCAATCTTTCATGGATTGACATATAAGTTAAGTCATATAAGCCATATAATAGACTTTAGATGCATATCAAGTTTTCATGGCATGCTAAACAAATAAGATATCGAAAACTGATTACACATACCATTGACTTTAATATGATCACTTTGATTATTTGCTCATCTTCTTTATTAAGAAGTTATTTTGAAACCGATTCGTCTATACGCTTTAAGCGTATCAAAGATTTTGTCCTTCTGGGACTTAATATGAGCATTTGCAGTGAGGATATAGTTACTTTCTTTGGGTCAGCAAATGCGTATAGCATGCTTTGCAATATTTTGCAATTGAATTATCTTTTTATGAACTTCAGGTTCATATTATGATATTCGAGGATCTATATATACAAATGATAATTCATCCCATGTAACCTTTTCTCAAGTGTTTATCATGTCTCTCCCTCATGTTAGAAAGCTAACTTGTTTCCTCAACTTTGAGAGTCCATCTTTGTGCATTATGGTGTTAATGAAAATATACACCGCACATCAATAATAAGATGAAATTATTTGGTTCCTGACCCTGAACCACTTGTGAGGGGAGAATATAATATATTCTCGTATACAACGTATATCAAACTGATATATATAACTTTGTTCTCATAAGAAACAGTTTAGCTATTAAGTGGAGGCACTCAATAATTATCTTGCTAAACCATTTATGATATAAACCAACTTATCAAGATGAACTATCTTGAATAGAAGATCTGGAAATTATGCTCGAAGTTATATTACTGAGCAATTTACCTCGCAAGCACCGGCCAGGCTACGGGTTAATAACAATCGCACATGTAACCATATCACAGATGCATCATATGTGGTATACATGGCAGGTGAATGGGCTCATATTCACCTTTGATATTTCCATAATTTATGGGATTCAACCCGAACTCTTTAGTTGGTCAATCAATTAATGAGAACAAGTAATATAAGAGAATTCGTAAAGAACTTTCTAGTTCTTTAATATTTACCCATGTGAATTCTCTATTACTGCACATCATACTTAAAATGAGATGGCTAACCCGAATGCCAACTGAATAAATTATCAATATTGATAAACTTCAAATTTACACCATGACATGTGCAATTATCAATAAACTTCAAGTTTATTATGATATGGGTTTTTATATCAATAAACGTCCACTTTATTGTGGTATTCTTGTGTAGTACAAACTGGAGAATAAAGTGGGTAGTTTTTCACATACAGATTATCCCGCTACAAGTTGTAGTAATAGAAGATATCAAATCTTTCCTTTATTTATAGTCTCAATATAATCAATCGCTTTCGCATATACTTTGGAAACTGAATAAGTTTCTTTGAGACTTACTACAACACAAAACCTTATTGGTAATCAATTGTGTTTCTCCAACATAGTAATAATTGGCTCTTCTAGAGCTCTCAATTAATTTTGTACTACCACATATTCATCAACATTCATGTGGTGAATATCTCTTTTAAAGAGAAAGTTATACCATTATGGTCATGGTCAAAATTATATGCAAGATATGTTTCTTGCATTATCGTTGTCCTTTAATAGTCATATTTCCAAAATATTTTGGCGTACAATAGGTACGTGACCAACGATCATTCATGCCATAACAATGACATTATTTTCATATATCATCTCAAACCTCCTTCTAGGGGTGAGTGTGGTATATTCAATACCAATGCGTCTGGCATTCGATTTGCTATTCTTTGCAAATGGATAATATTTTGCACCTCCTTTTCACAAATAGAGGTATGTGGATCAAGATGAGATAATGATGCATTTTTCCACAAAATTTCCCGTTTGGTTTCACCAACTTCTCCCCTAATTTTGGGAAAAGTGTCTCATCAAATTGACAGTCTGCAAATCGTGCAGTGAACAAATCCCCTGTCAATGTTTCGAGGTAGCGAATAATGGAGGGCGATTCAAACCCAACATATATTCCTAACCTTCTTTGCGGACCTATTTTGGTGCGGTATGGCGGTGCTATAGGCACATATACTGCGTATCCAAAGATTCTTAAATGGGATATATTGGGTTCATGACCCAAAACTCATTGCAACGGGGAATATTTGTGACAATTCGTCAGTCAGAGACGAACTAGCATTGCTACATGCAAAATGGCGTGACCCCAAACCAAGTGGGCAGCCGACGAACTAGCATTGCTGCATGCAAAATGGCGTGACCCCAAACCGAAGTGGGCAGCCTCGTTTTCATGAGTAAATGAGGTATTCAAGATTATTCTCATCTAATGTCTCAACATGATATCCATTTTTAATGATATCTTAAAAACTCAACAAGTTCCTCTTAAACTTGGAGGAGAACATTGCATTCTCTATGATAAATATTGTTCCTTTAAGCAGAGTTATAGTTGCTCTTCCAGAGCCTTCAATCAATTTAATTCCCATGGTTAACAACAAAAGAAAATATACGAACATGAGAATAAACAAATTCAATCCGTTTGTTTCATATTTAAACAATATTTTCAAAATCTGTTAAGGTTAGTTGACTAACTAAATCAGATAGTCGATTATATGTTTTCCATAATCGATTACTTTGAAGTTTGAAATTTTCAGTTTAAGCACTGTTTCAATGTAAACGATTGTTAAACATACATAATCGATTATATGCTAATTTGAAAATTTTCAGATCACACTGTCTTAATATAATCGATCGTTAAACATACATAATCGATTATGTCTTAATATAATCGATTGTTAAACATACATAATCGATTATTTGCTTTTCTGAAAAACTTCAGATCACACTGTCTTAATATAATCGATTGTTGAACATGCATAATCGATTATCTCTTAATATAATCGATTGTTAAACATACATAATCGATTATTTGCTATTTTGAAAAACTTCAGATCACACTGTCTTAATATAATCGATTGTTGAACATACATAATCGATTATGTCTTAATATAATCGATTGTTAAACATACATAATCGATTATTTGCTATTTTGAAAAACTTCAGATCACACTATCTTAATATAATCGATTATTGAACATACATAATCGATTATGTCTTAATATAATCGATTGTTAAACATACATAATCGATATTTGCTATTTTGAAAAACTTCATATCACACTGTCTTAATATAATCGATTGTTGAACATACATAATCGATTATTTATTAATATAACGATTGTTTTGAAGTTTTAATGCGAAATATTAGATAATCGACTAACTGTTAGGTTAGTCGATTAACTCTACTGAAAAATAAAAATATCTTTGAAATTTAAGCATATTGAAACATTCTAAAGAACTAATACTAACATTATATCATAAACTAACTAATACGAATAAAATCAAACAATTCCATCTTCCTTCATCACAGATCCATCACCGATTAAGTGGTCTATTTTCCCCTCAGGGTGCTCAAAGAAGTCTGCCACATCCAGGTGGGTGATGTCAAAATTGTCATCAGAGACAAAATTGGTTTCAGGGCCTTTACTTTTTAGAGATGCTTGATAAAGCTCAACCAACTGTCTGTTGGAAACACGTTCTCAATGCAATATACTAAAACGTGTGTTCTTTTGTGTAGGTTTTGATGAATGACAAACGAAGCGAAAATTGATATATGACGAAGTTCAAGAAACAAGCGCACAATTGATATACAACGAGATTCAAGCTCAAGACAAAGTTTTATAAGTTTAATTGAGTCATTCTTATTTGTGATCTTGATCCTACAACTTGACTCGTAACATGGCTTCTCTCATAAAACTATTTTCCAAAATCATGCATATTTAATTTAACGTCAAATGATTTTAAATCATGCATATTTACAGTAGTCAAAATAATTTTTAGACATGCCTTAAAAATCTGGACTAAGATAATCGATTATGTACTTATGATAATCGATTGTTTTTAAGCCAAGACTGCATGATAATCGATTGTGAACTAATGACAATCGATTGTGAGTAAGACAGTGAGCATCAGGTTTTTCAAACCTGCATGACAATCGATTGTGAACAAATGACAATCGATTGTGATGAGGCAGTGTCCATCAAAATTTTTCAAAACTCAGAATAATCGATTGTGAAGCTAATGACAATCGATTGTGAAGAGACAGTGTCCTTCAGATTTTTCAAAGTCACAAAATAATCGATTGTGAACTTATGACAATGGATTGTGTTGAGGCAGTGACTTCCAGACTTTTTCAAAACTAGTAAATAATCGATTGTGAGTATATAACAATCGATTTTCAAGAGGCAGTGTCTAAAATGATTTTCAAAAACTGATAAGTGATCGATTGTTGACTTTTTGCAATCGATTGTGAAGCTGACCGTTGTCGTAAAGTTTTCAAATACTGTCAGGTAATCGATTATTGATTCTGTATAATCGATTGTTGTGATTAAAATCCGGAAAAGATTTTTTGAACGTTATTGGGTAATCGATTATTGATTTGGTATAATCGATTGTTTGATTAAAATCCGGAAAAGATTTTTTGAACGTTGCTGAGTAATCGATTGTTGATTCTGGACAATCGATTGTTTGTGGTAAAATCTGGAAAGGATTTTTTGAATGTTGCCAGTAATCGATTATGGATTGTAAGTAATCAATTATCAAGCGTCAAATCTGGGATTGAATTTTGATCTGACTGGCAGACAATCGATTGTTGGGGTTTGACAATCGATTGTCAGTGAGTAAAATCAGCAACTCTTAATTGGCAATTAGGCAACGGTAATGCCAAGTTTTTCAACTATAAATACAGCTTCATTTCAGTGTTTTAAACACAACAACATACTACAACTGATCATTACATTGCTATAAGCTTACATACTTTTGTTTATCACTTTATATTCCATTTCATAAAGCTTTTGAGAGCCATATCCTTGTCCAAAGTTGTTGTGATCTAGAGCTTACTTCTTTTACTCATACCTACTCATAAAGGAGTATTTTGTTTGAGTGTTAAGTGTTTTACATACTCGTAAGAGAATTGTGATTCTCTTGTTGTAAGGAACTTGTGTTCCTTGGTTGAAGTCTTGGAGTGTTGTATCTCCGAGCAAAGGTGTTAAGGCTTGTGTCCTTACTTTGTAAAGGTTTGTTGAGCACCCGTAAGCTTAACAAGTTAGTGGAAAATCTCGAGAGAGTCTCTCGGGGACTGGACTAGCCATGTGTTGTGGTGAACCAGAATATATCGGTGCGTTCTTTCCTTTTATTTATTTAACGCACTTAATTATTTCCTGCAATTTTTAAATTCCGCAAGTTTACGCTAAATTTTATTATAACGCTATTCACCCTCCCTCTAGCGTTAAGCGTATTTTCTAACAACTGGTATCAGAGCCCAACTCTCTGAAAACTTAACAGTTTGAGAGAACCATCCATGGCTTCTACTCGTGATTCTTTTGTAGGAATTGATGAAGGACAGTGCTCCACACGACCACCTCTATTCAACGGTACAAATTACACGTACTGGAAGGAGAGGATGAAGATCTTCATTCAGTCCAACAACTTTCACCTCTGGAAGGTGATAATGAAGGGAAACCAAATTCCAACAAAGAAGCTGGAAAACGAATGGGTTCCCAAGTCCGAGGATGAGTATGACGCGGATGACATCCGAAAGGTTCAAAATAATGCTAAAGCAATTAATTTATTATATTGTGCTGTTAATGCTGAGGATTACAAGAAAATATCGTGTTGCACAACGGCAAAGGAGATGTGGGATAAGCTAGAAGTTACGTACGAAGGTGGACCAGGTAAGGGAAGCAAAAATTGATTTCCTAACCCATTCTTATGAATTATTTCACATGAAGGAAGGTGAAAAGGTGAACGAAATGTTTGAGCGATTTTCAATAATCGTAAATGACCTACATGCTCTCAAGAAAACATTCACGGATAGAGAGCTCGTGTAAAAATTTCTTAGAAGTCTCACACCGGCATGGAGATCAAAGGCCGATGCAATTCAAGAATCCATTGGCGTTTCAAACGTCACCATCGACGCACTAAGAGGTAACCTTAAGACCTATGAATCTACTATTCTTAACCCTTTGTTGATGATCAAAGGAGGCAAAGAATAGCTCTAAAGGCAAGCACAAGCCAACCGCAAATTGATGAGGAAGGAGACAACGAGCTTGGACTCGTTATCAAAAGATTTCAAAAGTTCATGCGCAAGGAGTATGAACGCAAGGGCAAAAAGCAAGGCAAACAAATCAAGTGCTATGAATGTGGTGAAACCGGGCACATCAAATCAAATTGCCCAAACATCAAAAAGGAGAAGAAACCTTTTTAAAAGCAACGTGCATACATTTCTTGGGGAGGCGACTCCGGAGATGAGTCAAGCGAAGGAGAAGAAGATGAAGCAGCAAATCTTTGCCTTATGGCACATGAAGACAACAAAGATGAGGTATGTCAAATTTCGTCTAAAAACTTCTTTACTCTTGATGAAATGCGAACTGCTTTTGATGAATTATATGCTGAGTTTATTAAGGCTTCAAAAACTGTTAAGGGCATAAAAGAAAATGCTTAATTAAAAGAAAAGGATTTTCAAAAACAGCTTTCTTTGAAAGAAAAGGATTTAGAAAAACTGGTTTTAGAAAATGAAAAGCTGAAAGAGGAAAACAAGTTTTTTGGAAAAAGAAGCGCCGATAAGCCCGAAAGTTCTACTAATAATTGTTCTTCTTGCTTGCATCTCAAAAATGAGGTAGATAGACTCAAAGGTACCTTAGATAAGTTTAATTCTTCCCACAAGAATTTGAATGAGGTCCTTGTTAATTTGAAATCAACCAAGCATGGCATAGGATTTAAGAATGAGGTTAAAGAAAAGGTTGAAGCAAAACCCCAACCACCTAAGGCTCAACCTAGGACTAATAAAACAAATGCTTATCCTAGAAATAGAAATCCTAGAACCAATATGCATGCTAGACAAAATGTTGAACATTTTAGGAGACCTAGAAATGACTTACCACCTAGAAATAGCTACCCTAGAAATGATGCATATTTTAGGCCAAATATTGAACCTTTGAGAAGACCTAGAAATGGCCCTCAACCGAGAAACAATCACTCTAGAAATGCTGCCCATCCTAGAGCCCATAGTAGGAGAAATAATTCACACGAAATGCGAAATAGTCATAGTGTTCAAAATAGAGTAAGAAACTTTCATCCGTCTAGTTACTATGAACCTAGAAGGATGCATAACCCAAATGTGACTTGTCATTATTGTAGACGCATTGGTCATATTGCTCCTGCATGCTTTACACGTCATAGACATATTACTCAATCGCATCATTATAATATGCCTAACCCCCAAGGACCCAAGATGGCATGGGTACCTAAAGAACATTAATTTGTTTTGTAGGTGTGCTTGAAGGGATCAAGTGTACTATGGTACCTTGATAGTGGATGCTCCAAGCATATGACGGGAGATGAATCCAAATTCCTTCAATTAGAGCACAAAGAAGGAGGAAGTGTTATCTTCAGTGATAACAATAAAGGAAAGATCATCGGCATCGGCTCGGTCAGTAAGGATGAAAATTCCTCTATTAAGCATATATAACTTGTTAAAGGATTAAAGCATAATCTCTTGAGCATAAGCCAATTGTGTGACAAGGGAAATCTTGCTTTATTTGATTCGGATGAATGCTTAGTGTTCAGACGTAGTGATTTCAAAATTATCCTCTGTGGTTTTAGAGTGGATAATATTTATATGGTTGATCTTACTAATTCCTCACCCGATTATGTTGATTGTCTAATGAGTAAAGAGGATGATACTTGGCTATGGCATCGTAGAGTAGCACATATCAATATGCATCTTTTGAACAAATTGATTTCTCAAAACTTAGTTGTTGGTTTTCCCGTTTTAAAATTTGAAAATGACTCTATTTGTGACTCGTGTCAAAAGGGGAAGCAAACAAAAGCATCTTTCAAATCTAAAAACATTGTTTCAACTTCTAGACCATTGCAATTACTTCATATGGATTTATTTGGTCCTTCTCGCATTGAAAGTCTAGGAACAAATAGATATGCTTTTGTGATTGTTGATGATTACTCGAGATTTACTTGGACTTTATTTCTTGCAAATAAAAGTGATGCTTTTCAAAATTTTAAATATTTTCTTAAGCGTGTTCAAAATGAGAAAGAAACAACCGTCACTTCAATTAGAAGTGATCATGGGGGAGAGTTTGATCACAATCTCTTTGCGGACTTTTGTGATGAACTCGGAATCGAGCATACCTTTTCCGCTCCACGTACACCACAACAAAATGGGGTGGTGGAAAGGAAAAATAGGTGTCTCGAAGAGATGGCTAGAACCATGCTCGACGAAGCTAAGATACCCAAACATTTTTGGGCGGACGCCGTGAGTACCGCTTGCTATGTTCTAAATAGAGTAGTAATTCGGCCGATACTCATGAAAACCCCCTATGAACTTTATATGGGAAGAAAACCAAATATTTCCCATTTTAGAGTTTTTGGTTGCAAATGTTTTGTTCATAACAATGGCAAAGACCAATTGGGTAAATTTGATGCTAAGTCGGATGAAGGTATTTTCATTGGATATTCCTCACGTAGTAAAGCATATAGGGTCTTTAATAAAAGAACCCAAATTGTGGAGGAATCCCCTCATGTTGTATTTTTCGAAAATAATGCTCGCTTGGCGAGAAAGGATTCCGGTTTTGATCTTGCAGGTATCTTAGATAGCTCGAAAGAAAAAATACAAGAGGAACCACCCAAGGAAAATAAAGATGAAACTGAGGAACAACCAACGGAAGAAGCGCCACAATTGAAAAAAGAAATGAATGTGCCTAACGAGTGGAGGACGATCAAAGTTCACCCTCTTGAACAGGTAATTGGCAACGTCGGAGGAAAGGTAAGTACCTGAAACTCTCTTATGAACACTTTAGAACACACTTCTTAAGAGCTCACGTTCTCACTTGGCAACACTAGTTTAAGTTATTACTTCTTTACAAATTACTGACTTGAGCGTCGGAGACATTTAATTCTATTTTGCAGGTATCGCCCTAAAAGATAGGGGGAAATATGAAGTTTTGGCACAGAACAATTGATTGTTCCAAGCAAATAATCGATTATTTTACTGTGCTGAAAATCGATTAGCAGTATCACTAATCGATTGCTTATGGTTCATATTTATTATGCAGTTTCGTTAAATAATTGATTCCTTAAACTGCAAAATCGATTTCCGTCTCAATCATTCATCGAGGCTTTTCCAAAACAATCGATTGTTTCAAAATATAATCGATTATTTTCAAAATCAGAAAATTTCTGTGCTCACTGTAACATAACAATCGATTACCATATTTTGACAATCGATTATTTCATGTCAGAAGTTTAAACTCTTGTTACCGTTTGGCTCCTCAATCGATTTGTGTCAGTTCCAAGTCAGGTCATAACTCTTCAACAATCGATTATTGCATCTCAAAAATCGATTGTCTAACGGTCAGTGAATTTATTTTACCGTTTCTGACTGATTTGGCTTTAAATTCTCAGCAGATTTCTTCCATAAATGATAAGCCACTCTCCCCTCTATAAATAGGCTTCATATATGTTCATATGCATACACTCAAGCATCAATTGTAGCTTTCAAAATATCAAATTCTCTCTAATCCTTTGCAAAATCCAGCAGCTTTCATTAAAAATGTCGGGCCGTCACTCAAAACGTTCCCGTTCTGCTAGGCACGGCGCATCCTCCTCTGTTGCCCCTCCTCGTCCGAACTATCCCTATCAAGATGGTTCTGTTCTATATTTTAATTCCGATATCGAGCTTACTCGATTCTTAACCAAATTTGAAAAGCGCGACATTCTTCCACCCTGCTTTTCAACCCACAAGTATCTTGAATCATTTGGGCCTGCTGCAAATATGCTCAAAAATTCTCAACTTCTTGACTTTTTACTCCTTACCCATCCTTACATCAATACTACATTGGATCAAGCATTTTATTCCAACCTCCATGAGAATGATGATGGTGAGCTTGTCACCAACATTAATGGTGTTCAAATTCTTCTTTCCGATGAAAATCTTCATACCATTGCCCGTCTTCCTCATAATGGTAAAGACATTTTTCGGTACACCGGAGAGGCCGGAGCCCTTTTTGATGAAACAGCCCTCTTACACCAAATCGGTCTTACTTTTTATGATCCAAATCTTTCTTCCCGTCGTCCTACAATTACGGGAATGGATCCCAACTATCGGTTGATTTTCTATTTCATCACCCGGGTCCTCAAGCCTCGTAAGCATAACCATACTACCATTTCTCAAGAGGACACTAAGCTCTTGCATGCCATAATAACCGGAGCTAACATCAATTGGTGTCGGCTTATCAAAATTCACATGCGTGACGCTATCGGAGATGATAGGCCTCTTCCTTATGCTCTCCTCATCATGAACTTTCTTGAAGCCACCGGATTCGTCACTGGAAATGGTCCTCTCAAAAAGAGTACCAAAAAGTGGGAAATTTCGGAATCCTCCTTTCATCATGATGGTGATCATGTAGCGCCTGCTCCTCCTTCATCCCGTCGAACTCGCCCGCCTCAAGAACCCACTCTTCAATCCATTTCCAACCAAATTGCTTCCCGGACCACCTCTGTCGGTCAATTAACTCACGAGATCCATGGATATTTTGATCACATTCATTATCCATATGCGGGTCTTGTTCCATATGAAGCAGCGCCGGATGATGAGGCGGAAAATGATGAATGAATAATTGTAGTTTTTAAGTTTGTTTTTATATGTTGTATTTTCTTCCCTGTTGCTGTAATTTTTCTTTCCAATAAATAAACAAGGTTTATTTCATCTTTGGCATCTTATTATTATTTTTGCTAATGGCAAAAGGGGGAAGATAACGGGTATGCACTCTCAGTATTTATAAGCTTAAATTGAGGGGGAATTCTCAAATTGAGGGGGAACAAATTGCATACTTGTTACATGTATATACTTGTCTTGAATCGTCAATATAAATTGCTTGTCTTACATATCCCGCTTAATGTTTTCCATTATCAAAAAGGGGGAAATTGTTGGAAACACGTCCTCAATGCAATATACTAAAACGTGTGTTCTTTTGTGTAGGTTTTGATGAATGGCAAACGAAGCGAAAATTGATATATGACGAAGTTCAAGAAACAAGCGCACAATTGATATACAACGAGATTCAAGCTCAAGACAAAGTTTTATAAGTTTAATTGAGTCATTCTTATTTGTGATCTTGATCCTACAACTTGACTCGTAACATGGCTTCTCTCATAAAACTATTTTTCAAAATCATTCATATTTAATTTAACGTGAAATGATTTTAAATCATGCATATTTACAGTAGTCAAAATAATTTTTAGACATGCCTTAAAAATCTGGACTAAGATAATCGATTATGTACTATGATAATCGATTGTTTTTAAGCCAAGACTGCATGATAATCGATTGTGAACTAATGACAATCGATTGTGAGTAAGACAGTGAGCATCAGGTTTTTCAAACCTGCATGACAATCGATTGTGAATAAATGACAATCGATTGTGATGAGGCAGTGTCCAAAGTTTTTCAAAACTCAGAATAATCGATTGTGAAGCTAATGACAATCGATTGTGAAGAGACAGTGTCCTTCAGATTTTTCAAAGTCACAAAATAATCGATTGTGAACTTATGACAATGGATTGTGTTGAGGCAGTGACTTCCAGACTTTTTCAAAACTATTAAATAATCGATTGTGAGTATATATCAATCGATTGTCAAGAGGCAGTGTCTAAAATGATTTTCAAAAACTGATAAGTAATCGATTGTTGACTTTGTGTATCGATTGTGAAGCTGACCGTTGTCGTAAAGTTTTCAAATACCGTCAGGTAATCGATTATTGATTCTGTATAATCGATTGTTGTGATTAAAATCCGGAAAAGATGTTTTGAACGTTATTGGGTAATCGATTATTGATTTGGTATAATCGATTGTTTGATTAAAATCCGGAAAAGATTTTTTGAACGTTGTTGAGTAATCGATTGTTGATTCTGGACAATCGATTGTTTGTGGTAAAATCTGGAAAGGATTTTTTGAACGTTTCCAGTAATCGATTATGGATTGTAAGTAATCGATTATCAAGCGTAAAATCTGGGGTTGAATTTCGATCTGACTGGCAGACAATCGATTGTTGGGGTTTGACAATCGATTGTCAGTGAGTAAAATCAGCAACTCTTAATTGGCAATTAGGCAACGGTAATGCCAAGTTTTTCAACTATAAATACAGCTTCATTTCAGTGTTTTAAACACAACAACATACTACAACTGATCATTACATTGCTATAAGCTTGCATACTTTTGTTTATCACTTTATATTCAATTTCATAAAGCTTTTGAGAGCCATATCCTTGTCCAAAGTTGTTGTGATCTAGAGCTTACTTCTTTTACTCATACCTACTCAGAAAGGAGTATTTTGTTTGAGTGTTAAGTGTTTTACACACTTGTAAGAGAATTGTGTCTTGTTGTAAGGAACTTGTGTTTCCTTGGTTGAAGTCTTGGAGTGTTGTATCTCCGAGCAAAGGTGTTAACGCTTGTGTCCTTACTTTGTAAAGGTTTGTTGAGCACCCGTAAGCTTAACAAGTTAGTGGAAAATCTCGAGAGAGTCTCTCGGGGACTGGACTAGCCACGTGTTGTGGTGAACCAGAATATATCGGTGCGTTCTTTCCTTTTATTTATTTAACGCACTTAATTATTTCCTGCAATTTTTAAATTCCGCAAGTTTACGCTAAATTTTATTATAAAGCTATTCACCCCCCCTCTAGCGTTAAGCGTATTTTCTAACAATATCTTGGTACACGACAAATTTTTCCCCAGTGCCCTTTACCACCGCAACGATAATATATAGTTTATGAACTATTTGCTTTTGGATTCTCATCATATCGTGCTTGTGGCAGAGTGACCATTTTCAGGTTGTCATATCTCTCCTTTAAGCCATTCCACAAGATAGGTGGATCTTTGACTGTGATATATTCAATTTCTAAACCTTCATCAAGGTGATGGCGCAAGAAAATCAAGGCCTTAGCACAGTCTTGGGTGGATGCATTATTTCTGTCTTTAATGGCGTCTCCAAGACCCATTGCATCCAAATGAATTTCAGCATCCAACACCCATATCATATAGTTCTTGCCCGAAATTTCAAGGGCAACGAACTTTCTTTTCATAATGTCAGACATAAAACAAAATTACATCAAGAGCGTGTCCATACTCACGGGCTTTATTACAATTATCACATTCACTTCAGGGAATGGATCATAATCATCTGTATGTGCTATATATATAATCTCATGTCAAATATTACTTTCATAAAGTGAAAGATAATTTTGAGAATCTTTATTATTCTCAATATCACAATGATGACGATTATAATTCCGTCTATTGCCTCGTCCACATTCATTGATACCTTCATGGTAATAATTTTATCTTCTTTCAGACTTATCACATACTGCTACCACATTCTCTAAAGGGAATGGAGCAAATTCAATTGGACGGATTTTGTCTTCTTTCAGACTTATCACATACTGCTACAACATTCTCTAAAGGGAATGGAGCAAATTCAATTGGACGGATTTTGTCTTCTTTCAGACTTATCACATACTGCTACGACATTCTCTAAAGGGAATGGAGCAAATTCAATTGGACGGATTTTGTCTTCTTTCAGACTTATCACATACTGCTACCACATTCTCTAAAGGGAATAGAGCAAATTCAATTGGAGGGATTTTGTCTTCTTTCAGACTTATCACATACTGCTACCACATTCTCTAAAGGGAATGGAGCAAATTCAATGGGATGGATTTTCAATTCTTTGCCCACAATCATACATGAATTTAATCATGGCAAGACATAGAACTTTTACCACTTCACGTGGTTATAATTCCTTACAAACTCCATTAGAGTTATAATCAAACTTTGTTGTCTATGTTTGTATATGAAATCGAATCGTAGAATTTCAAGAATTTGAAAGGGAAAAGTAAATTACTTACCTTTAAGGTATACCAATAAATGTTGTGATATCAAATATACCTCTTGAGTTTCCATCCCGTTGCATTATTTTATGATGATACCATCTCTTCTATTTTTCCGTATAAAAATTTCCGGCAGCATCAGCAGCAGTAGTATACGCAATAGAAAAGCCCACCCACTCTATGTAGCAGACAGAAGTGCAGATGAAGGTCAAAACAACAATTAAAAAGCGCTTTGGAAATCGACTGCCGCCCATGATTTGCTAATTTGTAAATGCAAGCCATACACTAGACGGCTTGAATATCTGTTGAGGTGATCCACTAAACCCTGATGTGCAGCAGCCAGAAATCAAATTCAATTGGTTAGAGATTCGTGCTGATAACGTATTATGAAATAATATAAGAACAAGAACAATAGAGAGAAAAGTAGAGAGAGGAGTATTCTTATTGATATTTAGGGATGATTTACAATGGGGTAAGACCCCTCTATTTATAGGCATAGAAAAGACTTAGCCTCAAAGTAAAACTCTAGAATCTCTCTAAATATAGACATTCACCTTAAATAGGATTCTATTTATAACACTTTACTTAATATTTGGAATTAGGATTCTTCACTCCCGTGTGGCTTTATCTTAGGTTTGTTTCTTTAGGATTGTGCCTTTTCTTTGTTTAGGTATCCATAAGTTCCGAGTTTACTACGCAAATGGCAGAAGTTGCGGACTGATACAAACAAGCTAGAGATAGCAACGGAAATTTAAAAAAAATTATAAAAAAATACATATGAGTTCATATCATAAGAAAAAATGGCTTATGTTTTTAAATTTTACTTTATATTATACATATTTTAAAAGTATTTACAAATTTAAAATCTATATTTTTATAACTATTGCTTCTAAAAGCTATGGAGTTAATTCTTTGTTCTCACAACTATTGCTTTCACTCTCTCTTCTTCTCTCATCTTCTACATATGCTTTAAATGGCCATGTATTTTTCGTTTCTCCTCTTGTGTCACTTGCTTGCAATGAAAGAAAATTGAAGAGTAGAAGTCTACAATTGAAGACAATTTAAAGCTTTACTTTTGAAAATGGGTTTTTTTTAAATTTGTTAGTTGTTTGGATTGGGTATTGTTCGAATTGATTGAAAATATCAAAAGTAGTTCAAAATTAAAATTTGAAGTTATTTGGAGTAGATTTGAGCAAGATTTGAGTTAAATTTTAGAAAAGACGCAAGGAAGAATACGAAGTCAATTTTTTTGTATAATTATGTATAATCTTGTATAATATTGTATGTGAGTGTAGAAACATACCTTATACACTGTTATGCACTTTTATTAACCTTTATACAGGCGTTTGAAGACGAACTTCTTTCACGATTTTCAGTTGCACTTCTTGTTCAAAACTAGTTCAAATCTCCATTAAATGACTTCAAATTTTATATACAACCTCCTTATACTATTTCTGACAAGTCTAAATAATATCACTCCAAATTTCTCACCAAATCAAATTCGGAATTTAAACACACATATTTAAGCTAGTTAAAAATTAAATTTTCACGATCCAAATGAATTTGGTTTGTTGAATTAATATTTGAGTTACAATTACTGATTCGAAAATTGATTTAAAAGCTTGAGGAATCTTTTTTAAAACTTAAATAATAATTTTGCGAACTTATTGAAGATGGATGTTGAAAGCCTATTATTTATGAATTAGTTGATTGTAAATTAAAATATGAACTATAAAATTAAAAAGTATGGAGCCCAATTATTTTAATCTGTATTTTCTTCGAAGAATAATGGTCGCTAAAGATTATTTTTTGGAAGCTTGATTAATTTTGATAGGTAGTTCTTCTTTAACTGCGTATAATATTTATAATATTTTATTTATTTTATTTTGGTGTTTAATCATCTTAAATAATCAACAAGGTTTTGTAAACTTTTTTGCAGTGGCTGGAATTGCAAAAATAGCTCGCTAACAAAGTAAATAACCTTTGGAAGAAGCAAGCAGTTTATCCTGTTCTTACGCAAAACAATTTGAGATTGGATGCATAATTATTGAAACATAATTTCTGTAAGTTTTTTGAAATTTATTGTTCTTTACTTTCTTTTCAACCAGTAAGTTGGCGAAATTTTAAGTGATGAAAATTCAGCTCTTAGCTATGTTATTGCAGGCTTAAAAAATTTATTTTAAGTACACCTTTTGAGTCACAAGTGCTAATATAATTCCGATCATTAGCTTGTAGCATCGTGACAATGAAGTTTAATACTATTTTCTTTTTTATAACTTGAGACATTCTATAAGCACAAAAGTATTGATTAATATGCTCTTAATGAGCGAGTGATCTTTTTTATTTATGTCACGATCCAATTCTTTCCTCCGAGAGTTATTCTTACGCACTTAGTCTCTACGACTATGTAAGACTAACACTTACAGAATGAAATAAAAGCTTGAACATAAACCACTAACAGTAGCAAATATCTAATAAGCATCTGAATGTCACTCGGCATCACCTTTGAAAAGCACCAAACAATTTCCAAAACCCAGTATACTGCAAGTCACAAGCTACTAAAAAATGCTACCTGTTCTATACATCTTTTCTACAGAAAGAGGGAAACATAAACATAGGGGGACATAGGGGGACTCCGAGGATCTACAGGCACAGACAGATGTACCTTAAAGTCTCCGATAAGCAACAGTGACTGCAACTAGTGATGATGCTGGTACGATGAACCTGGATCTAGTATACTTCAAATAAGAAGAAAACATGTTATGATTCAGTGAAAATAGCGTTTGACAACAAATAGCCCATGTACGTACTTGTCACCTTACACACACGGCAATCCCATATCAAAACAATACCAAATCCTAAGAGGAGTTCCCCTACACAAGGTTAGGCAAGCTACTTATCTCGAACCAAGCTTAACTCAATCTGAAATAATGCAGTTTCCACAAATATCTAACTCCGAATGGCCCAAATCTAGCCAAAACCAATTACATAACATAAATATAACTACAAGAAACTAATATAACTATTGAAATCAAAGTTAAGGCAAGAAATTGGAAAATTACTCAAAAGCTTCCTCGGGCGTACGTCTCGGAATCAAGTAAAAGGCCCAATATATGAACATCAATTCACTTACGAGTCTAACCATACCAAATTTACTCAAATTCGATACCAAAATCTCGATCAAAATCCTAAAATTTGGCCTCAAAACGTTTCTCAATGTTTTCTAATTTTTCACACCTAATCTGAAATTAATTGATGAAATTAAGTATAGATTAGTGGGATAAGACCATAAAGGAGCTAAGCATCATTACCCAATGACTTCCTATGAAAATCTCTCAAAATTTCTGCTTCTATCGAGCTCCCAATTGGATTTTGCGATATGAACTCAAAACCATCATTTTAAATTCTTAATTCTTCCCAGGTATTCCCTTCTTTACAAATGCGGCTGCTATCTCGCATTCACGTACGACAAAACATTACTAATAAAAAATCCTTCTTACAATGTGAGGATTCTCTCGCGAACGCGTACTTTTTGATTCCTGAATCTTTGCGAACATGACCTCTACTACTCAAATGCACCTCTACTACGCGAATGCGTAGAACAATCCAATGGGGACCCAACTGTTCCAATATCTCTAAGCGAATGCGATGTCCTTCATGCGTTTGCGATACACCGATGGCCAAACCTTCGCGAACGCGTCCCCATATTCACGAATGTGAAGAGCAACTTCCCCCTATCCAGCTCCTCTTCGAACACGGGACCTCCCTTGCGAATGCGAAAAATGAAACCAGAGCTGGAGACTTCAGCAAAATCTGCAAAATTCCAAAGGTCCATTAACCACCCGAAATCAACCGAGACCCCATGACCTCAACCAAACATACTAATAAGTCCTAAAACACCATAAGAACTTATTCAAGCCCTCAAATCATATCAAATAATGCTAATACCACGAATCGCCCTCCTATTCAAACTTAAAGAACTTGAAACTTCAAAATTATGCAACTGATGTTTCTATCAAACCACGTCCGATTGATCCCAAATTTTGAACACGAACCATAATCAACATTACGGATCAACTCCAATTTCTGGAATCAGATTCCACTACCAGCCAAAAATTCCAAAAAATTAACTTCCGCCATTTCAAGCCTAAATGAACTAATTATGGACCTCTAAAAAACAATACGGACACGCCCCTAAGTCTAAAATTACCTAAAGGAGCAAACCGAATCGACAAAATTTCCTTCTCGAGTTGTCTTCACATAGTTCTGACTACAGTCCAAATTCTAAGATATAAGCTGTTTATTAGGGACTAAGTGTCCCAAAACACTCCAAAAACCAAAACGAATCCTCCCGGCAAGTCACAATACTAGAAATAGATATGGAGGAAGCAATTAATTGAGGATCGGGACTCAAACTCTCAAATACCAGTTGGGTTGTTACATCCTCCCCCCTTTAAAATAATCGTTCATCCTCGAAAAAGCATAGGGACATACCTAAAGTTGTGAAAAGATGAGGATAACGAATGCGTATATCCTGCTTAGTCTCCCAAGTCGCCTCCTCGATCAGCTGACCCCGCCACTGAACCGTTATTGATGTAATGTTCTTTGACCTCAGCTTTCGAACCTGCCTATCCAAAATAGCCATTGCCTCCTCAACATAAGATAGATCCTTGTCCAACTGGACTAAGCTTAAATCCAACACGTGAAACAGATCACCGTGATTCTTCTAGAGCATCAAAACATAAAATACTGAATGAACTCCTACTAGGCTAGGAGGTAAGGGAAGCTCATAAAAAACCTCCCCAACTCACGAAACACCTCAAATGAACCAAAAAACCTTGGGATCAGCTTGCCCCTCTTTCCAAACCTCATAACGCTTTTAATAGGCAAAACTCGAAGTAAGACCTGCTCTCCAACCATGAATGCAACGTCGCGAACCTTCCGATTCGCATAACTTTTTGTCCGGACTGGGCTGTGTGAAGTCTATCCAAAATCACCTTCACCATCTCCTAGGCATCCGAACCAAGTCCGTTCCCAATAATCTGGCCTTTCCTGACTCGAACCAACCTACTGGGAACCGACACTTCCTACCATACTAAGCTTCATATGGTGCTATCTAAATGTTGTACTGATAACTATTATTGTAGGAAAACTCCGCAAGTGGCAAGAACTGATCCCAAGAACTTCTAAACTCAATCACAGATACACGGAACATATCATCAAAAATTTGAATAGTGCACTCGAACTGTTCGTCCGTCTGAGGGTGGAATGTTATTTTTAACCCCACCCGAGTACCCAAATTATGGCATACAGCTCTCCAGAATCCTGTGTAAACTGCATGCCCCCTTCAAAGATGATAGATATTGGCACGCCTTGAAGTTTGAAAATCTCACAAATATAAACTCGAGCCAGCTTCTCGGAAAAATAGGTGGTCATCACAAGACGGAAGTGAGCTGACTTGGTTAGTCTATCCACAGTTACCCAAACTGCATCAAACTTCCGCTGAGTCCATGGGAGTCCAACAAAGAAATCCATAGTGATTTGCTCCCACTTCCACTCCAAAATCTCTAACTTCTGAAGCAACTCACCCGGTAGCTGATGCTCATACCTCACCTACTGGCAATTTACATACTCGACTATGTCCTTCATCCTCCTCCAGCACTAATGGTGCCTCAATTCCTGGTACATCTTCGCAACACCAGATGAATAGAGCACAGCGAGCCATGAGCCTCTTAAAGAATCAACTCACGCAATCCATCAACATTAGGCACGCATAGCATGCCCGACATCCTAAATGCACCATCATCCCCAATAGCAACCTCATTAGTATCACCTTGGTAGGCGGTGTCCTTAAAGACAATCAGACGGGGTCAATATACTAACACTCCCTGATACGATCATTAAGAGAAGACCGAGACACCATACAAGCCAATACTCGACTAGGCTCAAAAATATCCAATCTAACAAACTAGCTAGATAGGGCCTGAACATCCAATGCCGTTGACCTCTCTCCTGCTGGTAGATAAGCTATGCTCCCCAAGCTCTCTGCTCAGCAACTGAGAGCATCAGCCACCACATCGGCCTTTCCTGAGTGGCACAAAATGGTGATTTCATAATCCTTATGTAGCTTTAACCACCTCTTTAAATGCAAATTAAGATCCTTCTGCTTGAACAAATGCTGAAATTTCTGGTGATCAGTGTAGATCTCACAAGGGACACCATACAAATAGTGCCTGCA
Source organism: Nicotiana benthamiana (assembly GCA_034376525.1). Classification (NCBI taxonomy): domain Eukaryota; kingdom Viridiplantae; phylum Streptophyta; class Magnoliopsida; order Solanales; family Solanaceae; genus Nicotiana; species Nicotiana benthamiana. The sequence continues at coordinate 48,941,644 of CM067326.1, forward strand.
AATCTTTAAGGCATGAAAAATAGCAGCTAGCTCAAGGTCTTGGACATGATAGTTCTTTCCATGCACCTTAAATTATTTGGATGTGTAGGTAATCTTCCTACGGTCCTGCATCAACACCATGTCGAGGCCAACTTACGACATATCATAATAAACTATATAAGACCCGGACTCTGAAGGCAATACCAATACTAAGGTTCTAGTCAAAACTGTCTTGAGCTTTTGAAAGCTCTCCTCACATTTCTCTATCCATCTGAACGGAGCACTCTTCTAGGTCAGTCTGGTCATAGGCACCGGAATAGATGAGAACCTCTCAAAAATTAACGGTAATACCCCCCCCCCCCCAAACCAAGGAAACTCCGGATCTATGTAGCTAGAGATAGTTTGGGCCAACTCTGCATTGCTTCCAGTTTCTTCAGATCCACCTTGATCCCTTCACTCGACACCACATGACCCAAAAATGCTACAAAATCTAACCAGAACTCAAATTTTGAAAACTTTGAATATAACTTCTTTTCTCTAAAGGTCGGAAGCACTATCGTCAGGTGCTGCTCATGATCTTCCCGACTCTAGGAGTACACCAGAATTTCATCAATAAAGGCAATGATAAACGAGCTAAGATAGGGTCAAAATACCCTATGCATCAAATGCATAAATGTTGTTCGGCGTTGGTCAGCCCAAATGACATGACAAAGAACTCGTAGTGACCATACCAAGTCCTGAAAGTAGTTTTCGGAATATTTGGCTCTCGAATCTTCAATTGATGATAACTTGAATGCAAGTCAATCTTAGAATACATCTAGCACCATGTAACTAATCAAATACGTCATCAATACGAGGCAAAGGATGTCGGTTCTTCACTGTGACTTTGTTCAACTTGCAATAATGCAAATACACATAGAACCATCATTTTTCTTTACAAAGAAGACATGATCACCCCAAGGTGACACACTGGGCCGAATGAAGCCCTTATCAAGTAATTCCTGTAATTGTTCCTTCAACTCCTTCAACTCATTAGGGGCCATACGATAAGAAAGAATAGAGATAGGGTGAGTTCCCGGCAATAAATCAATGACAAAATAAATGTCCCTACGGGAGACTAGCTTGAAAGATCAGCTAGAAACACATCCGGGAAGTCCCTCACTACTTGGAATAAATCAACTGTAGGTGTATCAGTACTGACTTCTCTCACATAGGCTAGATACGCATCACACCTTTTCTCAACCATTCGTTGAGCTTTAAGAAATGAAATAACTCTCTTAGGAGTGTAATATAAGGTACCGCTCCACTGTAATCATGGTAAACTTGGCATAGCTAGTGTCACGATCTTGATGTGACAATCAAAAATAGCATAATGGCATAAAAACCAGTTCATGCCCAAGATAACATCAAAATCTACCATGCTGAGCAATAATAAATCAGATCTGGTCTCAAAACCACTAAGCGTAATCAAATATGACTGATACACATGACCTATAACAAGAGAATCTCTCACATGAGTAGACACATAAATAGTGTAACTTAAAGAATCCCGAGATACACCCAAATACGGGGCAAAATAAGATGACACATAAGAATAAGTGAAGCCTGGATCGAATAGAACCGATGAATCTCTATGACAGAATGGAACAATACCTATTATGATAGAATTGGAAGCAACAATATCTGTACGAGCAAGAAAGGGATAATAGCTATCTTGGCCTCCCCCTCTAGGGCGACCTCTACCAGCCCGACCACCTCATCGGGCTATCTGAGTAGGTGGCATGGCAGCTGGTGCTATAATCATAGCTTGATGACTAGGTGGAGCATGGAGGTGTACCCCTCATAAGTCTTAGGCAATCCCCCACCATATGGCGATTGTGACTGGCTCGAGCTAGGTCTGCTGGACTGATTGATAATAGTACCCCGTGTAGGAGACACACTAGATACTGGAGGTGCATATTAAGGCTCTTGAGGTCTAGGAGAAGCTTGAATAGCACTGGCAGCAGCAAGAGCTGAATGAATGGGGCGACTCACATAACCCCTACCATAATGAACTGCAGTTGGGGCACGTGAACCAAAATAATGGCTCGACTCTCGAGACCTCTTGCCATGTCTCTCCTCTCAATCCACACAAGCATGCTCTCTACTCTCCTAGCAATACTCAACACCTTTTGATACGAGATATCCATCTCCAACTCCCGGGCTATACTAGTACTGATGTTGGGAATGATCCCCTTAATGAAAAGAAAAACCCTCTTTCGAACTATAGAAATGAAGGTCGGTGCATGTCCAGAAAGGTCAGAGAAATGAACTGCATACTCTAAAAACAATCATAGTACCTTGGCGCAACTGCTCAAACTCCACGCGACATGTGTCCCTAAGGCTCTGAAGGATATACTCTAAAAAACATGTCCGAGAACTGAGTCCATAGAAGGGAAGTTGCCTCAATCGGACTGTCGAACTCATAAGTATGGCACACTTATAGGTTGCTCCTCAAAGCTGAAAGGCAGTGAAGAAACCCCACTCGACTCTGCTACGTCCATAGTACAGAAGATACGGTGACACTCCTCCAGAAATCCTTGAGATCCTATGATGCTAGACCATTAAATGTATGAGGGTCGTACTTCTTTCGCTCTCAAGCCTATGCTCCTCCTCCTTCGAAGTTGATTCCCTACCATTGAGCAGAACTGGGGTTATAAGTGGTGCCGGTATAACCTCTAGAATCTTATCAACATGGACCTGTTGCTACGGGGTACGGGCGTCTGAAGTTTATGCTTTTCTCCCGGCCTGAGATGTGGCTATAGCAAGGGGAATTAACCCTGCCTAAGCTAGAGTGTTGTACGTGCTCATTAATTGTGTAAGGGTCTCCTGAAGAGCGGGAGTAGTAGTAGGCGTCTCGGGTGACTGTGCTCTGATCGGAGCTACTGGTGGCACCTCTGTAGCAGCTCTCTCGGTTGCTCTAGCTAAACCATATATGTGTCCACGGCCTCTACCTCGGCCCCGGCCCCAACCTCAGATGGCTCTAGCAGGGGGCAGGGGTGCCTGGTAATCTCCGGTAGTACATTTCATCACTATCTCTGCAGATGTGTCTATAAATTTCATAGCCTCCCGAAGATAAGTGCAGATGTGTCTGTACTGATCCATGAGACTTTGATAAATCCACTTGTGACTCGTAACTCCTATGAACCTAGAGCTTTGTTACCAACTTTTCACGACTCAATTCCTTCCTCTGAGAGTTTTCGTGATGGCATCTAGTCTCTACGACTAGGTAATCCTAACACTTTGAAGAAATGAAATAAAAGCTGGAACATAAACCACTAATAATAGAAAATATCTAATAAGCATCTGAATTCCACTCGGCATCTACAAAATCAACTTTTGAAAGCACCAAAATAGTCCCAAAACCCGATATACTGCAAGTTACAAGCTACTAAGAAATACTAATTGTTTTATACATCTTTTCTACAAAAAGAAGGAAACATGAACATAGGGAGATAGAGGGGGACTCCGAGGATCTAGGGGCGTAGGCAGATGTACCTTCAAGTCTCCGATAAGCAGCAGTGACTGCAACTAGTGATGAGGCTGGTATGATCAACCTGGATCTACACACAAAAAACATATGTCGGAAAGGGCGTGGGTACTCCACAATGGTACCTAGTAAGTGCCAAGCCTAACCTCGATCGAGTAGTGACGAGAAAGGTTATGGCTCTAATGGCATAAATATAATGAAATAAGGCAAAAGGAAATATTGCAGTAAAGATAGATACAGGAATCGAACAGAGATCGAGTAAATAAAAGGAACTAGATCACGACACAGTGATAACAATTGGGGATCTCCCAACAAACCGTCTCGTAGTCCAAAGCGTAACTCTGCAGGGGGGATCTCCCGGAATACGGTTCCGTAGTCTCAAAGTGAATATGCAAAACAAGGAGATATCCCAAAATACCATTCCAAAGTCCCAAAATAAATATTGCCACACCTCATTTTTATCACTACACACCGCAAAGGGCATAGTTAAGGGAGTTTTTCAAATTAAAGGACAATCGAAACGGGATATATTTATTTAAAGATTTTAGAGTCACCACTTAGGATAATTAGTGGTGTCCCAAGTCATCATTTTAAATCCTGGATCGAGGAAAGTTTGACTCTGTAATACAGTCTGTGAGCCAGAAATCCAAGTAAGGAATTCTGTTAACCCGGGAGAAGGCGTTAGGCATTCCTGAGTTCTATGGTTCTAGAACGGTCACTCGACTGTTATATTTGGCTTAATTGTCTGATTTTAATACATTCCGTACCTATGTGAATTTTAACCTTTTAACCCCTTTTTAATTAATTTTAAGAAGATTGCAATGTTGTTAAAACATGTCTTTAACCACGTCACATAAATGCACTCATGATTCGCAACACATCTTATCTAACATTGAGATTTGGATTTGGGTCACATAAATGCGCAACCGGATTTAGAAAGGTAAATCATTTAACTAGTGTGCCTAAGGCAATTGTGTGCATGGAATTTGCTAAATGGCACCTCGAGTTCTAAGTTTAATTAAAACTAATTAAAATGATATCATGCAATGATTATATTTGTTCGACATATTTACCCAATTTTAAGTTAAAAGGTGCTTGAACCAGGCTGTGGAGGGCCATGGCTGCCTTGCAATTATTAGAAATGGCTCGCCTCCGGTAAAAGATACCAGTTAAAATTATAATTAAGGGACTATGACTAATTCACCTAGATTTGAACTCATTATTTAATCAATAACTATCAAGTCAGGCCCAAGTTGGGCCCAACTACTAATGAGTTCACTGTTGTGAACGGAAGACTCAGAATTAGACTGCATCAAAGGCCACCCAATAGGCAAAGAGACATAACCATCACATTGCTCATCATTTGAAAAGATCAAATTGATTTTATTGAACTACCTTAAGCATACAAAGAGTTCAATATCAACCATTTTGGTTTTAAATCATATCATTACATATACAGCCCCTTTTTGCATATATATATATATATATATATAACTTGTATCAACATGGATATGATCAAGCTAAAACAACCCCTAAAAATAATAAATCGCATTTCGTCTCACATAAACAATTACTCATTCTGCACCCTAGATCCAAAGATACACTATAGCCACAAGAGACATCCTTACTTAATACATGACTAGTTATTCAAAATAACTTTGAATTAGTCCAATTAATAGCATCCTTAAAGAAAATAAAGCAAGGCTAGTAGAAGAAAGCAAATGAACTAGTAAGTTAGGTTATGAAAACAATTACAATTTTGACTCAAAAAGAATAAGAAGCAGACTACAAAACTACACTGAATATTAATGTATTTTATTCTATTTCAACTTTGCAGATTCAGATATGTGTACCTGGCAATTGCAAATGACAGAACAAATGAGGGTCAGAGGTTGGCAACAGCAGCAAGAATCAACTAGAAAAATCAGTAAGCCTCAACTTCAACCCAGTACAGATATATAACAACCCAAAAGGAAAAAGTTCCACTAGAAAAAAACCCAACAGACATTAGACTCAGACTTCTAAATCAATTTATTCAAATCTATATTTGAATTCCACTATGAAGAACTTATGGTTTTCAGGTTCCAAAAGCAATCATAAAATCAGTCACATTCAATGAAACAGGGTTTTCATTTATATTTTTAGTTGTTTTAGGAATTTATCTAGGGTAAACTGTTGCAGAAATTTCAGTGATTCTTATGGAACAGTAGCAGCCTAGACTTTTTTTTCTGTATATTTTTTTTTCTCTCAGACCTCCTGATCTTGCCTTGAAAGGCAAGAATGAATGCCTTTATAGGCAAGCAATTAGGGCACTTTTCTGGTTTTTGTTTTTCATTGTAGTCCCTTTTTAATTTATGCTTTTAACTTAGAGACCCTTCACCTACTGACTTGTTTTTCAAGTTAAGTTGCCAAAATCAGTAATTGAAATTTAAACACCAAAACTAGAAGCTTCCAAAGTTGTTAGCGAAGATTTCCTAAGTGATTTACCTATACTAACCCTCCCATTGTATGAAAATTAACCTAAACTACCGGCGTGGGTCAATTTGACTCAAGGAAAAATCACACCTAGGCCTTCAATCCCTTTGAACTGACCCTTTCATTTGGGCTTTCATGACAAGCCTGGGTCTCACGACTCAAAACCAAACCATGCCAGAATTTTAAACAAGTGGCCAGAGTATTTGAAACCAAATAAAATCCCTAAATTAAAACCCCTAAATAAACCATAGTCAAAAGAGCTAAACACAATCATACAACTAAAGGGATAAAATATTAGCACAATAACTAAACCTTTCGCACAGTTACAAATGGAAAACAACTGGATAATAAGATTAAACAAATCAACTTGGCCTAATTTTATGACTGGTTAAACACATGCAAATTTCCACTACCAAAACTTAATCAAACTCGGATGAGCAAGTCATCAGAAGTAACCCAAAAGAAATCAGAAAAAGAAACAAAAGAAAAGAGAATGAAAACCAAGCCAATTAATATTTAAACCTAAATCTAGAGAGGAGGAAATTGGTTCAGACTCACCGGAAAAGTTTATTGATAGGGCTTAGATTTGCAACCTCTCTTCGAGCCTTCAAACTTCGAACCTAGACTCTTAACAGACACGTCAATCATTAAGACTCAAATTTAAGGTTATCTAGGATTTAATATTTGAGACGAATCAGTGGGATTCGAATGATACGGGCTAGAATTTTGTGGAGAAGGGAGCATGGTGAATATATGGTATGATTTTGGGGCTGAAAGGAAGCGGCAACGTCGAACATAGTGGCGGAGTCAGTACTTCTGGACAATATTTGAGAGGTTTCTCTAGGATTTGAGGGAAAATGATGGTGGATTTGGAAAAAGGAGAGGGAGGAGAAGCGACGGTGTTATTTTGGGGTGATCTGGAAGCGGCATTGCCGGACAGGGTGACGCCCTAGAGTTTTGAATATTTGAGAAGTTTGAGAGAGTTTAGAAGATAGCTAATGGAATAATCGAGATTAGGAGGTCAAGATGGAGCTTTGGTGTAAAAATGGAGGTCATTGAATGATCGCAGCTGGCAGAGGCGATTTCCGGCCAGCATTTCATGGCGGTGGGCGGGGGGGTTGAGTCTGGTTTGAGAGGGTGATAGAGAAGATGGTTTTGGGGGTAGGGTTGGGTTTAGAAATTAATATATTATAGGATCCCTAGTTCTCAGCCACTGGATAAAAAATCCTCGATAACGGAGATTAAATGACGGGCAACGACGTCGTTTGGTTATTAAGGGGACTGGGCCGGGTTCCAGGTGGGTTTTGGACTCGGTTTGGGTCGTTTTTTGGTTGGATTCTGGTTGGGCTAAACATTTTAAAATCAATTGGCCCAATTTCTTTAACTCTTTTGCTTTTTCATTTTCTAAATTCTAGATTTTCTTTTTAAATTAAAACTTCTTTTCCTTTCAAATTAAAATAAAATATAGTTTATTATAAATCAAATTAACCTACCAAAAATGCTAATTAATCTTAAATAATCATTATCACATATAATTTATACAAAATTGAAAGAAAATCTAAGTTAAAATTAAAAGTGCAAATTAAAATTTTTTTGTTTTCCCTTTTTTATAAAATGACTAATTGCTAATTAATTCTTGAAAATATCAAATCAACTTCTAATTGAACATGCAACACATCTTTTGTATTTTCACTAATTCAAATGTACAATAAAAATGCAAACAATTAACAAAAAATGCCATGAAAATCCACAAATTGCAAATAAACAAAAGAAATTATTTTGTTTTGAATTAATGAGAGTAATTCATATAGGACAAAAATTATGTGCTCATAGTTGCCCCTCTTTGCTCGGAAACATGAAGAGTTTTCGTGCAAAGATAAGTGAGTGGATATGAGCTACTTTTACCCGTTTTAATGCTCCGTGGGAAGTATTTTTGAAAAGCTTGACCGCACCTGCTTCAAAGGTTGCCTACATATCCTTGGCTAAAAAGGAATCATGTCAGTGTAGTTCAGATGTGTGTGGTAGTTGTGACTACCGAAGCTGATCTCACTGTTGGTGCTGCTACTACTGCTTGCTCGATCCCTTTTGTTACACCGAGTCAAAATAAAAAAGAAGCTAAACTAAGCTCTGACCTATAGATTACAAAATAACCTATCTATGTCTTCCAACTTGCTCTCGTTCCTTGTTGCCTTGTTGACTTGTGTTTCTTTCGTGGAACTCCTTGTTGCCTTGTTGACTAGTATTTCTCCCATTGAAACTCCTTTGTTGCAGCTTTGAATTGTAATCCCAGATGTTTTCCCTTGGTCTCCAGGTGGGCGCCTAATTGCCAAAACTTTGAAATATTTTCCCTTGTTATCCAGGTGGGCGCATGATTAAAAAGACTTGAAATGTATTCCCTTGTTATATAGGTGGATGCCTGATTACCCAAACTTGCAATGTATTCCCTTGTTATCTAGGTGGGCACCTAATTGCCGAAACTTGAACTAGATTCCCTTGTTCTCTAGGTGGGCGCCTGATTACCAAAACTTGAAATGTATTTCCTTATTATCCAGGTGGGTGCCTAATTGCCGAAGCTTGAAATGTATTTCCTTGTTCCCCAAATGGGAAACTAATTACAAAAACTTGAAATGTATTCCCTTGTTCTCCAGGTAAGCGCCTGATTAGAAAAACTTGAAATTTATTCCCTTGTTATCCATGTGGGCGCCTAATTGCCAAAAACTTGAAATGTATTCCATTGTTATCCAGGTGGGCGCTTGATTACAAAAACTTGAAATGTATTCCCTTGTTCTCCAGGTGAGCGCCTGATTGCAAAAACTTGAAATGTATTCCCTAGTTATCTAGTTGGACGGCTGATTACCAAAACTTGAAATGTATTCCCTTGTTATCTAGGTGGGCGACAGATTGCTGAAGCTTGAAATGTATCCCCTTGTTCTCTAGGTGGGTGCCTGATTGCAAAATCTTGAAATGTATTCCTTTATTCTCCAAGTGGGTGCCTGATTGCAAAAATTTGAAATGTATTCCCTTGATATCCAGGTGGGCACCTGATTTCCAAAACTTGAAATGTATTCCCCTGTTATCCAGGTGGGCACCTGATTACCAAAACTTGAAATGTATTCCCTTATTCTCCAGGTGAGCGCCTGCTTGCAAAAACTTGAAATGTATTCCCTAGTTATCGAGTTGGGCGCCTGATTACCAAAACATGAAATGTATTCCCTAGTTATCTAGGTGGGCGCCTGATTGCTGAAGCTTGAAATGTATTCCCTTGTTCTCTAGGTGGGTGCCTGAGTGTTGAAGCTTTAAATGCATTCCATTGTTATCCATGTTGGCGCCTGATTACCAAAACTTGAATAAATATAGAAATTTATTCCCTTGTTCTCCAGGTGGGCGCCTGATTGCTAAGAATTGAACTGTATTCCCTTGTTATCTAGGTGGGGGCCTGATTGCTGAACTTGAATGTATTCCCTTATTTTCTAGGTAGGAGCCTGATTGTCAAAACTTGAGATTTATTCCCTTGTTATCTAGGTGGACGCATGATTACCAAAAACTTGAAATGTATTCCCTTGTTATTCATGTAGGCGCCTGATTACCAAAACTTGAAATGTATTCCCTTGTTCTCCAGGTGGGGGCCTGATTGCCGAAACTTGAAATGTATTCCCTCGTCATCCAGGTGGGCGCCTGATTACCAAAAGCTTGAAATATATTCCCTTGTTATCTAGGTGGGCTCCTTATTGCCAAAAACATAAAATGTATTCCCTTGTTATCCAGGTGGACACCTGATTACTAAAATTTTGAAATATATTCCCTCGTTCTCCAGGTGGGCACCTAATTACCAAAACTTGATTATATTCCCTTGTTATCCAGATGGGTGCCTGATTACCAAAACTTGAAGTGTATTCTCTGAAACTGCTGCCTTTAAGCCTGATTACAACAAAACAAACAAAACAAGAGAAATTTTCCTGCCCCAGTTTGGTACGGGGAGCATCCGTGAGTGTTAATTGAATCCCGTTAGAAGATATCTCCAAAAATTTGAAAGCTAAATCCCATTATCCAAGAGGGTCCTAAAACATTTAAACTAAAATCTCTTTATCTAGGAGGGTCCTGAAAACTTCAAAAATTAAATCCCATTATCCAAGAGGGTCCTCGAAACTTTTAAACTGAAATCTCATTATCGGGGAGAGACCTGAAAACTTTTAATCTGAAATCCCATTATGCAGAACAGTCCTGAAAACTTATAAACTGAAATCACATTATCCATGAGGGTCCTGAAAACTTTCAAACTAAATTCCCATTATCCAGGAAGGTCCTGACAACTCTTACCTAGCAACAACTTTAAAACTATGCTATGTCCTCCAGAGGTATTACTTTATATATGTCTTGTTATCTAAGAAAATATTAGGGCTGCATCCCATTATCTAGGAGGGTCCTGACAATTCTTAATTAAAACCAACTTTAAATCTAAGTTAAATATGCTGGGGAGCAGTAATTAATTCCACATCCCATTATCCAGAAGGGTCCAGAAAGCATTAAAACTAAATCCCATTATCTAGGAGGGTCATGATAATCACAATCAAATCTTATCATGCTTCCCTATGACCAAACTTACGCTATATCTTGTTTTGAGTGGAAATTCTAAAACTATGTCCCATTATTCACGAGGGTCCTGACAATTCTTAATTAAAGCCAAGTTTACATCCAAGTTACATTTGCTGGGGACCAATAATTAAAACTACATCCCATTATCCAGAAGGTTCCTGGAAACTATTAAGACTAAATCCCATTATCCAAGAGGGTCCTATTCAAATTAACTCCCAATATCCAGGAGGGTCCTGAATATTTCAAATGAAATGCCAATTTTAACTCTCGGTTGTCTCTGCTGGGGATCACCAATTAGAGTTAAATCTCATTATCCAGGATGGTCCTCAAAACTTATAAAATTAAATCCCATTATCCAGGAGGGTCCTGAAAACATTCAAATTAACTCCCATTATCCAGGAGGGTCCTAATAATTTTAAATTAAACGCCAATTTAACTTTCGATTCTCTCTACTGGGGATTGCTAATTAAAGTTACGTCCCATAATCCATGAGGGTCCTGAAAACTCCTAGTTGAATCCTATTCCAACTCACAAACTCTTAAGTTCGTTTATGTTCCTTTGCCATTCCCAATATTTCGAGCTTTAACTAAGTCCCATTTTCCAAGAGGCTCCTGAAGTTCACGATCATACTTGCCAGGTGCTTGCTTCTCCTATGGAGGAATTCCCCGATACATCCGAAATTTCTTGCCCCTTTTCAATCAAAGCAAGTATTGTCAATTTGAAATGTGGTGGTTAACTTGCGGCATTTTTACTGAAAATGGCCTCCCTGCTGTCATGCTCCGTTATGGTCAACTTTCCCAAACTGACTATGAGTTTCCTGATTTGTTGGCTGACCCCTGAACCCGGTGGCCTTAGATGAACCACGTTTTCTATACCCAACAATGTGTTACATTCCTGACCCCCTTTCTAGAGTCTTTGCATCTTTCCTAAGATTACAGAATCATCTCATTGACGAAACTTTCAGTGATTCTTCATATCCCATTTTAACTTCCACTGTCTTTTTTTTATATTTTGGCCGCAATGTGCTTTGCTATTTGGGAGCTGGTAGTAAGCTTTGAAATTTCTCTCCTGCTTGCTTAAATAAAATTGACCTTGAAAATATCTTAGAAGAATGGAGACCCGAAAGAAAATGAAATGCAATGACTCTGAGTTTTTTTTAGAACAAAAACTTTCAGAATTGGGGTGACTACTGAATGAGGAAGAAAAGAGACTTATCTATAGGAAAACAGCTGGTCCCTATGAGCATGACATGCACTTCGGCTTAGTCGACCCAGTCCATCCAAACGATTGTCTTTCAGTTGCCATGCTTTGTTGTTGTGACCTACCTTAACCTAATTTCTTTAACCAAACCTTGACCTTGCTCGTCCTTTGGTGTTCTGAATAGATTTCCACCAACAGCCCTTTTCCAATTGTTCATTTCTCGGTTACCTTCACCTTAAGGTGCTCGTGGGGGTTTTCCCCAATAAGACTCTCTTATTTTGATCTTCTCTCAACTCCCGTCGCCTAACGGTACCCACGAGGGTTTTCACCGATAAAACTCTTATTTATATTTTCTCTCAACTTCCGTCGACTTACGGTGCACGTGAGGGTTTTCACCAATAAGACTCTCTCATTTCATCTTTTCTTGCTAGAGTGTTGCCCCAGGTATGAATCACATCTTCTTGCTTGACTTGGCATTTCTTAAAGACTGATCAGAAAGTCTTTCTTTGAACCGTAATGTAGGCTTTGGACAGGGTTAGAAGGAAAGGGAATTAAAGGCTCAACACAATTCAAATGGGTTAGAAATTATAACTTTCGGAAACCAACTTCTTATAACAACCACAACTTGTGCCCCTGTTTCTCGCTTGGGGACTTTTGGATTTTTATTTTAATGGGACTGAACTGTGAGTCTGCCCATGCATCCATATAAGGAATCAGGTCAAACGTAGTTCATCGCTCAAGAATTGCTTTGTTTTTGTTGTGATATTTTCTTTTCACCTTCTTCTCACTATTTTCTTTTGTTTCTTCCATTTTCCTTTTGTTGTTTTATTGTTTGGTTGTTTTTTTTTCTCTATTCTTTTCTTTCTCTTTCTCTTTCTTTTTTTTTCTTCTTTTTCTTCTCTTTTTTATTTCTTTTCCTTCTCTTTTCTATTTCTTTTTTCATTCTTTCCTTTTCTTTTCCTTTTACTCATTTCTTACACTTGTGATTCTGACTTTTATTATTGATTTTAAAAGAGGGATATGAAAGAAAACAATTAAAGTTCAAAAAGGGTTAACAAAGGATAAAATGTTTATATAATCGAATAAACTGCCTTCGTCATTTCAATCTCCAAAACATGCCAAATACAAACAAATATGATTTAATCAAAGAAAATTATACATAGTATCTCTTAACTGCATCGGAATTAATTGTCATTTCTACGCACTTGCCTTCCACTTCTGTTAGATACAATGCCTCGTTGGACAACACTCTTGACACGATGAACGGCCCTTGCCAGTTTGGGTCGAACTTGCCCTTTGCCTCCACCTGATGAGGGAGGATGCGCTTTAATACCAACTGACCTACTTCAAACCTTCTTGGATTCACTTTCTTGTTATACACTTTGGCTATTCTCTATTGATACAACTGGTCGTGACATACTATTTCTGATTTTTTCTCATCAATCAGACTCAATTGCTCCAGCCGGGTTTTGACCTACTCATCATCATCAATTTTTTCCTTGGCAATAATCCGAAGGGACGGGATTTCAATTTCTACCGGTATTACTGCTTTTTTGCCATACACCAACAAATATGGAGTTTCCCCTGCTGAGGTGCAAACAGTAGTGCGATAGCCTAGCAATGCGAAGGGTAGCTTCCCATGCCATTGCCTGGACCCTTCCACCATTTTTCGAAGTATCTTCTTTATGTTCTTATTGGCTACCTCAACTGCTCCATTCTCTTTGGGGTAGTGTGGGGTGGAACTGCGAGGTGTAATCTTAAAATGCTAACAAAACTCTTTCATCAAATAACTATTAAGATTTGATCCATTATTAGTGATGATTATTTTTGGGATTCTGAACAGGCAAATGATAATTGAATGCGCAAAGATGATCACGACTTTCTTGGTCATCAAATTGAAAGTTTTAGCTTCAACCCACTTGGTGAAATAATCAATAGCAACCAGGATGAACCTGTGCCCATTGGAAGCTGCTGGCTCGATGGAACCAATGACATCCATGTCCCAGGCAACGAAGGTCCATGTCGCAGACATTGTATGTAATTCAGATAGCGGGGAGTAGATCAAATCTCCATGCACTTGACATTGATGACATTTACACACGAAGCCAATACGATCTCGCTCCATGGTGAGCCAATAATTACCTAACCGGAGAATCTTCTTTTTGACAAAACATATCCGCTCATGTGCGGTCCACAGACTCCGGAATGTACCTCGGTCATGATGGTCGTGGACTGTATAGCATCTATGCATCTTAACAACCTAAGATTTGGCATTCTCTTGTATAATACCCCTCCACTAAAGAAAAAACCCCTTGACAAGCGATGAATTGTTCTCTTTTGATCACTTGTTGCTTGTACTGAGTACACACCCATCCTGATATACTCTTTGATGTCAGGAAACCAAGGCTCAACATCAAGCTCCTCTTCCACCATGTTACAGTAAGCATGCTGGTCATGGACTTGGATATGTAGTGGTTCAACATACGCCTTATCTGGATGATGTAACATTAACGTCAAAGTAGCTAAGGCATCAGCAACCTCGTTATGGATTCTTGGGATATGCCTGAACTCTACTGATCGAAATCGTTGAAAAGATCATGCAGACATTGCCAGTATGGTATGAGCTTCAAATCTCGTGTTTCTCATTCCCTTTGAATCCGGTGTAGCAGAAGGTCCGAGTCTCCCAAGACCAAGACTTCTTGGACACCCATGTCTGCAGCTAACCTCAGACCCAAAATACATGCCTCATATTCTGCCATATTGTTGGTGCAATAGAAGCGGAGCTGAGATGTATTTCCCCGTTTTAGAGATGAGTGTTGCTCATATCCCGATGCCTTTTATGTTGGCGACCCCATCAAAGAATAGTTCCTCCTGGCTTCTCGTCTTGTTACACTTCATCAATATGCATCACTTCTTCATCTGGGAAGTATATCTTTAAAGGTTCATATTCTTTGTTTACCGTATTCTCGGCCAGATGATCAACCAATGCCTGCACTTTCATTGCAGTCCTAGTCATATAGACAATGTCGAACACGGTTAGGGCATAGGCTTGTGGAATATGTATTTCAATAGGTCCAGGCGTGAGATGAGGTAAGTGGTATATGATGACAGGTAGTGTTTCAACTTTTGTGCTACCCAAGTTAGGGCATAGCACGTCCTTTCAAGATGAGTACATTTAATCTCATAAGCTATAAATTTTGTGCTATGGTAGTATATGGCCTGCTCCTTCCTCCTGGTGACATCGTGCTGACCCGACACACATCCGAATGAGTTGTCCAAGACTGTCGAATATAAGATTAAAGGCCTCCCTTGTTCCGGTGGGAAACATACTGGTGGGTTCGATAAGTATTCCATTAATTCATTAAAAGCCTCCTAGCATTCTTCCGTTCATTTGACTGAACCATCCTTTTTCAACGGCTTAAAGATAGGCTCACAAGTTGTTGTGAGCTGAGCATAAAATCTACTGATATAATTCAATTTCCCCAACAGATTCATCACCTCTGCTTTGTTCCTCGGAGGTGGAAATTGTTGTATGTCTTTGATCTTCAGAGGATCTAACTCAATGCCTCGACGACTGACTATGAACCCTAGCAACATCCCAGCTCAACTCTACCAAATGCGCATTTCGTAGAGTTGAGCTTGAGACTGTATATGCGGAGCCTCTGTAAGAATTTTCTCAGATCTCTGGCATGGTCAACCTGCTTCCTGAATTTCACAATTACATCATACACATAGACCTCAATCTTACTATGTATCATATCGTGGAATATGGTTGCCATTACCCTCATATATGTTGCCCTAGCATTCTTCAAACCGAAGGGCATGTCCCTATAGCAATATGTTCCCCACTGTGTGACGAATGTTGTCTTCTCTGCATCCTACTTATCCATCAAAATCTGATGATAGCCTGCGTAACAATCTACGAAAGAACCAATCTCATGTTTTGCACAATTGTCAATCAATATGTGGATGTTCGGCAGTGGGAAATTATCCTTTTGTCTCGATTTGTTGAGGTCACGATAATCGACACACACACTGGTTTTGCCATCCTTCTTTGGCAAAGGCCGACATTGGCTAACCATAAGGGGTATTGTGTGACTTGGATGACATTTACCTCAAATTGCTTGGTAACTTCCTCTGTGATCTTTACGCTCATATCAATTTTAAACTTCCTTAACTTTTGTTTGACAGGAAGGTAGGCCGGTTAGTGGGCAATTTGTGAACCACCAAGTCGGTGCTCAACCTGGAATATCGTCATAAGACCATGCAAAAACATCTTTGTATTCAAGTAGCGGTTCGATTATTTCTTCCCTAAGTTGCGGCTCAAGATGGACACTTATTTTAGTTTCTCTAGTATAATATGGGTCCCCTAGATTGAGTGCTTCAGTATCGCTCAAGTTTGGCTTGGGTTTATCCTCAAAATGGCTTAACTCTTTACTAATATTCTCAAACGCCTTTTCCTCATCGTGTTCTGGTTCATCCTCATATACTATCTCTTGAATTATTACATCTGAATTAGACCGGCTTTCAAGACTGGATCGAAGAGTCCTTATGCATGTCATGTCATTGGAGCCAGGATAAAAATAATTGTACAAGAAAGAAAAGAAAAGCTAAGAAAAATAAAAACTATCAGCATTGACAAAAAAGGAAATTGCATTTCATTGAAATTGGAAGATAACAAGGTTTACACATCCAAAGGGACGGAACATAGACTCTGATTACAACCCTGGAATAATCCAGAGAAATTGAAAGAAAAATCAAAGCAAACTACTAAAACTCCTTCCTGGTCGGGAGAGGAGTAGTTTCTCAATTGTAAATTTTTGCACGGGGCCCAAAAAATTGCACATCTACCTTACTAGAGCCCTCTCTAGCCTCTACCGCATTCACATCTTCGAACAACTTCTCAAACCTTTCAAACAATTCCTTACCAGGATCACCCACAGCACTAGAACTTGTTGTCGTGGGGCGCTTCTTGGTGTCGGGCCTTACAAATGATCTGAAGAGATGCGGCACAGGCTTGGGGAGAACCCACGCCCTCTGTTTCATCTTTCTGGCTCTATTTATGTCTGCAATTGTGGTCTTGAACCCCACACCAAAGATTTCTATGTTTTTGGGGTGAGACACCGATTGTACAATACCCTGAAGTGATGCCCCCAAACCCTTTCCTAGAACAACACTGTTCTTCAACATTTCAACAGCCACCATGAATGATGTAGCAGCTAACTTTCGTCCCTCTGGAACCTTTCTTACTGATACTATATCTTGAACCTAATACACTCAAGGCCCTTGTTATCATCTGCCTCAATGAATGGTACAATCGTATCACTGTGAGCATACATATGGACCTCGCCTTGCATAACTATTTCTTGTCGATCCCATTCAAATTTCACCATTTGATGCAAAGTAGAGGGGACTGCTCTAGCAGCACGGATCCAGGGTCGTCCCAACAGCATGTTGTAAGAGATACCCACATCCAGTACTTGGAATTCTATGGTAAAATCAACTGGTCCGACTGTTAGTTTGAGCACTATGTCACCGACCGAATCTTGCCCCCTCCATGAAACACTCGCACACAAATTTTTCTCTTGTGAATTCTTTAATAGTCTACCTTCAACTTGCTCAACGTGGAAAGAGGGCAAAGATTCGCGCTTGAACCATTATCAACCAACACTCCAGTAAACACAGAATCCTCGCACTTTACCATGAGATAGAGTGCTCTAGTATGCTCGTTGCCTTCTATGGAAAATTCATCATTGAAAAAAGTGACTCTATTCATCTCAAAAATCTTGTTGGATATCTTCTCCAAGTGATTGACAATGATTTTATCAGGAATGTGGGCCTCATTCAGAATGTTCATCAATTCCCACGGTGCTCGTCCGAATGAATAAAAAATAATAACAGCGAGATTTGAGCAGGCGTCTTTCTCAATTGTCCCACAATAGAATAAACCTACATTTTCATCTTCTTCAGAAACTCCTCTGCTTCCTCTTCATTTACATTTTGCTTTACAGCACCAAGTCATCCTTGGTCTGTATTGTTTTTCTCAATTCCTTGGGGGCAAAGCACCTCCCTTGTTAGGTCAATCCGTGGGTCTCATAAACTTCTTCCCTAACCTCTTTCCCTTTGTAAGTCACTGTTACTCGGTCATAATTCCAAGGTACTGCATTGCTGCGAATCATTGGTAGTTGAGTTACAGGTTTTATAATGACAGGCTATGTGCGAGCGCCTTCCACGACAACCACAGGCTTGCTTGCCACCCCCCGTACAATCAATTTTTCATTTTCTTATTTCACCATCCCGTCTTTCGGGGATTCCTTCTTGACTACAACCACAGGCTCGCTGCTTGCTCCACTCAATTTAAGTGTTGACATCTCGCTTGTTAAATTCTAAACCGCCTTTCGCTCACTATCTCGTATCATCATGACAGTTTGCGAAGGCATTTTGGGTTCTCCCTCTTTGTGCACTATCTCACTCATATTTGTCTCTTGATGAGCAGGCAGCGGGTTTTGATTAATATTGGGTGCTTCTGGAGCTTGCATCTCAGTCAGATGTAAATCAGTGAATTCTTGAATAGCACTCTTCAGATGCCAACACTTTTCTGTATCATGCCCTGGGGCTCCAGAACAATACTCACAACTGACCAAATAGTCCAAATTTCTCGGATGAGGATTTGGCAATTTTGCTTCAATCGGCCTCAACATATGTAACTGTCTGAAGCTCTAGAATAAGCTGGTATATGATCCTCCTAATGGAGTGAAAGTTTTCCCCTTCTGCATTCTCTCATTATTCAAGGCTTGGCTGGCCTGGAAAGCTAGTTTCAGGGGGTGTTGGTAGGCTCTTGGAGGATAGTTATTTTGTGGAGCTATGTAATTATTTTGTGGGGTTGACACACGCCATAGTGTGTGGGTGGGAGGTTGAGTCTATGTTTCTGCATGATGGATGGAAAACGTAGATCAGGCGGTAGGTAGTAGTATTGTGGTAGGCTATATAGAGTGTGTGGATAGGTTTGATGATGAGGTGGGGGATGGTTGTAATGGGATGGACCCCGGGGTCCGAATCAAGTCCATGAGTCAATTGTCACTACCTATTCCTTCTTCTTCTTTCCAATTGCTCCACCGATCTCGCTTTGGATAACCTGGGTGGTTGCCTTGATTGTTGGATAGCTTATAATCTTGTTAGATTAAAGTCCCTCTTCTACCATGCTTCCCATTTTTACTACCTCGTTGAAGGATTTACACACTGCCAATACCAAGTGACCAAAATATGTAGGCTCCAAAGCTTGTAAGAAGTAATCTACAATTTCGCTTTCCTTCATTAACGGGCCGACCCTTGCTACTTCCTCCCTCCAATGGAAACCATACTCCCTGAAACTCTCATTGTGCTTCTTTTCCAGTTTTGTCAAAGACAAACGATCTGGGATAATTTCAAGATTATACTGAAAATGACAGGTGAATGTTTGTGCTAGATCATCCCATGTGTACCACCGAGCATGGTCCTGTCGGGTGTACCATTCCAACGCTGAACACTTAAACTTTGACTGAAGTATACCATCAGTAATTCATCCTATTTGCCTGCTCCTCTCATCTTGCTGCAAGAACCCCTTAAGTGTGCCACCGGATCACCATGTCCGTCGTACAAGTCAAACTTGTGCATCTTAAAGCATGGAGGTAATTGTACATTTGGGAACAAACAGAGGTCTTTGTATGCCACACTCACTTGGCCCTCCTAACCCTCGCATATCTATGAATGATTGCTCTAGACTTTTGACTTTCCTGAGCATCTCCCCTTGCTCGAGGTTTTTGACATGTTTTTCAACCTCAACAAGGATTTTAAAATAGGGAGCGTAAGAGTAGGGTTTGTGGGCTTTGAAAGTGGGTTCAGGTGGGTAATACTGATTGTCATAAGCTTGGAGCAAAGGTTCACTAGGTGATCTGTGGAGTGCGGTAGAAGGACGTGCCACAAAGATGGGAGCAACTGGTGGAAGGGGGTGAGGAACAGCTTTGAGTGATGGAGCTGGGGGTGCTTGGGAAGTTGTACCCTGGTATTGCGGTATGTGGGGAAGCTTGTGGGTGGATAATGGTAGGGTTGTCATGTGACGGGGCTAATGGTGGGATGACGGTGGGGTTAGTAGGATAAGCTGGTGGTAGCTGCCCTCTTACCCACGCTTGATACATTTCAGCCATCTGATGTTTCAGTTTGTACATCTCTTCTTTCATTACGTTGACATCCAACTCTTCCACCTCTTTTGAGGGATCAATGATACTTGCATCGGTTTCTTGACTGGCCATGATCAAATGTTTGCTTTTGGACCCAGTGTTATAGAAGTGGGTTGCCAGAATGTCACAAAACTAACCACCTGTCTCTGGATTGGATAGACAACACCAAGACTTGTTAGCAGTTAGGCTTTAACATATAAGTAGTCACATATTCGGGGATAAATGCACCTAAGCAGTTAGCGGTTCTATTATGCACATGGATTGGCTGCTTGCGTCATCCTGGCTTTTATCATTTGCCATTTTCCTTTTTCTTTTTTTTTCTTTTTCTTCTTTCCATTTTCTTTTGCTCTGCTTGTTTTGCCTACCTTCTTGTTTTATTATTCTCTCTCTTTATTTTACCGTTGTTTCTCTCATGGCTTTTCTCTTTTTTTCTTTTTTTTCTTGTTTTGGTTATGGTCGAATCCTATGGAGATTGCCTACGTATCATGACCCTGCATGAATCAGACTAAGTATAATTTTGGCAGATAAGTATAGAAAATACTTATATTTTCATAAAGTAAAATATAAAAAGAATACTTGTATTTTTTCATAAAGTAAAACGCTTGATAACAACTACTAACCGACCATAAGAAAAGAAATCAATAGACTCTGACTCAAACGAAACCAACAGGCTCTGATCAAAAGATGAAAACAACTATCTTGACTATCTACTGCAAACTCAAAATACAATAAAATCCATACTTTACAAATGGACTACAGACTTGAATGAAAATCATGAATACATTAAAGCCTCTAATGCTCCTGGTCCTGCGTGACATCATTCGGTCTTACCGCAGGCCTGTGTGCTAAATCCCCTTGGATGTGGTGGAGGTCTTCCATTACTTGACGAACAAAGGTCATTGCGGTGGTAAAAACATGGATCTTTTCATATCTTCACAGTGGCTACACTTTACGGTGATGTAATCAACGATCATCCGTACCTTCTCTCTTATGGCACCCTTTTCTTGCAACAATCGCTCAATTTACTGGGCCCTGGCCCCCAAAGTTCGTTCGGCTACACGATTTAGTTCTTGTAATTATTGCAAATCTCTCTCCAAACATGCTATTGTTGTGTAACAATGCTCTCTTTCGGCCTTGAAGTCTTTTTCTTGCTTAACCATTTTGTTTTCAACCATGATAACCCTCTTCTTCATCCCCGCAACCTCGTTGTCATACCTTTCTATCAGTTGTTCAATCATGCGTGCTCGATCCTCTGTATTTTTGGCCAATTATTTTCGGGCCCTGGCTAGCTCACCCTCTGCTTTGTTCAATTTAAAACCATATTCTCCTACTTTCGCCTTAGATTGTCTATGAGCCTTTCATCCTTCGCACTTCTGATGGGATTTTCGGCCGCCATTTTCATTTTTAAAAATTAGGCTCACAAAGCTTCATTTTCTTTGGCTAATCTTTTCTTTTCTCCCTCGTCTACCTTGGCTTGCAAACCATTCTCGAATTGAAGGTATTAGACTTGTTTTTCCAATTTCCATATTGTGGCCCTGTATTAATTTTCCTTGGCCATGTATTCATTTTCCAACTCCAGAAGATGTGGCCTTTTAGTTGGCCTTCCGAACTCTATTTCCTTTTTATACCAAGCGAGGTACCCCGGTGCAACCTCGCCTTTAGACAAGTCTTGTACTCAAGTGTTTGCCGTCAAGTACTGGCATTCGCTCCGAATTTGGATGACTGCTACTTCATGAAACTAGCCATTAGGACCAATCTCGACCGCAAGGCGACTAATATCTTCATCCCTGGAACCATCTGGCATCTCTCCAATTGTCTCAGCACCCTGTACGGAGCATAAGTTTGGATGCTCAGGAGACCTATCAAAAAGGAATGAGGCCGGTGATTGGCATATATATAATTTCATTAATGGAGAGCCACCCGAACGTCCACTCTATTTGACTTGCACTTATGTTATGGAGGTATGATATCCATTCTGTGACCCCCTCTGGTAATTTGAACCCATGAACTCTGGTATAAACTTCCTGTATGCAGCTCTTTTCTGATGACCCATAACTCATGCATTGAGGTTGATGGCACAAGTGTTCACCCGTCCACATCTGTAACAACAAATTGCATCCTTCGAAAAACAGAAGATTTCAGATAGTATCATGGATGTGAGGGTGCTCTTGGCCTGAGTGAGCAAGATGCTGACAACCCCCGCAATCCTTATATCAATATTTTCGTCTTTACGTGGAAAACCAAGAGGCTCAAGAAGAATACCGTAAATGCGAAACACCTGTGTTCTTCCCATTTGAGTCGGTTCCCCTTGCTATAAACTTTATTTTCCAGGCCGTTAAACCCCCCTATGTGCCTATACCTCTTGTATATGAACTATGGAGTACAAAAATCGCCTGAAAGATATTGATTGTGAACCCCCTAATTATCTTTAATGAATCCAAGAATTTGTGTACAGCGACAGCCTTTGGCGCAATCAAATACTGATGTCTCAAAGGAATTTTGGGACCCCCAATATATCCGGCTATTTCTTCCAGGGTTGCGGTGAGTTCAAAGTCTGAAAAATGAAATATGTTGTGGGCTGGGTCCCAGAATGTAACCAACGCCTTTATGATATCTCCTCTAGGATTAATTTTTAACAACCCGGTAAGTCCTCCCAAGTGCGCATTGACCTTGTTTTGCCCTGATTCACCTAGATCATTCCATCACAAGTGCAACTCCAAAGAGATCTTGTTCATGACTGTTATTGGCAAATTCTGATTCGTGCTCAGTTTGCACATTTATTAGGGTGATTAAGCAAAAATCATGAATTATTGGACTCAAAAACAAAGTTAATTTTTTTCAAATTTTCATTTCAAAATAAAATCCCAGATTTGCAAATACGGCCTTTCAGCACTTCCCAGGGAAAAGTTTTAAGGCTGTGCTTTCTACCGGCAAATATTTGGAAAATAATCTAGGGCGGTTGTTCTTGCAAAAACAGCCTTCCGATGCCTTTTTGAGGAAACTCAACTAAATTTAACAAAATAGGCCTTATTTATTTATCACAAATAAAACTTGGCTCTTTTTGGCTATTTTCGCAAAATGAAGTTGGGACCATGGGGGTTGCCTATGTATCTGACGCCCTGTGAGAATTAAACTGGCGTAGTTCTGGCAATTTTAACAAAATTAAAAACCAGTTTCTTTTTCCCTTATTTGTTTTTTTTTCGAAAATAAAATCCTTTTCTTTGTTGTTTTTTTCTGTTTTTCGAAAACAAACTCTTTTTTTGGTTTTTTTTCAAAATTTCGGCAGCATTTCAGTATCGGTTTATGAAACAAGTAAATTCCTTCCTTGTACCACACACTGTTATTTTCTTTGTTTGATTCTCATCTCTCTCTTTTTTCAAAAGCCAGTCGGCATGCAAATCTAGAATAAATGCACAAGTAGTACGCAAGATGCATCAAGGTGGTCCATTATTTTGGGTGCACCTACCCTAGACGAACCCAACCCCTGTGTTCAGTCTCCTACGTCAAATGTGTGATGCAAATAAGTGTTCCTACTAGGGATCCGACATGAGGTTAAGTTATACTAGACTATGTATCCGAGTGGACAACTCGAGTCGAGGAAGGGGCTACGCATCAGGAACCAAAAGGCCATCCGGCTTTGTAACTTGTCTGAGCCTCTTTCTTATTTCAAGGTATGACACTAACAGAATTGAGAGTCTAGACCAGCGAGCAAATCCCCGAAGATGAGAAGAGAAGGGTTTCGCGGCAGTTTGTATACAGATCAACTGATATCAAAGCGGTAAAAGTAATATTTAGCACATTGGGCATAATCATGTAATAAAATCATATATTAATCGAAGTAAAATATAACAATTATTCTAAGCTCGAATTCTTTAACCCTGAACCAAAGATATTGGGTTCGATCACCAGCAGAGTCGCCAGAGCTATCTCACTTTCGTTTTGTCACTACTAAGGAGTTCACTGCTGTAAATGGAAGATTCAGAATTAGACCCCATCAAAGGCCACTTAATAGGCAAAGAGACATGACCATCACATTGCTCATCATTTGAAAAGATCAAAATGATTTTACTGAACTACCTTAAGCATACAAAGAGTTCAATATCAACCATTTCGATTTTTAAATCATATCATTACATATGCAGGCCCTTTTTGCATATATATATATATATATATATATATATATATATATATATATATATATATATATATATATATATATATATAACTTGTATTGACATAGATATAATCAAGCTAAAATAACCCTTAAAACCAATAAATAACATTTCGTATCACATAAACAATTACTCATTCTGCACCCTAGATCTAAAGGTACACTACAGCCACCTGAGACAGCCTTACTTAATACATAACTAAAGATTCAAAATAACTTTGAGTCAGTCAAACTAACAGCACACTTAAGGAAAATAAAGCAAGGCAAGTAGAAGAAAGCAATTGAACCAATAAGTTAGGTTATGAATACAATTACTATTATGAATCAAAAAGAAGAAGAAGCAAACTACAAAACTACACTAAATATTGATGTATGTTATTCAATTTCAACTTCCAACTTTGCAGATTCATAAATGTATACCTGGCAATTTCAAATGAAAGAACAAATGAGGGTCAGAGGTCAGCAAAAGCAGCAACAATCAACTAGCAAAAATCAGTAAGCCTCAACTTCAACTCAGAACTTATATATAATTGCCCAAAAGGAACAAATTCCACTCGAACAGAACCCAGCAGACATTGGACTCAGACTTCCAAACCAATTTATTCAAATCGGTATTTGAATTCCACTATCAAAAACTTATGGTTTTCAGGTTCCAAAATCAATCAGAAAATCAGTCACATTCAATGAAACGATGTTTTCCTTTCTATTTTTAGCTGTTTTACGAATTTATCTAGGGTAAACTGTTGCAGGAATTTCAGTGATTCTAGTGGAACAGTTGCAGCCTAGCCTTTTTTATATACATTTTTATTTCTCGCAGACCTCCTGATCTTGCCTTGAAATGAAAGAATGAATGCCTTTACATGCAAGAAATTAGGGCACCTTTCAGGTTTTTGTTTTTCATTGTAGTCCCTTTTTAATTTCGGTTTTTTAGCTTAGAGACCTTTTACCTACTGAGTTGTTTTCCAAGTTAAGTTGCGAAAATCAGTAATTACAATTTAAACCCAAACTAGAAGCTTCCAAAGCTGTTACTAATGATTCCCTAAGTGATTTACCTATACTACCCTCCCATTCCCTGAAAATTAACCTCAACTACTGGCCTGGGTCAATTTGACTCAAGGAAAAATCACACTTGGGCCCTCAACCCCTTTGAACTGACCCTTTCATTTGGGCTTTCATGACAAGCCTGGGTCTCAGGACTCAAAACCAAACCATGCCAGAATTTTAACCATGTGGACAGAGTATTTGAAACCAAATAAAACCCCCAAATAAATAGTCAAAAGAAAAACTGGCAACTAAACACAATCATGCAATTAAATGTAAAAAATATCAGCACAATAAATAAATCTTTCATACAATTAAAAAAGGAAAACAACTAGATAATGAGATTAAATAAAATCAACTAAACCTAATTTCATGACTGTTTAAACACATGAAAATTTCCACTACCAAAACTTAATTAAAATCAGATGAGCAAGTCATTAGACGCAACCCAAAAGAAATCAAAAAAAGAAACAAAAGAAAAGAGAAAGAAAACCAAGCCAATTAATATTTAAACTTGAAACTAGAGAGGAGGAAATGGGTTCAGACTCACCGGAAAAGTCTATTGATAGGGCTCAGACTTGCAACCTCTCTTCGAGCCTTCAAACTTCGGACCTACACTCTAGACAGACATTTCAATCGCTAAGACTCAAATTTAGGGTTTTCTAGGATTTAATATCTGAGACGAATCAGTGGGATTCGAATAATACGGGCTAGATTTTTAGGAGAGGGGAGCATGGTGAATATATGGTATGATTTTGGGGCTGAAAGGAAGCGGCAGTGCCGAACACGGTGGTAAAGTTAGTAGTTCTGGACAATATTTGAGAGGTTTTGCTAGGCTTAAAGGGAAGATGATGGTGGATTTACAAAGAGGAGAGGGAGGGGAAGCGAGGGTGTTATTTTGGGGTGATTTAGAAGCAGCACCGCCGGACATGCGCAGGAACGCACGGCGATGCCATAGGGCTTTGAATACTTGAGATGTTTGAGAGAGTTTCAAAGAAAGCTAATGCCAAAGGCGAGATGAGGAGGTCAAGACGGAGCTTTGGAGTAAAAATGGAGCTCATTGGATTATCGGCGCCGGCGAAGGCGATTTCTGGCCTGCGGTTCATGGCAGTGGGCGGCGGGGTTGAGTATGGTCTGAGAGGGATGATATAGACGAGGGATTTGGGGGTGGAATAGGGATTGGCCATTAATATAGCATATGATCCCTAGTTATCAGCCGTTGGATCAAAGATCCTTGACGACTGAGATTAAATGACGGGAAGCGACGTCATTTGGTTATTAGGGGGACTGGACCGAGTTCTGGGTGGGTTTTGGACCAGCTTTGGGTCGTTTTTTGGCTGGTTTCTGGTTGGGCTAAGCATTTAAAAATCAATTAGCCCAATTCCTTTAACTCTTTTGTTTTTTTTCATTTCCTAAATTCTAGATTTTCTTTTTAAGCTAAAACTCTTTTCCTTTCAAATTAAAATAAATGTAATTTATTATTAAATCAAATTAACCTACCAAAAATGCTAATTAATATTATGTAATCGTTATCACAAATAATTAAAACAAAATTGAAATAAAATCAAAGTTAAAATCAAAAGTGCAAATTAAACTTTTTTTGATTTTCCCATTTTTATAAAATTACTAATTGATAATTAATTCTTGAAAAATATCAAATCAACTTCTAAATACACATGCAACACATCTTTTGAATTTTCACTAATTAAAATACACAATCAAAATGCAAATAATTAATAGAAAATGCCACGAAAATCCACAAAATTGCAAATAAACAAAAGAAATTATTTTATTTTTGAATTTATGGGAGTAATTCATATAGGGAAAAAATAATATGCTCACAAATATACAGCTCAACCAATAGAAATAATATTTATAGCAAGAAAACCTATGGTTTAGACTAAGTTCAAGTCAGAGAAAGCATGTAATTTCAGAAAATCTGTTGCACAGAGTTCAAATAGGCAGTTAAAACACGTAGGCATGCTATTCTAACCAAGTAGGATAGTTACATATGCTAGTGTAGTTCAAATAAGAAGAAAACATGTTATGAATTAGTAAAAAATGGGGTTTTACGATAAATAGCTCATTTCGGTACTCGTCACCTGATGTACACGGTACTCACATATCAAACCAACACCAAATCCGATAGGGAAGGTTAGGCAAGCCACTAACCTCGAACCAAGCTCAACTCCATTTGAAACAATGCTCTTTCCACGAATATCCAACTCTTAATGGCCCAAATCTAGCCAAAACTAGTTACATAACATAAATATAACAATAAGAAATTAATCTAGCTATTGAAGTCAAAGCTAAGGCAACAAATTGGAAAATCGCTCAAAATGCCTCCCCAAGCCCATGTCTCGGAATCGGGTAAAAGTCACAAAATATGAACATTCGTTCACTCAAGAGTCTAACCATACCAAATTTACTCAAATTCGATACCAAAATCTTGATCAAGCCCCAAAAATTGGCCTAAAACCCTTTTTAAATTGTTTCTAATTTTTCACCCTAAATCTTAAATTAAATGATGAAATTAAACATAGATTAGTGGGATATAACCGTAGAGGAGTTAGGACTCATTTCCCAATGACTTCAATTTTGCCTTCTACCGAACTCCCAATTTAATTTTGTGATATGAACTCAAAACCCTCATTTTGAACTTTTGATTCTTCTCAGGTACGCCATTCTTCGTGAATGTGGCCGCTCTCTCGTGTTCGCATAGGGAAAAACTTTACTGATCAAAATTCTTTCATACGCGAAAGCGAGGGTCCTCTCGCGAATGCATACTTTCTTATTCCTGAAGCTTCGTGAATGCAACCTCCACTACTCTAACACATAGAACAATCCATTAGAAACCCAGTTGTTCCTTTTTCTCTACACGAACGCGATGTCCTTCATGCATTTGCGATGCACTGATGGCCAAACCTTTGAAAATACATCCCCATACTCACGAACGTGAAGAGAAACTTCCCCTCCTATCCTAGATCCTCTTCACAGACACGGAACCTCCCTTGCAAACGCGAATAAGGAAACCAGCGTTGGAGACTTCAGCAAAATCTACAACATTTTTCTTAAGTCTATAGGTCCATTAACCACTTGAAATCAACCCGAGACCCCTAGGACCTCGACTAAACATACCAACAAGTCCTAAAAGATCATACAAACTTAGTCGAGCGCTAAAATCACATCAAACAGCGCTAAAATCATGAATCACCCTCCACTTCAAACTTAAAGAACTTGAAACTTCAAAATTCTACAACTAATGCTGAAACCTATCAAACCACGTCTGATTGTCCCCAAATTTTATACACAAGTCAATATTAACATTATGGACCTACTACAACTTCAGAAATTAGATTCTGACCCCGATATCAAAAATTCCACTACTGCTCTACAACTTCAAAAATTCAACTTCCGTCATTTTAAGCCTAAATGAGCTATGGACCTCCAAAACTCAATCTAGACACGCCCCTAAGTTCAAAATCACCTAATGAATATAAAGTAATCGATGGAATTTCATTTTGGAGTCAACTTCACACAATTTCAACTATGATCCGAATTCTAAGACCTTAGCCTCCCTTTAGGGACTAAGTGTCCCAAAACACTCCAAAAACTAAAACAAAACCTCCCTGCAAGTCACAATAGCAGAAATAGATATGGGGTAGTAGTTAATAGGGATCGAGGCTCTAATTCTAAAAAAGACCGGTGTGGACTTTACAATTTATATTAAATAATGCTCGTTATGTATGTGAATCTTTTATCCTATTTAATTTAATTTTATTAGATAGACCTTATAATGTTTTGTGTTATGCAAGAGTATTTGGTAATTGATTTATTCAATCCTCAATTACTAGATAGTTTTAAACTCATATTTAAAAGTTAAAATCTTCATATTTAGAATAAGTATGAGTTGAATTCTTATTGATGTAATAACCTGGATAGTCGTCTTTAGAATAGTATTACCTATTTAATACTTTCCCTATATATTTTTATACTTATGTGACTTGTTGAGGTATTTTTTTTTTGTTTCAAAGTGTCAAAGCCGTATGAAGACGATTCTGGAATGGAGTTCCATCAGGTTTGTTAGCTCTGTTGGGTGATTTTAAACACAAGTGCATGTCTGGACTATGAATTGGAGGATTGTAGTGATTTAGGCTTAAATGGAAAAAATTTAATTCTTGAAAATTTTGACTGGAAGTGGACTTTTTGATATCGGGGTCGGATTCCGATTTCGATTGGAGTAGGTCCGTAATGTTGGATATGACCTGTGTGCAAAATTTGAGTTCAATCCAACGTGGTTTGATAGGTTTCGGTATCGATTGTAGAAATTTGAAGTTTCAAGTTCATCAAATTTGTATTGGAGTGATTCGCACTTTTTGTTGTTGTTTGGCGTGTTTTGAGTACTCGACTAAGTTCGTATGGTGTTTTAGAAATGGTAGGTGTATTTAGTTTAGGTCCCATGGCCTCGGGTTAATTTCGGGTGGTTAACGGATTATTTGGACTTGCGAAGAAATTGCAGATTTTCTGAAGTCTCCAGTTCTAGTATCCTTCTTCGTGTTCACGAGGGAGGTCTTGTATTCGTGAAGAAGAGCTAGGCAAGGAGTAGAAATTTTTCTTCGCGTTCGTGAAGGTTTGGTCATCAACTCATCGTGAACGCATTAAGGATATTGCGTTCACGTAGAGGAAGTGGAGCAGCTGGGACTCCAAGGATTAGTTCTCGCGTTTGGGTAGTGGGAATCACGTTCTCGAAGCAGCAAGAAGTGGAAGGTACACGTTCACGAGAGGTCACTCATGTTCACGAAAGAGGGATTTTGGCCAGTGAGATTTTTCTCTACGCGAACATGAAAGTGTTTCCTCGTTCACAAAGAAGGATTACCTGGGCAGTATCAAACATTTCAAAATCGAGGGTTAGACCATTTCTATCAGAACTTCAGTTTGAGAGATCGGATTTGGATGAGAGTTTGAGGGATTGTCATAGACATCAATTGTGTAATTATTCTACACTTGATTTTGGTTATATCCCACTAATCATCAAATTCTAATTCTATCTTTTAAATTTAAATTTAAATTTGCGTTGAAATTTGAAAAATGAAAAAATAAATGGGAAGAAGTCCTTCAACTAAGAAATTGGGTTTTGATTATGATTTTGATATCGGATTTGGATAATTTTTGTAAGAGTGAACTCATGAATGAATGAGTGCTCATATTTTATGACTTTTACCCAATTCTAAGATATGGGCTCGGGTCGACCTTCTGCGACGATTTTCTAATTTTTTGCTTAAACCTTGATTTCATTAATTAGATTATTTTCTTATAGTTATATTTATGGTATGTAATTACTTTTGACTAGATTTGGGCCATTAGGAGTTGGATATTCATGAAAAAGTATTGTTACCGATTGATTGAGCTTGGCTCGAGGTAAGTGGCTTGCCTAACCTTGTGTGGTGGAACTCCCTTTAGGGTTTGGTACTTTTTTGATATCTGAGCGTTGTTTACGTGAGGAGACAAGTGCGTACACGGGCTAAGTGTTGTAAAAATATAATTTTTACTAAGCAATAACCTATTTCTTCTTATTTGAGTTATATCGGCACGTGTACTTATCTTATTTAGCCTAGAATAGTATGTCTACATGCCTTAAATGCTTATCAGAACTCTGTGCAACATGGTTCGTGAACTTCTTGCTTTTTCCTTGCTTTATACTTAGTCTAAACTATAGGATTTCTTGTTTTAACTATTAATTCTATTGTTTGAGCTGCATATTTACTTTGGGACTACAGAACAGTATTCCAAGAGATCCCCTTTCATTTATACTTTGGGATTACGGGACGGTACCCCAGAAGATCCTCCTGCATATTTACTTTGGGACTACGGGGCGGTATGCTGGGATATCCCCTTGTACATTTACTTTTTGGACAATGAGATAGTATCACGAGATATCCCCTATTGTTATTCATATATACTATACTGTTATTCTTCTGTGACTTTCTTCTTGTTTTTCAGTTTTTTTATTTTACTGTTGATATTTTGCTCTTTCTCATTATATATAAATATATATATATATATATATACACACACACACACACACTCCCCCCCCCCCCACCAGTAGGGCCCTAACCTGACCTCGTTACTACTCGATTGGGGTTAGCCTTGACACTTACTAGGCACCGTTGTGGTGTACTCATGCTACTTGTCTACACATATTTGCAGATCTAGGTATCTCCTACAACCTTGCTTTTAGTTGCACTGTTGTTGTTATTCCGGTGACTTCAAGGTACATTTGCCCGTGTTTGCAGATCTCGAGGTCCCCCTCTATCTCTTTTGTGTTGTTCTTCCTTACTTCTTCCTGATAATGATGTACAAAATATTTAGACAAATCTTAAAAGCTTCTGACTTATGGTGTTCCGGATCTTGGGAGGATTTTGTGTATATTTGAGAGTTGATTACTATATATGCCAAGTGGCATCTCTATCATTTATTAATTAATTGTCACTACAAGAAAAAGGAGATCTAGCCGAGTCACATCTCTATGATTTAGTTGTTAAGGTTTTAGCTTCGTTGTTGGTTGTTTTTGCAAATGTTAGGCTTACCTAGTCGTAGAGATTAGGTATTGTCACGATATTTCACGGGTGGAGGATTGGGTCGTGACAATTGAGAACCTATAAATTATATATATTTTTTTCTCTTATTTTTAAATTTGAATAAACTTAGAGAACGTGTATTCTACCTAAAACATTAAGTGTAAAGTTTCTAAGACTTTAGATATTGTTTGATGTACAAGGTACAACTGATGGCAGATTGTATGTGGCATTAGTTAGAATAGTAATAAAACTATACATGTTTATATTGTTGGTCTTACGCTTCTTAAACAACCTGTAGATAATTCGTGGATAACATTAGTTGCATGCAATCAATTTTTTTGCATTTAACTTTATTGTGTATATAGTAGGTCTGCTACCACAATATAATATATTATTATTCATATAATAAAAAAATATATAATTACAAAGACTATATTATGGAATAATAATATGGCGGGTAGAAATTGAAGAAGAGAATTCTATTCCTCTCTCAACGCATGTTAGCTTAATGTGTGTCGTCCATGGGGAAGAAAGCTCAGAATCCATTGCAAAAGGCAATCCTAGCTCAGGAAGCTGCGCTAGTAGGAAATCAACAACGGAGAAAGGATGAGCTGTTAAAGGCAATTGAAATCTCGAAATTGCCGGTGGTAGGATTGGAAACTAATGGAACAATACCAGCAAAACCTGGGAATACAAACTCAGAGAAAACTGGGGGATCTTCAATAGCTAGAGCACTTGAGCAATTGGAGGTAGAAGGAACATCCACTTCCAAAGGAGCTTCAGGGGGCTCATCAAAGAGTTAAAGTAAGCTCTCGTGGGTAGACGAAGTAGAATTAATGGAGGGAGTCGCAAGAAAAGGATCCATGTAGGACAATTTTGACATCGCAAAGTTAACTAATGCTGGCTTTAAACTAGAATACATAGCTGCAGAGGTGCATGCAGATACTCCAGTATGTGAAATTGAAACAGAGGATATCAGTATATAACTGAAATAGGCAAAATATCTTATATCACCCCTAAACTTGGCACAAATTATTAGTGTCCTCCCTGAATTATTCACGGTCCTACTTACGTCCTTACACTTGACTATATGAATATAGAAAACCCCCTAATCTGCCACATGGCATAGCAAGTGGGGGAAAATGCACTTAGGCACGTGACAGAGCTATCAAACACCAAAAACAGGCCCCCAAATAACATCCAACGGCTACAACCCTTCTTCTTCCTATTTATAACATCCTCCATTGAAGCCAAACTCAAGTTCCTTATAATTCTTGATTTCTTTTGTTAGTTAAATTACTTAGTTCTATTTTCAGATTTCTGTCCTATTTTTCTCCATCATACCGCACATTAAAAATGAAATTTGTAGATGTGGATACCCGGCATGTGTAAGAATTTCTTGGTCAAATGCTAATCCTGGCAGGAGATTTCTTGGATGCAGAAACTATAAAGTATGAATATAGTCATATTATTGCTATTTAGAAGGTCCAATTTTAGTATATTTTGGTTGGGTTTGTTATACATGTTTTCTTTATGTCTCTAATTTTCGTCCATTGTCACAGATCAAAGGTCAAGTAGCTTATAAATTCTTCGAGTGGTATGATCCAAAATTTCCAGAACAAGCAAATATTGTTATTTTGGGTTTGTTGAAGAAGATAAATGAATAAGAGCAAGAGTTGAAGTGGAGAAAATCTTTGAAGATTTGTGTATGTATCACTGTGTTATGTAAATTGATGTTGTATTTTGGATGGGAACCAATGTAATACTTTCATTTTTTATCTTTAAATTGCAAGAAACATTGTTCCAATATTAGATTATAGACCTTCGTTTTCAAAAAATTGTGTAGCAATCTTATTTAATGAAATTGGTAGAATGAAAAACTGGCAATCAAGAGAACATAGCACATAGCACTTGAGTGGAATAAAACAAAAGATAAGAACAAGCTATATGCAAAAGACTACAATGTCTCAAATTCAACGACTGCTTTAAGAGGAACAATGTGTTTCTTGAACATCACCACAAGTGCCAATAAGATACTACCAACACCAGCACAAAATTATTGTAAATGACTATCAGCACCAGCACAAAGTGCTTACAAAATACTACTAGCACCACCACCAAAGTTTGTACATAACACTACCAACACTAACACAAAATTAGCTTAGCTAAGTTAATCCTAGAAATTTATGTTGTTATCTTCGAAGGAGAAGTTCTCGTTCGTAATCTTGTTTGAATTTCAAAAACCTTTGATCTTTTTTGGGATCTATGTATAGCACTTTGCATTTGGAGTTCTCTTTGAGTAATAGCTTGATTTCCTTTCCACTTCAAAGGCTTGCTAGGCTTATATCCAATATCACCTATAACTTCTGCAGAATTCATCACTACAGTTGTGAAAATCGCTCTGCTGCTAGGCATACCTTGCTGCAATTAAAAGTGATATTTTATGACTGCTGAAGCATAACTAAATATAGTAGCAACAATAAAGTTAGAGTAAGCAGCAGAAACACTTACATTAATATAACTATAACCAGTATTAGACACAAATACACCTAGCTCTTTAACCTTCGGCCTCTTATACTTAAGTCTACTTCCTTTAATACCTTCCCTGTTTGTAGATCCCTCTTGAGTATCAACAACACATCTCCTCCTTGTACTTCCAGTTGATGATTGATGGGAACCATTACACTAAAAGGTGACAAGTCAAGAAAAAAATCTATCCAACAATTCAATGTAAAGTAATATAGACAAATTTTACTTCTATTGTTGTTGGGGTTGTTGGCCTGGAGAGAACTTCTTTTATTATGTGCATTGGACTGCAAATAGAGCATGTCATTGCTATTCCCATTTTGGATAACTTACCAGCCTTTTTAACTTCTCCTTCCTCTTTTCTTTTATTTCTCTTTGGCCTGCCAGGCATTTTTTGAACAGCAGATGGCTCAATCTCTGGATTTGAGGTAACGGGCCACATTACCATATTGGGGACAGGTTGTATAAAGTTTGAATAAGCTTGCAGATAGGTATCCTTTCTGTACCATGTTGCAATTGTCTCATATGCATCAATCATCTTGTTATGCATTGATGTTATGGCATGTGCACATGGAATGCCTTTCAGGTGCCATGACCTGCAACTACAATATCCTCTTTCCAGGTGAGCAATAAGGATGATTTTACCTTCCTTAATTTCAAAATCATTGTCTCTATTCCAATGAATCTTACACTTCACTGACTTCTCCACATTAGTGTTGAATACCTTCATTGCCATTGGCGATATCCCGTGCACCCAAGTTTCAGCAAATGCCCTCATCTTAGGTACTCTGATCATAACCATGACTCTAATTTCTTCTAGCATTGATGTAATTGTCTTGTGTCTAGCTCCCAATATCCAAACATTGAAACTCTCTGACACATTACTGTCCACACTGTCACATTTAGAGAATTCTTGGAAGTATACTTTGCACCATCTTTCTTTATTGTATGAACTAAGATCTTCAACATTATTGTGACCCAATGTATTTAACTCATCTAGCTTTCTTTTAAAATCTACCTCAAATGTTGCTCCAACACAACTCCAAAACTTCTTTCTTCTCTCAATCCCCCTCCACTTCTTTGACCAATTTGATAGAATACGTCTTGCACATATTCTATGCTCACATGCTGGGAATACTTCTTCAGCGGCACTAACCAAGCCCTAAAAAATAGAAATAATCAATAGCTGCTAAAAAAAGATTCTCAAAAACAAAAATCATACCTTTTTCATGTCACTGACTATAGTGACCTGAGTTCCATCTCCAAGTTGTAGGTCATCTTGCAAGATCCTCATAAACCATCTCCATGTATCCTTTTTCTCAATTCCAACAACATCCCATGCAATTGGAAACATTTGGTTGTTTCCATCTATAGCAACTGCTACCAGTAGCTTCCCTTTAGATATTCCATTCAGAAAACAACCATCCAGCCCTATATACTTCCTACAACCCTCCATGAACTCATTGTTCATAGCAGCAAAGTATATAGAAGCTTACAAACTCATTTTTACAATATTCTTGTTCAGTGACCTTAACGATACATGTACTGCCAGGATTTGTCTGTAGCAGCACATCCCTGTAGTCAAATAACCTACCAAACTCAGCAGCATAATCTCATATAACCTCTTTCAACACAATATTTTTGTCTTTAAACAAATAGCCTTGCCCACATACACACCAAAATCTTCCCTCACTAGATCTTATATTTCCCGCCCTTTAATAGTATGTTGTGAATAATCCTCTCCTTATAATGATTGGCCAGATATTTGAAATTGCAAAGAAAATTAATATTGGTCTTATGGCATTTATGTATTGGATTTTATGTCTTGACCGTAAAATTTGAGCTTCTACCTTCCTTGCTAGAAAATATTATCCAAGGACAGCTAGGCTTGCACTTCACCCTAACTCTACTTGGATCATTCTTGTATTTGTCCAACTGAACCCCTTTCTTTACAGCATACTTGCTCAAAGCCTTTCTAAACTCACTCACATTTTCAAAGACTTGACCAATTTGCCAAATAACCTTCTCACAATCTGGATCATATAC